>JAJOZX010001196.1:342500-400000 GCA_023014485.1 Bathynomus jamesi | reverse complement strand
CAAAGGACCTCAGGAATGTTACAGGGGTTTAAGTTGGTCTTCAAAAAAAGACTAGAGGCCTGGCTCAGGATGGTAGCAGATATGCCAGGTGTACCTGGCTGTGTGTGGTGGAGAACACACGAGAGCAACTTGCTCCTCCACCAAGCCAGACCTAGAGGTGGACACCAGCTTGACCATGTGAAGAGAGACCAACACAAAACTGCAATGAGGTGTGTGTGTGTGTGTGTGTGTGTGTGTGTGCAGGGTGATTCAAAAGTCAGGTTACATAGGGATATACTGTATTATGTAATGATACAGGGGAATAGTCACATCACATGTTCGATATGGCCACCATTAACGGCAATGCACTTGTGCAGCCAGCTAGGAATATCACATCACTGCGCTCCTCCTTCGATAACATCTCATAACTCATTTACCTGCAAAGAAACAGAAAAGCCCTATGTAACAACTTTTGAATCACCCTATATATATATACAAGAATCCCCATTCCAGCAAAATACTGCAATGCACAAAACCATGAATGGTAGCACTAAACTTCCATGGGGAAAAATAGAATTAAATTCCATAGAACCCAAGAATTACCATTGAGGCTGTAGTTTCGAAGGTCTATACATTAAAATATCACTGAACAAAAACATTATAATAATTAAATAAATACGCAACATTACCAATAATAAAGCATAAAAACAATCATGACCTGGAATCTGAACCCCACCACAGGCAGCCAGAAATTACAAAGTCCTTATGCAGATTCAATCTCTCAACCTCCCAATCAGCATCCCAGTGTTTTAACCACAAGGCTACTAGGAGTACCCATTTGCCTCCCAACCAAGTTTTTTATTGTGTAGAAAGATGAACTGGGTTTTGCTGCATGCCACCTGCTGATGATTCCAATGTCAGTGATGCCAACCACTACACCACTGAGGGGCTAAGTTAGTATTATTTATGTGATGCAAACCAACAAGGAAAAAAAAAAATTATTCCAAGTCCTCATGTATTCAGCAGTACACCACATCAGAGAATGAAAGGGAGTGATGAGATGTACTGCTGAATACACAAAAGGCCTTGGAATAATTTTATTTTTCTTGTGGGTTGGCATCTTTCATTCATTTCGCATGTTTAAGTGAAATTCATCCCACATATATATATATTATATATATATATATATATATATATATATATATATATATTAGGGTGGTCCAAATCCATAGGGGGAAATTTCAAAATTGTCTTAGATAGTCTCCACAAGTGTGGTTTTTGTCCATTTAGTGTCCACATGGTCTGTGCAAAATTGCAGCGTGATTGGTGAATATTTAGAGGTCGCCCCACTCTGAATATATATATTATATAATGTACTTTTTCTTCCGTAGGTCCGATGGCTCAAACTCGATCAATTCCAAAAGTTTGGCTTCTAGGGATGGCAACTGGAACTTTATCCACGTCAAGGCTCCCTACATGCCTTGACGCCCTCCTCTTGGGGCAATACCACCACATCAATCAAAAGCAAACCACCTCCAACAGTCTGAACCAGGCATGCCAGAGGGTGATTGAAGTCTGGACCCGAGCGCAGATCCCAACTCAACGGATCGACTCCTGTGTCCGTAAGCTTTCAAAGCTTTTAGACCGCTACAAAACACTCAAGAAGCACAGGACCAGGCAACGTGCCAGCGATAGAATGAATGAAGACATCTTCAAAGCGGACATCCAGGAACTGTTTGACATCGCAACCAGTGATGCCATGAGCACAATCGTCAACGTTGAGGACCGAAATTTCCTGTCCATGCAGCGCAAGGATGTCAATTCTTGCAGCATGGCTGACATTGATAAGGAAACAACTACACAAGAGGACAGAAAGCGATCCAGAATGGAGAAGGAAGCCAAGAGGAAGGCAAGGCATGAAGCAACACAAAGATTTGGAAGAAGCAGGAGTGTCATCAATTGATCTTTCCTCCTCTTCCCTTTTTTCGCAAGACGACGACGACTATAGACCATCAGTTCCGATTCCTTCTTCGTCTGAAGCTCCGGCACCAAAGCGTCCCAAGAACAAGGTTACGAACATTTTCCAATCTCCAGAAGTCATTGGAGCAATGGATCGCACCAATCTTTCTGACCGGAATGCTGTTTTCGTAACTGGAGCTGTATTACAGGCCGCGGGGCATGATCTGTCTGGGATGATGTGCTCTCGGAGCTCTATTCATCGCTACAGAGAAAGGGGGCGAGAACAGGCAGCTCGAGAAGACCTAGAATCATTCTCTCTAGAAGACCCTGTCCTTCTCCATTGGGACGGAAAGCTTCTCCCCGGCATTGAAGGGAAGAAGATGAATGTGCATCGGATAGCAATCCTTATAACATTCAATGGACAGGAGAAGCTGCTTGGTGTCCCAAAGATGAAACAAGGAACTGGAGAAGCACAGGCCCAGGCATGCCTTCAAACTATGAAATTATGGAACGTGGAACAGCATGTGAGAGGTCTCATCTTCGATACCACTGCGTCAAACACGGGTTTACATCGCGGAGCCTGTGTCAGGATTGAAGAAGCATTGGGTCACGAGCTAGTTTGGATCGGTTGTCAACATCATATACTTGAAGTCGTACTTGCTGATGTCTTTGCCTCAATATTTGGCTCAACAGGAAGTCCTGAAACAGGCCTTTTTAAGCGATTTCAAAAGGAATGGCCATCTCTCTCCCACGAAGCATTTGTCTCAGCATCGGACAGCTTGTTCGAGAACCCTCAACTCCAAGAGATGAGAAAAGAGATGCTCACTTACTTACCTAACGCTCTTCAGGCAAGCCAACCTCGTGACAACTACAAGGAGTTCCTTGAACTATCTTTGCTCTTCCTGGGGGGAAAGACTGGTGGTCAACTCTTTATCCGAGCTCCGGGTCCCATGCACCACGCGAGATGGATGGCGAAGGCAATTTATGCGCTCAAAATCTACCTCTTTCACTATCAATTCAAGCTCACAGCACGCGAAGAACGAAACGTGACTCAGCTGGCTTTATTTGTCAGTCTGATTTATGTCAAGTACTGGCATGAAGCGCCAATGGGGACACAAGCTCCTCTCAATGATCTCAAAATGCTGCATCTTCTGGAAAAATACCCACACGGAGGAGCTGCACAAGCGGCGAAGACAGCTCTAAGACGCCACCTGTGGTACTTGTCGGAGCATCTGATTGGACTGGCCTTCTTCGATAATAGGATCGATCCTGATACCAAAAGGAGAATGGTTCAACACCTCCAACATCCCCAAAAGAATGGCTGCCCCCGACGAATCGACATGGCAGAAGCTGGTGTTGAAAATGATGTGGCATCCTTCATCATGAAAAGGACATTGACCCTCTTTGATGCCTTGAAAGTTGGAGGTAAGGAGGAAGCGCGCCAGTTACTTCAAAAAGATCCATGGGAATGGCCAAATGACAAGAACTACAGGGAACTTAGAGATCGCGCCTTAAAGATGAAAGTTGTCAATGATGCTGCCGAGCGAGGTATTGCTCTCGCACAACGCTACAATGACACTTTGACACGAAACAAGGACCAGAAGCAGTACCTCCTACAACTCATAGCCGCCCACCGAAAACAGATACCAATACCATCCAAGGCGACTCTGATGCAGAAGAAATAATGAAGATACACCCATTATCATGTCCTATTGTCTTACTGTTTTCTTTCATATTCTTTGAGAACCAAAAAAAAATTTAGTTATTCAGTTGTCTATATATTTTCCCAAATTTTCAAAAAGGGGGCAAGTGGGGCAACCCCTAAATATTAACTGAATAACGTGAAACTTTGCCCAAATACTGTCCACACCAAGAGGCATAAAACCAACCTTGTGGAGAGAACTTAGTCGATGCTTTAACGTTTTGGACCACCTAATATATATATATATATATATATATATATATATATATATATGTTCGAAAAGTCTCTCCTCAGTGCTATGTTAAACACACAGGAAATTGAAAAACTACAATGTTTTCATTCAACCATGATTTAGTGATTTTATTACATAACCTTTATTTTTTCAGCATGTGTTGAAAGTGTTTTCCACCATTTTGCAGGCACAGAGCAACTCATCTACACTTGTTGTCAAACACTTTTTTTAAAGTGTTGGTTGATATTGAAGCAATGTAAGTGAATATTGCAATTTTTAAGTTCTGAATTGTTTTCAGGCAGTCTTTATAAACACTTTTTGCTGCTCCTGACAAGAAATAGTCAGGTAGCGTAAGGTTTGGGGATCATGGAGGCCAAAGCCCCCTTGAAATTATGCAATCCCCAAACACATCATGCAGTACCTCCATCAAAAGGTGAGCAGTGTGTGCTGTGGCACCATCTTGCTAGAAGTATGCATTCAGTATTTCCATTTCATTTAGCCATCCAATAACTGGATACGGTACAGAATTTCTGAACAGTATCATTCAGCATTTATCATGTTCTCAAAGAAAATGGGACTGACAATTTGCTTTCTTGATATTGCAACCCAAACGCCAATTTTCTGGTCGTGCAATAGTGTTTCATGAATTTTTTACCAAGCTATCGACACACACTATTGCTACGATCCCAACTCTGTCACAGTAATGACACGATTGAGTTTAAACCAGCCGAAACTGGTTTAGCGCGCATATACTGGCTATAGCACATTGACTGGAGAGAGACTTCTCGAACGCTCTATATATATAAAAGACCCAAGATTATAAATTTTATAAAAGCAAATCTAATTTAAAATTTAACCTTACCTATGAGCTACTGATTTCTTTGAACTGAACTTTGTTGAACTTTGTTGAACTTTGTTGAACTTACCATGAAAGCTCTCCCAATTCCGTGAGTCACGAGAATCAAACTTATCACGTGGATCTCGTGAATCGTTGTAACCTCTGTAATTTTCTTTACTTTGTCTATCTTGCTCTAGCAAAATGAAAGAATTGTACACTAATTAGTGACCAATGCACTTCAAAGTCTTAGCTTCTATGACCTAACATTTTCATAATTCAAAAATCTACACAAAGTATATGAAAGGATGATTTTTACCTTGATACACAGGTGGTGCACTTGAAGCCTCATTTGGTCGATTACGCAAATGAGGAGGTATGTAGCGGCCAGCTGATGGCTTGGGGGCTCCCTGGCTATTTAAGCCCAGACCAGCAAACTGAAAAAAAACCTACATGATATTCATTATGACCTATGTTTAAAAGTAATTTCCTTACTTTGGATGTAGTCCTAACTAATTACACCCACTAACTTTCTTTATAGGTAAAACAAAGTTACTACCTCCATAGAAATAGCTTGCTTACTTACTAATAAAGATTCCATAATCTCAAACTAAATCTGATGCTTAGGTTAACTGCAGGAAAAAAGCTTATCAATCAAGAATTATGTTATGTTGGAATGACATCAATGCTCCCCCAACCCTTACACTGATAACCTCGACCTTTCATGCAGACCCAATTCCCATTTGCAGCAATATGATATGCGCATGTAAAGCTTTATGGCCAGTTAAGGTACTATCAGACATGGGGTCAATTACTGGGCTTCTATTACTATTACTTTAGATTCCTTCTATTACTATTACTATAATTTTCATCTATTACTATTACTTTTGTATGTGGGGTACTTCACTCATTTGAAAAGGATCTTTGTCTATTTAAATGCAATTAGAAGCAGTGTATTAAACAAAAAAACAATTTCAGACTCAACAGGTACAAACATTATACATGAGGTCCACAGGAGATCGAGAGAGTTGTCTGGAGCACTGACTAGGTAGGCCAGTGAATCACTGTGTATAATGAACATACAAATACAGTGCCCACGAAAAGTATCCGATCACTCAAGAAAATACAATATTTTCCCTTAATATTCAGAGACACGTAATTCACTTTCTATTTGTTCTAGCGACATCTGGTAACTTTGAGGTTGCTCGCTGATATGAGAGCTATCCAACGCATTCTCAAATTAGTGTTCTGGTAGCCTTCGTTGCGGGTGGCTGTGTCTCAAATTTGTCAGATTTCACTGTTTGTGTAAATTTCTTGATTTTTTTTTTTTTTTTACAGAAAGTGGTGTAAATAAAATTTATATATAATGTGTGCTAAAAAACAACTTAAGAGTGATTGTCGAGGTGCTATTGTTGCTTTGCATGCATGTGGGAAATCACAGAGACAGATAGCTAAGGAATTAAACATATCCCAAAGTACCATTAATTTATGGGTTTCACGGGCTAAGAACAATGGTGGCCTAACCACGCCAGTCCCTAAAAAACGATCTGGCAGACCGAGAAAAACAAATTCGCGAACAGACAAACTTATGAAACGTTTAGTATTGAAAAACCCAACAATAACTGCGAAAGAAATAAAATTTAATATGAATAATTTGTTATCTGGTGTTTCTGAACGAACTATCCAGGAGCGGCTCCAAAAAGAACTTCGGATTACCATCTCGCCATGCTGCTAAGAAACCGTTCATTAATGAAAAAATGCGTAAAAAACGTGTCGCATTTTGTAAAAAATACATTCATTGGACTGTTGATGACTGGAAGAAGGTTTTATTTAGCGATGAGTCGACATTTTTGACATTCAGAAGTTGTCCAAAAAAGGTTCGCCGGCCTATTGGCTCAAATAGGATGGACCCTAAATACACCCTAAAGACAATGAAACACCCTCCAAGTGTGATGGTTTGGGGTTGTTTCGGTTACTATGGGCGTGGAAACTTATATTTTCTTCCGAAGAACACAACTATGAATGGTGCACGGTATTTAGCAATGCTACAGGATAAACTTCTAATGGCAATGGCAATCCAAAGGACAAAAACATACATGCATGATGGTGCACCATGTCACAGGGCCAAAATAGTGACAAAATGGATTACTGACAATAAATTTGATATTTTGGATTGGCCTGGTAATAGTCCAGATCTCAATCCGATAGAAAATCTGTGGCTAATAATAAAAAATAAGGTTGAATGCCACGACACTGGCTCAGTCGAAAAATTACAAGAGGCCATCAAAAAGGTATAGTGCAAGGAAATATCAGTGGAAGTTTGTCAAAACTTGATTAAATCCATGCCAAAACGTCTAGAACAAGTCATCCAAACCAAAGGACAGATGACAAAATACTAATATAAGGTTAGTATACATTTAAACATTGTTTTTTATGTAAAAAATACAAATTTCAAGGGTGATCGGATACTTTTCGCGGGCACTGTACAATGATCCAACCATGAGTTGGTGTACCAACAATCACTAACATAAGGGTCATTCTCTGTCAGATCAACCAAAAAAAATTGAAATTAACACCCTCATCTCATATTTTGCTGAAATTTGGTTTATAGGGAGTTTGAGAGCCCTGAATCCATTTCTGAAATTATAAGGTCAATCCGACCAACGGCTCAAGAGATATGACCTTGGGCAATTTGAGGTCACTCGCGAGGTTACTAACATTTGGTGAGCCATAACTTGGGTAATAATTGTCATAATTATATAAAAGTATATATATTTAGAATCAGAAAACGACAAGGAATCCAAATATGCAAGTTTTAGAACTCTAGGTTGAAAAATAAAAAAGTTACACTAACCAAAATTTGAGGTCACGATTTGACCTCTGGGGTATCAAATGAGAATTTTTTTTTTAAATGTAAAAAATGAAGGCATAGGCATTGGCTATTAGAATCAGCAAAAAAAAATTTGTTTATGTTAGTATTTTTCATGTAACTAACATATAAGTGAACACCATATTCATAAGTTGTGCGTCAATTCTACCTATTTTTTCACACAAGCTCATAATTTGACCTATAGAAATTAAAATTACATTTTTTATAGATATAAAAAACAAAGTCAGTTCTTGACTAATAGAAACAATCATAAAAAGTTTGTTTATGTTGGTACTTTTCATGTAACTAACTTATAAGTGAACACCATATTTATAAATTGCTTGTCATTTCAAGGAATTTTTATATCTTAGCTATCAATTTGACCTCAAGCTCCAAGAATTTAAAAAAAATTGTATTTCACTGCTAATCTACACTGGCAATAATAGTTATAATAGTGAAAGGGGAAGACTAAGCTCACATGTAGCCTAAACAAACCTGTTGAAACATGTTGCTACTTGTCTAAGTGCAGAATCAACACAGATAGTTGCAAAATTCCTTGTCTACAGGTTAGTACAGTTCCAGCCAGCACTGTGGGTGGCTGGTGGGTATGGTGTTTTAATGAGCCTCAGAGACTATCAAGGCCTAAAATATTAAGTGTGTATAGCTATATATTTTCTAAAAAATATATATTACCTAATTGTAAATCCTATATCTTTACAGATCAAAATACAATGGTTCGGCACTTGAAATACTGCCAGGACCCTATTCAAAAACACAAGAAACGCATAACAATCAATCTTAGAAAAGTGACTGATGTACTTGTTGAAAAATGTGCTGGAAGAGTGAAAAAAGACTCATTGTTGTGTGTGAACTGCTGGACACTGATAATGAAAAACCCCACTATACTTAGTACCACTGAAAACAACGAGTCTGAGCAGGATTCAAATGAATCATCTACTATCAGTGGCTTGAGTAACATCTCTTCAATTCAAGATCTGGACAATGAGTGATTGCTTGATAAAGGAAAATCCTTCAACTTCAGTTGAACCAGTTCTAGCATTTCTGGACCAAACACCAGTTAAAAAAAGTAAGTAATAAATTAATATAATAACTTATACTTTACTACAAGGTCTGTTTGATCTACTATATAGCCAATTATATAGCATTTAAGGTACTATAATTAATATTTAATTACTAATATTCAGGTGTGTGAAACCTTTTTTTCTGTTCTTTTCAGAAGGGCTGTCATTAAGCCAGAAAAAGCGCAAGGCTCGTGGTAAGCTATCATCTGCTCAGAAACACCTGAAGGAGAGGCTAGAACTCAGTTATGGTGTTCAAATTACCGAGGAGGTAAGTGATACTTCAAAACCTGAAACTAAATCTGAAAAACATCTAGACAAATTAATGAATGAATTGAAACAGTCATTCCTGGAGAGCAAATGTCACCATCAAACTACAAATATTGACACTCTCACCATACACAATTGAAAAAACAGCTAGTTTCTTTCAAACTACAACATACATGGTGAAAAGAAGCCATTCACTTAAATCAGAACATGGAATCCTTCCGAAGATTCCACTAATGAGCAAAGGAAAAGTGATATCTGAAGAACACAAATATATAGTTAGAAGATTCTATGAGTCAGAAGAGGTTAGTCGTATGTGTCCTGGCCAAAAGGATTGCGTGAAAGTTATCAGTGCTGAAGGTGCAATGAAGGTGCAATGAAGGTGCAAAAACGATTGGACCTCGGGAATTTAAGAGATATGTTTGAACTATATAAAAATGATGAAAAGAATCTCAAAATAGGATTTTCCACATTTGCAAAATTACGGCCATCATATTGTGTGCTTGCCGGTAGTGGTGGGACTCATTCTGTCTGTGTCTGCACATACCATCAAAATTCAAAATTGCAGCTGGCTGCATTGGGAGAGAGGGGTCTTTCATACAAGGATCTTATGGATTACAGTGTCTGCAGTACAGAAAGAGAGACTTGCATGATGCAACTTTGCAATGATTGCCCAAGAGAAGAGGGTGTCCTGGATTTTCTTGAGTTACTTGACAGTGTGAAATCAGCTCCAAATGAAATATCTTACAAGCAATGGGTGACTGTTGACCGTTGTACAATGGTTGATAAGGTGGAGCCACTTCATGAATACTTATTATCCCTAAGCATGAAAATATCCAGCATGGTTCGTCATCACTTTGTTGCTCAGCAACAATCACAGTACTTCAAGCAGTTGAAAGAAACACTACCACCTCAGAGCGAGGTAGTTATAGTAGGTGATTTCTCTGAGAATTATTCTTTCATTGTCCAGGATGCTGCCCAAGGGTTTCACTGGGACAATTCACAGTGTACAGTTCACCCTTTTGTCATCTATTATAGATCATCTGCAGACCAGGAACTTAGCCATTTTAGTGTCTGTTTCTTATCTGCATCACTAAAACACAACACTATAATGGTTTACTCATTCATATTGAAGCTTATGACATATGTTAAATTCAGATGCCCACAATTGAAGAAGGTGCACTATTTCTCAGATGGATGTGCTGGCCAATATAAGAACAGATACAACTTCACAAATCTCTGTTACCATGAAGAGGATTTTGGTCTGTCTTGTGAATGGCACTTCTTTGCTACATCCCATGGCAAAAATGCATGTGATGGGATTGGAGGAACAATGAAAAGAGCTACTGCTCATGCCAGTTTGCAGAGAACTACAGAGAGGCAAATTCTTACACCAGAACACATGTTTCAGTTTTGTGAAGAAAACTTGAGCAAGAAGATAAATTTTTTCTTTGTAACTACAGCTGATTTGAAAGATGCAGAAGAACGGTTGGAACATCGATTCAAGGATAGTAGGGCTATTCCTGGAACTCAGAAATATCATAGATTTGTTCCCCTAAACAAGGAAGAACTGATGGTGTATCCCATTTCAAGTGGCATTGGAGAAAAGAAAAGAATAAGGAAAAGTCATTTTACTAATGAACCTGCAATGCTTGGTAACCTAAAATGTGTCAAACCAGGAGAGTATGTTGGCTGCATTTATGACATGCAAGTTTGGTATGGAATTGTGGAGGAATATTGTGAAGAGTTTGATGATTTCACTGTGAACTTTCTACATCCCTCTGGGTCATCAGGATCAAGTGCATATTATTATCCATCAAACAAGGATTCATGTGCAGTGCCAGGACATCATATATTAACTGTAATGAGTTGTCCTACCCTAAGAGGAGGCAGCAGAATTCAATACATTTTTCCACAAAAAGAAATTGATGAGAGCATCGAGCATGCAAAAATTGTATTAGGCTAGCACATGAATCCTCTAAGTAGGTCTTCCCCTTTCACTATTATAACTATTATTGCCAGTGTAGATTAGCAGTGAAATACAATTTTACATTTTTTGCCTTTGTTTTTATATCTATAAAAAAATGTAATTTTAATTTCTATAGGTCAAATTATGAGCTTAAGTGAAAAAATAGGTAGAATTGATGCACAACTTATGAATATGGTGTTCACTTATATGTTAGTTACATGAAAAATACTAAAACTTTTTTTTGCTGATTCTAATAGCCAATGCCTATGCCTTCATTTTTTACATTTAAAAAAAAATTCTCATTTGATACCCCAGAGGTCAAATCGTGACCTCAAATTTTGGTTACAGTGTAACTTTTTTATTTTTCAACCTAGAGTTCTAAAACTTGCATATTTGGATTCCTTGTCATTTTCTGATTCTAAATATATATACTTTTATATAATTGTGACCATTATTACCCAAGTTATGGGTCGCCAAATGTTAGTGACCTCGCAAGTGACCTCAAATTTCCCGAGGTCATATCTCTTGAACCGTTGGTCGGATTGACCTTATAATTTCAGAAATGGATTCAGGGCCCACAAACTCCCTATAAACCAAATTTCAGCAAAATCTGAGAGATGAGGGTGTTAGGCACTGGTTGATCTGACAGAGAATGACCCTTCTTTCAAATTCAAGAACTGGAAGAAAACTGACTGGATAAGGAAACATCACACCAGCCAAGATCATAGATTGGCCATGACTAAATGGATCAATCACAAAGCAGCTTCAAGAAGACAGAAGTCAGTTTTAGAACAACTTGATGATATCACTCAAGAATTATGTTGAACAGAATCAGCAATATTTCAAAGTTATTTTTGAGTGCTTGTTTTTTCACTGTCCAGCAAAACATCACACAATGGGGACACGATGAAAAGCAGGATAATATCAGTACCATATCAAACATCAATCGTGGCAACTTTCTAGAACTGCTCCATTTGCATAGCAAAGATATACCATGGCTTGCAGATAAGCTCAATGCTCAATTTGAAAGACACTCAATGGACTTTGCCAGCAATACAAAATGAAGTTAGAGATCATCACTGATTTCATCACCAAGCAAATTAAAAGAGAGCTGCAAGTAAGCAGTTTGGTGTTATAGTCAACAAGACCTCCGACATCAGCTGTACAGAGCAAGTTTCACTGTCTCAATTTCATCACCAATGGAACAGAGGCGCATTTGTTGGATTTTACTCTACAAAGACAACTGACAGTAAGGCTTTGTATGAACTAATCAAGACAGCAATTTGCAACCTCAATTTGGATCCAAAAGATATTGCCAGCGAATGTTTTGATGGAGTGGCTAATATGAGTGGACATGGAAAAGGATTAGTGGCACAAATGAAAGATTGTTCTCTGTTAGCAATCTATGTGCATTGTTATGGGCATTTACTCAATCTTGCTCTAAGATGTCATGAAGCAAACCACACCATTACGAAATGCACTCAGTATGATTCAGTCTATACAACTTTCTAGAAGCAAAGTCCCAAGCAGCATGCATTGTTTGGCAACATCTTGGTGGAAAAAGATCACCTCGTACTCACTTGAAAATCACAGAGTATCACACAGTGGTCATGCCAATGGGAAGACGTAAAAGCTGTACACAAACAAATTGAATGCATCATAGACTCATTACATTAGCAGACAACAATGATGCTAAAACATATTCTGAGAGCCAAGCATTGTTGGGTGTGATTTGCGATTTTGAGTTTGTTCTCAGACTTTGTATTCTCAAAGTGATTTTGTCAAACACTAGTGGCTTGAGTAGATACCTACAAGGAAAGAACATCAATGTCATCACTGCTCACCAAAATAGTAATCTTACCATTCAAATGTTGCAAGAATGTCACAATGCAGAGAAAACTTTAAGGACATTAAATTATGGATCAAGGACACAGTTTACCTTTCACGAAGCACAGATATCTCACCACAAGCCATTACAGCGAGTACAAGCTCTTATTGGTGAACTAGTGGAGACCAACGCACAAACAATGACACTTCAACATCATAGGGTCAATACTTACATCGCAATGGACAAAGTGTCAGAATTGGAAGTTTGTTTCCAAGGAAACAATCTGATTAGGATATTCTATGCGCTCTTGGTTCACTTGTGATGAAAGACAATCCAACCAACACCAATTATGACTGTCTAACTTCTACAGTTTGGACAAGACTAATAGAAGTTTACCACAAACTGTTCAGACTTTTCATGAAAAATAACTTGGATGTTTGTGAAACTGTAAGAACAGCAACAGATATGATTGAGGTGTTGTATCAACATTTCATGCACAAAGTGATGCCAGCATTTACTAAAGTTGCAAAGATTTTTACTATGATGCCAGCTACATCATGTTTGGCTGAAAGGTCTTTTCAGTGTGCTCCATTGACTGAAATCATATGTCAGAAGCACAATGGCACAAGAAATACTGAGTAGCCTTGCAATTATCAACATCGAAAGAGAATACGCCAACAAAGTAATCAATGATGACATGACATAAGTCAAATTATAGATTGTTTTGCCAAAAGAAAAGGACGTAACAAATATTTCTTTTAGTTTCATCAATCGTGACACCATATCATGCAAGTTCTTTTACTTGTATGTATGAAGTATATATCAATAAGACCTTGTTGGAAGTCCCAATAAATTTAGGGAATACATTTGCAACAGATAGTACAATAAAGCAAGGCTCCACTTTCATAGTAGCATATCTTAGGTATGATACTATTGAAAGATAGCAATTAGATTATTTTAAATTTGGATGCTTATTTGGAATATATTCCAGAAAGTATTTTTCCTAACCAGCTAATTGTTTCAAAATTCTTTGAACTGTTGGTTCCAACATAATCCATTTAGAAGGAACATATTTTATGAAGTGATACCTCAGTAACTTTAATTTGAGTTGAATATCTTCATAATCCTTCCAGCATGCAGGCCATCAAAATAGTAATGAACACTCCTCATAAATTCTGCAAGTTTATTTCCTAGTTCCAGCACTCCATTCATAAATGCATTAAATGAATGATATGAATGTTACAAGTACCAAAATCAAATAAATCTTTGCTTCTAATGCTCTTTACTTCTTCACTTATTAATCTAAATTTTTCATTAACATTTAGATCATCACTTGCCAACATCAATAATTTATCTAGTTCTAAACCACTATCTTCTGAGGCAAGGTTTAGTTTTTCAATCAAATCTTCACCTTTAACGGAATACTAGTGAACTCTGCGCTTGGGAGAACCCAGCCATGCAATTACCTGGTTAGTAAGATGGACATAAAATTATTTTTACATGACTAAGTATCATCACAATTTTCTAGTTCATGTAAAAAAAAAAAACCACTATTTTCATTAGTAGTGACATTTGAGTAATCCCAACACAATGTAGTAGAGCGTACCTTCCTGTCTGACAACTGAAGTTTAAAGTTCAGCTCTTAAAGGATCATGTCCTGTGACTGACCTGAAAGTACTGAGGCCTATCCAGGACAGGTAGCATAACTTTTTACCTGGTTGTGTTATTCATAAGTCTATGCATGGATAGGGACCAAGTTCACCAGTTGCCCTTTAGTATGGCCTAGCTATAAAAAATATTTTAAAATTTCAAACTTCTCTCCCTCCCTATGGCATCAGACCAATATCTTATAGCAACTTTTAATTCTTTTTGGTTCTCATTGTTGGGGTTTCATCATGTACAGGGTGGGTAAAAAAAAAGTGACCCCTTAGAGGTAAACTGTCATTAAAACAAGTAAGGGGACTAGAGCTCCCAAACTTCATAGATGCTTACCTTAGTATGTTGTTGATCTTAATTGACAAGATGCTTGATGTGTTCCCCTTCCTGGCTCAATGCAGGCCTCCAAACATGAATGCCACTGATCAATACACCTGTTTACATATCAGTGAGGCACCTTCTCCAGCCAAGCAGAATTCTTTTGTGTAGTTCATCTATGTCTCTTATATTGGTACCAGGGATGTAAACTTTGGGCTTCAGGGCTTCCCAAACACCATAATCTAGTGGTGAAAAATCAGGGCTACTAGCCAGCCACATATTAGGTTTAATAAAATCTTGTTTCATTCAAGGAATGAGAGTTTGGCATGCTCTGTGAGCAGGAGCTCCATCTTGTTGGAAAGTATATCTTTCACTCTAATTGATATTCGATGAGCCCCTGCTCACAGAGCACACCAAACTGTCACATTCCTTGAGAATGAACCACCAGATTTTATGGAACCCAATATGTGGCTGACTAGAAGCACCAATCTTCACTAGATTATGGTATTTGGGAAGCCCTGAAGTCCAAAGTTTACATCCCTGGTACCAATATAAGAGACATAGATGAACTACACAAAAGAATTCTGTTCAGCTGGAAGGTGTCTCAACAATATGTAAACAGGTGTACTGATTAGTGGCATCCACGTTTGGAGGCCTACATTGAGCAGGAAGGGGCACACATCGAGCAACTTCGCAATTACAACTTACAACATTAAGGTAAGCATCTATGAAGTTTGGGAGCTCTAGTCCCCTTACTTTTTTTAATATAACAGTTTACCTCTAAAGGGTCACTTTTTTTTACCCACCCTGTATAAGAGTACAGGCTTAATATTGATTCTTTAATTCCTCAAATACTTATTTTCTAAAGGCCCAAGAGTTTCTGTATAAATACAAGATAACTTTGTTCACCCCATACAATATCCTTCAGAAATGGGTGATAGTGCATAAATTATAAAGTAAAATGACTTTTTACACATTTAATATACTGCCTTATGGTACTTTTTGACTATCTGTCCCCCTCGAAACCTACAGGAAAATTACTGAATATCTAGTTATGTCATCTGTACACCCTTGATGATTGGTTAGGCTAAGTCTTGATATTTTTGTTAGTTTTAACAAAAGGGTAAATCCAGGTTAAATAGACAGATAAACAACACAGTCATGTCTTCAATTTGCATAAAACTTGGTCTGGGAGCATTTTTTAGTAAAAAAAAAAAAAATTCCCAAATTTTTTTGAAAATTAGTCATAGGTCAAATTTTGGCCGAAATCTTGACCTAAGAATTTTTTAAATCCCTATATCTCAGCTTCTAATTGTCATAGCTTAATAAACTTTATATGGATGGAAGCGGAATGAGCTCTAGTTTCCAAAAATGGTACTTTCATTTGGAGAATTTAATAAAAAAAAAAAATTTTGAAAACACAAAACTTTCAGGATTTGACATTGAAAGGATCAATTTTTTAAAAAACTTTTATTGAAGAAAAAAATGTTGCCTGAGCAAAGATCTACCATAATCAGCAATAAAAAGTTAGCTTATAGGCCATTATATAGCTTAAAACTTAATTTTATTAATGCTGGCTTTCTTCATTTTTTAGTTTTCTATTTTCAGATTTTAATAACTATATATTGAAAGATACAGGTGTACCTAAATATCTACCTAAATAACTAAAAAATGCCAAAAAATAAAATTATATGATCCTTTAAAAAAAAAGAATTTTCAATATTACAAAAGTTACGGAAATTATGGCTTCTGTAAGTTATGGAGTTCTTCAAAAGGATCAGCTATTGTGTAGCAATTGCTACACCTTAATAAGAAGTCAACCTGGAATACTGGAACCTGTACCTGTACCTGTACCAGCACCAGCAGAAGAGGCTGTACCGCTACAAGAACTGTCCTTTACCAGCAAATGAAGAATCCTTTGAGTGCAGTAGTAGCTCATCTACAAATATTTCTACAGCTCCACCTGTCAAGGAATTTTTTTCGGAAGATCCACAACATAATAAGGATATATTTAGCGATAAAATATTACCATATGTAGATGAGAGCCCATAAAAATAGTAAATATCTTTAAATAACCATATATTTATTTTCTATATAATTACTGAAATCTTTCAATAAACATATACAGTGGAACCTCGACTTACGAACGCTTCTATTTACGACCAAATCGACATACGAACATACGCCCGGCGCTTTGATTGGATCTCTCGCATATTTGCTCCGTGATTTTTCGTTTATTGCTTTATCTCTCGCATATTTGCTCCGTGATTTTTCGTTTATTGCTTTATCTCTCGCATATTTGCTCCGTGATTTTTCGTTTATTGCTTTAATAAGCCCTTCATTATGGCTCCCAAGAAAGTGAAGAGTGATAGTGGCAGTGAAAAAAGAAAACTTAAAATAACCATTGAATTAAAGAGACACAAAAGAGACAAAACCCCTGAAGGAGAGGTGCCCAGTGTTCTTATGGAAGGGGACTCTCCTTCCAAACAGTAACTTCCCTCCCACTTCCTTTCCTCATCACCATCCACTCATGCCAGCAATTATCCTCCACAAAGGTACAGTAAAATTATACAGCTTATTAAATTTAGTATAATTTTTTTCTCTTATATTTTCTCTTTATAAACTCTTACAAAGCATTAAAAGTACAATTATCTGGGGCGCTGGAATGGATTAATTAAATTTACATTAATTTCAATGGAAAAAATGGATTTGATTTACGACCAATTTGAGGTGCGAACAGGGTCTCAGAACGAATTAAATTTGTAAGTCGAGGTTCCACTGTATTTAATTTTTATCTAATTAATAAACCAAATCTCAGTCAGACAACTAACATACATTACATATACAAATAATTTAATAATATTTGTATCTCAATTGTAATTTTATGTAATTCTTTACAGCTGGATTAGCATCATAGCAAAAACAAAAAAAGGCCACTTCAAAATTTCAGGCAACATCAGGAAAAGTTGTTAGTATAGAATCTACCTATGGGACTTCTATCCAGGAAGATGCTGTTGCTGGCCTGTCCAAAAAGGGTCATTAGGATGATTTAAAAAAGGCAAAAAGTTTATTATACATTAAAAACGTGTAGCTATTGTTATTTATATGTACAATACATAATGAAAAAATAGTTTTTGAGAAAAAAATAAAATTTAATAATTTACTAACTTAGATTTTTACTCATTTCTTTTTTTTTATATATAATTTTAAGTATGAAAATGTCATGCAAGAGCTTAAAGACATTTATTTCTACAACTGATGGCAAGATTAAATTACAAATTATATCTTTATATCCATTTTCAATAGAAAAAACAGCAGAATTCTTTGAAACTTCTATGCATATGGTGAGAAAAAGTCAGTTTGCAAAAAGAATATGGTATATTACCACATGTTCCAAGTATGTTAAAAGGAAAGGTCATAACCAATGAAGTGAAGAGGATTGTAGGAGAATTTTACAAGAGCAATGATTATAGCCAAATGTATCCAGGAATGAAGGATTATAAATTTACTATTAATGAAAATGGAGAAAAAGAAGATGCAGAAGAGATTGATGCTATGTAATTTATGCGAATTATTCAGAGAATATATAAAAAATGAAGCTTAGCTTAAGACCTTCTTGGTGTGTACTCGCAAGTCAGAGCAGTACACACATTGTGTGTGTATGTACATACCATCAAAACCCAAAGCTGCAGATAGCAGCTTTGGGGATTAAAGATTTAGACTACAAAATATTACAAAACTAACTATGCATCATTTCACAAACAAAAGCCAATCCAATTACTTTAAAGAGCTAAAAGAAAATATGAAAGAAAATGAAGGCATTCTTGTAGGGGACTTCGCAAAAACTTTTCTTTTATTGTTCAGGATGTGGCACAAGGTTTCACTGGGAAACTTCCCAGTATACCGTGCATCCTTTCATATATTATTATAAATTTGGCAAAAAAATTTGCTATCAAAGTGGTTTTATTTCTGATTGTCGTAAGCATAGTACAATGCTAGTATATTCCTTTCTAAAAAACTTATCCCTAGTATTCGTGAGCAACATCCAACTTTTATCAAAAATTCACTACTTTACTGATGGCTGTGCATCCCAGTATAAAAATAAATTAAACTTTTTGAATTTATGCCACCACAAAGCTGATTTTGGAATAGACAGTGGAATTTTTTTTGCTACATCGCACGGAAAGAGTATGTGTGATGGAAGAGGTGGCACTGTGAAAAGATCAGTAGCAAAAGCCAGTTTACAATGACTGATTGATAATCAAATTTTAACTCCCAAAGATTTTTTTGAATTTAGCTCAACTAATTTAGATGCCACAATTTTTTTTTTTATACATCCAAAAATAAAGTTACAGAAATAGAAAATTCCCTACAAGAGCATCTCAATTTACCAATTATCCCAATTAAAGGTACCCAAAAATTCAGGGCTGTGGAGTTGGAGAGTCGGTCAATTTTGAGTGGAGTCAGAAGTGCATAGTTGGATGGAGTCGGAGTCAGTGCAAATCCTTCAATTATACCCATAGCAGCCTAGGCCTAGCTCAATTTTATGAATAAAATAGATTTAACTTAATGTTTTAATATATATAATAATATATATAAATAATATATAATATATAAATAATATATAAATATAGTTGCTTATAATTAATAAGGATTATAATTAATTAACATAATTAATAATGAAATTTAAAAATTTTGTACTAGCAACCCTAAATCTTTTTCAGATTTTTAGATTTCAATTTGATAATTTTGATAAGCATCACAAAGATGATTTAATGGAAACGATCCTTTTTTTTAAGAACAAATTCAGTTTAGGTTAGTACATTTTGTTACGGATGTTTATAATAATACAAAAACATCTTATTAATTTGCTAAACCAATAATAATCTTATTTTGTTTAAGTTTCAATCAGTTTGTATTTTGGGATTTATTGTAATTTTTGAATAGAGAAAAAAAAAGCCATTAAGGCATAGTTACAGCCACTAAGTAACCTGATGAGTCATGTGGTGGTGACAAAATAACTTGTTTATGAATCTCCATTGGCCTAATAAAGCTAATCTTAATCAATTTGGCCTTAACATTCCATCAGAGTCATAATTATACAAGTCAGATTTCTGGAGTTGGAGTATTAAAATTTTTGGAGTCAGAGTTGGAGTCGGCAAATTTTATCACCGACTCCACAGCCCTGCAAAAATTATATAGATTTATCCCTTTGTCAACAAACACTTTAAAAGTATATTCATTATCTAATAATCTTCAGTCAGAAAAAATAAGAAAAATTGTTAGTGGAGAAGTAGATCATGATGGAGAAGCCAGTGATATCGAATGAGAGTTAAGCAATAAAGAAATAGAAGTAGGCTCTTTTGTTGGTTGTGTGTACAAAAAAGAATTGTGGTTAGGACTGGTTGAGTCATATGATGCAGAATATGACAATTTGATTAAATTTCTTTATCCTTCAGAAAAAATAAGAAAAATTGTTAGTGGAGAAGCCAGTGATATCGAATGAGAGTTAAGCAATAAAGAAATAAAAGTAGGCTCTTTTGTTGGTTGTGTGTACAAAAAAGAATTGTGGTTAGGACTGGTTGAGTCATATGATGCAGAATATGACAATTTGATTAAATTTCTTTATCCTTCAGAAAAAATAAGAAAAATTGTTAGTGGAGAAGTAGATCATGATGGAGAAGCCAGTGATATCGAATGAGAGTTAAGCAATAAAGAAATAGAAGTAGGCTCTTTTGTTGGTTGTGTGTACAAAAAAGAATTGTGGTTAGGACTGGTTGTCATATGATGCAGAATATGACAATTTGATTAAATTTCTTTATCCTTCAGAAAAATAAGAAAAATTGTTAGTGGAGAAGTAGATCATGATGGAGAAGCCAGTGATATCGAATGAGAGTTAAGCAATAAAGAAATAGAAGTAGGCTCTTTTGTTGGTTGTGTGTACAAAAAAGAATTGTGGTTAGGACTGGTTGAGTCATATGATGCAGAATATGACAATTTGATTAAATTTCTTTATCCTTCAGAAAAAATAAGAAAAATTGTTAGTGGAGAAGTAGATCATGATGGAGAAGCCAGTGATATCGAATGAGAGTTAAGCAATAAAGAAATAGAAGTAGGCTCTTTTGTTGGTTGTGTGTACAAAAAAGAATTGTGGTTAGGACTGGTTGAGTCATATGATGCAGAATATGACAATTTGATTAAATTTCTTTATCCTTCAGAAAAAATAAGAAAAATTGTTAGTGGAGAAGTAGATCATGATGGAGAAGCCAGTGATATCGAATGAGAGTTAAGCAATAAAGAAATAGAAGTAGGCTCTTTTGTTGGTTGTGTGTACAAAAAAGAATTGTGGTTAGGACTGGTTGAGTCATATGATGCAGAATATGACAATTTGATTAAATTTCTTTATCCTTCAGAAAAAATAAGAAAAATTGTTAGTGGAGAAGTAGATCATGATGGAGAAGCCAGTGATATCGAATGAGAGTTAAGCAATAAAGAAATAGAAGTAGGCTCTTTTGTTGGTTGTGTGTACAAAAAAGAATTGTGGTTAGGACTGGTTGAGTCATATGATGCAGAATATGACAATTTGATTAAATTTCTTTATCCTTCAAGAATAGTACCCTCGTACATTTTTCTTGCAGAAGACAATATTTACCCTGTTCCCCCCCCCCCAGAACATATTTGGAACAGTTGAGTCAAGTTTAAGAGGCGGAACAAGGATACAGTACATCTTTCCAGCTCAAGATTTAGAAAATTTCTCAAGAAAACTTAAAATTAGCATATATGTATGAAGTTAGCACTTAGCATGTATGTAGAGAGTAGATACATATTTAAATTACAATTAATAATTACAAATGCTAAGTATATCCTTATTATATTGTTATCCTACTATTTAATATGTTTAGTTTCAGTAAGTAAATTTTTGATGAAATTCTGAAAAAAATGAAGCAAGCCAGCATTAATAAAATTAAGTTTTAAGCTATATAATGGCCTGTAAGCTAACTTTTTATTGCTGATTATGGTAGATCTTTGCTCAGGCAACATTTTTTCTTCAATAAATTTTTTTTAAAAATTGATCCCTTCAAGGTCAAATCCTGAATTTTTTTTATTTTTTCAAATTTAAGTATTTTTTTTTAAATTATCCCAATGAAAGTACCATTTTTGGAAACTAGAGCTCATTCCGCTTCCATCCATATAAAGTTTATTAAGCTATGACAATTAGAAGCTGAGATATAGGGATTTAAAAAATTCTTAGGTCACGATTTGCCCAAAATTTGACCTGACCGTAAATTTTGACCTATTTGACCAATTTTCAAAAAAATTTGGGAATTTGTTTTTTTTCACTAAAAAATACTCAGACCAAGTTTCGTGAATTTTGAAGATTTATTAGTATTATATCAGCACTTCTACCTATTTATCCTGGATTTACCCAAAATTATCATGACAACCAAACCAATCAAGGGTGTATATTGAAAAAAATACTTTGCTTTATTGGATAAGACATTATTATCCATGTTGATATGAATTTTTATTGTTAATTCTGACATAAAACTTGTAAAAATCATTTTACTTTATCCATTTATAATTTATAGCCAAGTATTTTTTTAATAATACTTTATGGCCAACTTATGCACCATCACCCAGAAATGTTTCCAGGAAACATTACCTTAAAGTCTTCATAAATCTGATCATGATACACAGAAAAACAATTATTTACTACAATCATAAGTCCATATTAGTTCTGCATTCTTTGATGCAGTTTGTATATTATATAATTTTACAGGACTGGTATTAAGTATTAACTGACGTGGATAAGTGATCTTACGCAACTAACTTTAAATTATTAAGTTTGGCTTGAAAATTCTGAATATGAACCAAGTTCTAAGAATGCTGGGTTATGTCTTGAAAACCTTTCATTTCAAAGCTAAATAGTTTTTACATAAACTATGAATGTTTTGGGTCTTGATATTTACATCAAGTACTTACTTTAATTCCATCATTACCCAATTTTATTTAACCAAGCACTGTGAAACAGCTTTTCCATCTTTATGATTTGAGACCAAATAAATAATTAACTTGAGCTAATAGAAAATCTGGGAAAAAAAAAATTAGTGTAGCCCATGGGGCCCCCCTTGGAATTTGGTCTATAGATACTTCTGATCTAGGTTAAGATTCGGTAGAACACATCTACCAAACTCAATATTGATATAGCAAGATAGAACAGAAAAAATAAGAATACTTTATTCTATACTAATTATGGCAGAAATTCCTATTTATCACGATATTTATTTTCAAAATTATTAAATTTTTGTGCCATTATTCACTAGTCAAACCATCTCAACCCATCACACGTATATAGTCATATTGTTATCATTAGCCAATTAGCAGCTACCCCAATGTCACATGATTCACCCACACAGGTCCAGCATCTAAAATTTAAACTCTACATTCACTTTAGAATGACTGTCTATGATGGAAACTCCCAGTCCGAGTGGGACATCATCTATGCCTAGGTTAAGTTAAGGGTACTACTTACCTTTCTGGGACCCAAATTCATTATGGGTACCCATGCCCAGTTAGGTCAACTGGATACCCTTGACAATTGGTTGTTATATTATTTTTGTTAGTTTTAATGAAAATATCACAACTTAACACTAACCAATTATCAAGGGCATACAGTTGACCTAACTGGACATTGAATGCCATATCCATACCCAGAAAGGTAAGGTTGGGTCATTATTAGGATCCAGAAAGGTAAGTAGCAAGTTAGGTTGTTACTTTTGCTGTGAATATTACTGACAAAAATAGGTTTTTCTGGTGTATTTCATGTTTCAATTGATTCTGGCCTTTTTAGCCCACAATTTCCCTCTTCTTCAAAGCCTGGGGGAGGAGGGAGGGTCTCCATAATCAGGGCTGTGGAGTCGGAAGTAAATTCATTGCTAGAGGAGTCGGAGTCGGTAAAAATGGACCAACTCCGACTCCTCTTTTTTTTTTATGATGTACTTTATATTGGTTCAGGTTAAAGCTCCTAATAGGAGCTTTAACCTCCTATCTTGCATTATAGTTATTTTATGATGATTCCCCTACATCATGATCTTTCTAGGAGCTTTTCCTGCATATCACTAATTACTGTTGATTTTCTTTTCAGAAATGCCATAATGGCATAGCTACAACCATTAAGACTTAAATTTAGAGAAATTGAGCTTAAAAAGTAGCCTGATGATTCACTTGGTAGTGATGAAATGCCATTCTGGGTTAATATAATCAAAGTATATTTTATATTATTATTTAGAGGCAGGAGTTGGAGTCGCCCTTCTAAAATTCTAGGAGTTGGAGTCTTGGTCTACCGACTCCACAGCCCTGTCCATAATGGTGTATTTGCGCCAAAAATGAAGGTCAGATTCAACTGAAACAGCATGAAATACAGCAAAAAATGCTATTTTGATCAGTAGTTTGGGTGGATGTGTTGTTAGGGTATGTCAATTTGGGAGGTGAAAATTAATTTTTGCCAATTCCTTCACTGAGGAGTTTTAACAATGTTTTTGGATATGAAGAATTCAAATCTACTATTATTTTTATGATTGCTCAACACTTAGCTTGGTAAATCTATGTTTGATTAAAAAGCACAAATTGCTCTCGAAAAACATTTATTAATTTTAGCTTCTCAAAATGTCAGGTAATGCTATAAAAATTTTAGTTTCTCTGCATAAAACATATCCTAGTAATCATAAAACACATCCTTGTAATCATAAAACAACATTAGAAAGTAATGACATCAGTAAAAAAAATATTTAAACAAGTTTCATCAAGTCTTGCTTTGATTCGTTCTTAGACATCAGCTGCCAACTTGCTTCTTGGCCTCTGATATAGCCCTCACGTTTCTCATGTGTATACACCCTGCCTGCTGCCTCTGTGACTTGTTTCACACCTCTCTATTGACTGAGCATGACAGGGCCACTGTGGAACTTGCATAGGCTTGTCAAAGAACTTCTTTACTTCCACTGTAGTCAGTTTACATGTCAAAGGAGGTTCAAATACGCTGTCAGACCAGTCTGTCAGCTCCAACACGGAAGAAGCACTAGGGTTGATGGAAGGTGTCTTCCTAGGACGTACAGAAAGATCTCCAAGCGTGTCATCATCTCCACCCCTCATGTCAACAATCTTTTGGACACCAGCTCTCCTCTCCTCACTGTCATCTGAGCACAAGTGTGTCTAGATTATCATTTCACTGAATGCATACCATGCTGAGTGCTTGATGGTTGGCAAAACAGCATCCACTACAGCCTTCTTTTGCAGCCTAACTAGCCACAGCTGAAACAATGTGGCGTGGGCCTTCCACCCAAGTGTGTTTTACTTTGATGTTGAACCAACAGGGGTAGTACACACCAACAATGTACGGTATTCCACTATCAGTCTTAAGTTGTTGAGGGTTTTGCCTTTAAGGCCATGTTTTGAAACCCATATGCAACAAAGCCTGTTTGCTGTTGTCAACCACCTTGAATGGCTCACTGGACCAATTTCAAGAAGGGCCAGATCTATGGGAAGTTCTCCTGTCCTTATGGCCTGTGTGATCCTATACCCATGCGCTTGATCAGTAGAGAGATCCTTTATGACATTGTCACTCAGTGAAGTAAGAGGCTCTCCAATTGAGTTTGGTGAATGAAGGATCAATTTCAAGTTCAGTTGCAGTGTCTAGCATCTTGCCAATGTTACCCGTCACTTCTTGTTAGACAAGGTCTTCCCATCCAGTACTGTGATCAAGTGTCGCAGGGGTAACTCATTAGTGTGGAGAGCACAAACCAACCAGATCAGCTTACAGCAAAGCTTGACCTCTACCCAATGCATGGAACCACCCTCCCAGCCAGTGTTAACATTTGTACAATCACCTCCAATGGCCTGCAGGCTTTTATCAATGCCCTTCTTCATGAAATCTACAAGATTATCAGCAATAACTTCAGCAGGTTTTTTTCTCATTGAGCCTTTCTCAGGAGTGAAGTGGTAGAGATATCTTCCACCTGGCTCATTGCACACAGAATAATGCTCTTCTTTGATGATACTGGGGAACTGACGATCTGAATTGTCTGCTTTCAGCATAACTTTAGTTGTATCTTGATGGCCGTCAAAGAAGATGCAGTCAATTTCACCCTTCTTACAAAGATCATCAAATTCCTGATCCAGGGATCGCATAACTTTTTCTTGGGACCTCTTGACTTTATTGTGATCAACTACAAGTCTCTTGTCTTCTTCAATGATCAAGCCAGCATCCATAAAGGCAGCAGTGGTGATGGCAGCTGTGGCACGCAGGCCAACACCATATCTGATGCTATGCATAGTAACATTAGGTATTTCTAATGTGTTGTACTCTGGCTTTTTATTAGAAGTTGAAGACGTGCTTGGTATTTCTAATGTCACTTCATAACTTCCATCCTTTCCATCTTGAGCATCAGCTATTTGTTCTTCATTTTCATCATCAGAGAAAATTATTTCATTTGATAGCATTGAAACATCCTGCTTACTTGTCTGCTTATATTCAGCAAGCCTTCTTCATTTGTCTTCTTGCCGCTTCTGCTTTTTGACTTGTCTGTTGTGCTCAGGTTGACCTGGCAAGCCAATCTGATGAGGTCCAATAGAACCAGACTTGTCTCTCTGACCTTTAATGAAAGCAAGTTCCTTCACAGGGATCTTCATCTCCCTAGGGCATGTACAGTTAATATGAGTTTCGTTTTTGCAACCAGCATCTGCAAGGCAGCCAAATTCAGAGCAGAGAACAATTTTACACTTGCAACTGAGGATGTCAAAAAGCTTGTCAAGTTTTGCAATGAAAGCCTCTGACATGTAGCTTTCCTCTCCCAAGAGATGTAGCTTTCCTCTCCCAAGAGATGTAGCTTTCCTCTCCCAAGAGATGTAGCTTTCCTCTCCCAAGAGATGTAGCTTTCCTCTCCCAAGAGATGTAGCTTTCCTCTCCCAAGAGATGTAGCTTTCCTCTCCCAAGAGATGTAGCTTTCCTCTCCCAAGAGATGTAGCTTTCCTCTCCCAAGAGATGTAGCTTTCCTCTCCCAAGAGATGTAGCTTTCCTCTCCCAAGAGATGTAGCTTTCCTCTCCCAAGAGATGTAGCTTTCCTCTCCCAAGAGATGTAGCTTTCCTCTCCCAAGAGATGTAGCTTTCCTCTCCCAAGAGATGTAGCTTTCCTCTCCCAAGAGATGTAGCTTTCCTCTCCCAAGAGATGTAGCTTTCCTCTCCCAAGAGATGTAGCTTTCCTCTCCCAAGAGATGTAGCTTTCCTCTCCCAAGAGATGTAGCTTTCCTCTCCCAAGAGATGTAGCTTTCCTCTCCCAAGAGATGTAGCTTTCCTCTCCCAAGAGATGTAGCTTTCCTCTCCCAAGAGATGTAGCTTTCCTCTCCCAAGAGATGTAGCTTTCCTCTCCCAAGAGATGTAGCTTTCCTCTCCCAAGAGATGTAGCTTTCCTCTCCCAAGAGATGTAGCTTTCCTCTCCCAAGAGATGTAGCTTTCCTCTCCCAAGAGATGTAGCTTTCCTCTCCCAAGAGATGTAGCTTTCCTCTCCCAAGAGATGTAGCTTTCCTCTCCCAAGAGATGTAGCTTTCCTCTCCCAAGAGATGTAGCTTTCCTCTCCCAAGAGATGTAGCTTTCCTCTCCCAAGAGATATGTTTTTGGCCTGCTCCCAGCTCTCTTGGATCTTGTTTAAGATTGTGACGAATTTACAATGGGGGCTACAAAAGAACTGTTTGCTCATTCCCACTTTTCAAGCATTTTAGGGTAAATGTCCTTTGCAAGACTGGCTACTGGGTAGTTTCTCACATCCTCACCACTTTGTTCTCTTAGCAGTAGCCCATATTTCAGAACATCTCGCAGAGTTGGGAGTTCAGAGGGCAACAACTCTCTACCAGTTCCAATTAGGTTGCTCATATGTGTGAATGTCCCCAGTCTTGTCCTCCTTTTAGAAGCCATTGTAGGTCAATTCCCACTGGTTAGGATGGTAGCACTGATGGACAAGTAATCTTCAGCACACTGATGAATATGTTTCAACCTGTGAAATAAGCAAAAATAGCAGTGCATTATATTTTTTTTTTTTTTTGTATTGGGGCGTTTACCGCCACTTCCCGCAATATGGTAGCGGATATCATGGTGAGCAGTGCATTATATATCTAGCATATATAATTATTAATATAATAATTATATAATTCTACAAAAAAGTAAAAAAAGTCACTATTTTTATGTAGCTTCTTACCAAGCAAAACTAAATTATATTAAATTAACAAAAATATCCTTAGAATTCCTAAGTCATGCTGCAACTTTTTAGCACCCCTCATATTTGGAATTTGAAAGTTGAAAAATTCAACATACCCTAATGTGTTGTACCAAATCTTTACCCTGATCTAGCCCAATTATTTTTTCTTTGTCAAAAACTACTCCACTGCCTACACCACTTACAATAGAAAAAAATTAGGTTAATATTCATCTTTTAACCCACTCACGTGCGGTTAAAACAGTATAATATATTGAATTGCCATTCAAAACTGACTAAGAAAATATATATCTTATATTATGCAAATTTGTTGAAATGTACTTTTTTTAATAAAATATATTACCCATTTTGGCTATAATGTACTTTTTTCATAAAATATTTTTCTTGATTAGGCTATTTTTTTCACTATACAACTTAGTTAGTTGGGTTTTGTTCTGGTTATTTTTTTTTTTTTTCAAATTAGATTCAGTTTAGTGGTGTTTATGATAAAATTATGATGTGCCATTCGTATGATTTTGACTAAGAACTTCCTATGCAAATATACAGTTTTCATGATCTCAAAAATTATATACTTGCATAGGAAATAGCTGGCAAATTCGTGCAAAACATCTCAAAACTGACCAGAAAAGTTTATCATAAAAATAGACAGTATAAAAAGAATAATTACCAAAAATTAATTTTGTCATTAAGAAACATATACAAAGTCCATGGCAATACTTAATCCAACCTTCGGGTGGATGAAATAAATAAAAAAAATACCATAATTTAACTTTAAGTGACAATTTATAATAAGTTTTAAAAGGAAAGCTAATTTTCTTTTTTTTTTCCTTAAATGAAAAAAGTAAGACTAGCAAACCTGAATTTGACTAGTATTTTGAGTTACATATTTTACTGCATATTAATCAAGTAACTTTATTAATAATTTAAAGTCACTTCACTCTTTTTTAGAATAAGTGCATCACTTCTACCAAACTTCCCACTCTAGGTTTATTGACTAAGTTTGATGAGGTCATTAAAACCATCTTAAAAATTTACTTAATTTTGAAATAGAAGAATATTGTTATATCCTATGGTGAATAGTGACAAGGTTTGGAGGAAGAAAATTAGGCAATACTCTATTCTGACATCCCAAATTATTCAACCAACCAAAAATAAACAAATAGCACCCCAAATTATTTAACAGCATTAGCTTTGTTTTGATGAATCATTTTTTCTCAATTTCTTATGAGAAAACATGGCTGGAATGCCCAGTTAGGTCAACTATATACCCTTGATGATTGGTTAAGTAATATTTTTGTTAGTTTAAACGAAACTATCACGACAACCAATTATTAAGGGTGTACAGTTGACCTAATCAGGCATTCAATAACTTTCACATAGGTTTCTATTAATTTTAAGCAACTTTTACCAAAAATATGAGCATTTATTTTTAATACATAGACAAGTATTTCACACAAGATACTGCATTATCGTGCATGTCAGGAAGCGACTAAATATACATTCACCAATTGCTTGTAATGTATTTGGGACACTATTTTGTAATTGTTAAATAATTTAGGACGCCAAAATAGAATACCGCCGAAAACTAATTCTGGCTGAAATCGATACTTTGACTCACTTCTAATTAGGTATGACTTAGTTTTAGGACCTAGGCCGATGTCCTTAACAAATTCTAGAAACTAGCCTAGGATAGGTAAGTAATCATACAACAGTCACTTTTCGTAGTAAACCACAAGTCCAACCTCCAAAATCAAGAGAAGCTTAGCACCATTAATCAATTAATTTTACCGAATAGAACTCACCCTTGGCCTAATGCCTAGCCTAACCTAACTTTAGCTTCGGCCCTATTCTGCTAGAAGAAAATACTATTTTTTATAATTTACTATTTCTTTCCCTATATTATATCCTAATATATTACCTGCTGCTCCAGACCTACTCCATTGTAGTTGACTGCATTACTCATATTACAAATAAAGTATTTCAATTTTATTTAAAGTTTGCGGAACTTCAACAAACAATCTTCGATAAAGTTATGAAAAGAATAAATGGCAAGTTAAACCTTTCTGTGGTAGCCAAAAATTAGCGACCAGAGGCGATGTTATTTTTGGCTACTTTTAAAATTACTGAAATATAATATTAAGTATTAACATAAAAATTATCGGTAAAAGTACTTAGTAAAATTTTTATAAATATCAAATTAAAATCATAATAAAACTAATTGCCATGGAAGAGTATACTCAACTAAGATCAGCAAATTAAAAATTGTATTGGTGACTTTAATGCTAATGTGCTTAATGGTAATTCTTTGTTTAGCAACCACTTAAAAGCCTTCTGTGAAGATAATAACGTGACCCTTTCATCCATGTGTAGTCTTCCTAGTGATAGCTTTACTTATGTTAGTGATAGTTGGCACACCACCTCATGGTTGGATCATTGTATTTGTACACCTGATCAGGGGCGGATCCAGGAATTTAAGCAGAGGAGGGTCCAGTCTTGGTGTGGCTCGTTACTGATATGTCCTCGGCCTTCGGCCGAGGACGCGCGAGCGCCAAGGGGGGTGCCCGAGGGGGGTGTCCCCCCCTCGGTAGGAAATTTTCATATTTGAAGATAGCTTTAGATGGATTTGAAGTATATTCCCGTTATCAAAATCCTGCTTGTTCACACACCCAAGCCAGGTCTGAAATGTCTCAGGATCGGACATAAACCTTTTTTTCTTTATTCTTTTTAAGGAAATTAATTTTGTGGCAACCGGGATACATGTACCTTAAGCCATTTTAAGTCTTCAGGGCTTATTTTTCATATATAGGAGCAAACAAACGCAGTCGAAAAATCGTTGGTCACCGTGAGCAGGGGGGGGGGGGGTCCGGACCCCCTCGACCCCCCCCCCTGGATCCGCGCCTGCTGATGCAAATCAGGCAGTTCTGAATATGACAGTTTTGTACTCCTGTGCTAGTTCTGACCACATGCCCCTATTAACTGAGTTTGACATTAATTGTATTCCAATGCTATCGCAGGTAAATGATACACGTAAAGCGAAGTTAGACTGGTACAAAGTTGATGATGAGGGCAAACAACACTATTGTAATAAGTCTGATGTATTGCTAAGTAATATATCTATCCCTAATGATGCTTTAGCTTGTCAGGATGAAAACTGTAGAATTCAAACACATATTCTGGCATTTAAAGACATGTATGAACAAATTGTTTCCTCTCTCAATAATGCTAGCCTAGACTTAAATACCTTTAGAAGAAAAAATTATACATGTAGACCTGGCTGGAGCGATTATGTGGCTGAACTTCATAATGCATCCAGAGATGCTTTTTTAATGTTCTGTGAACAAGGGAAGCCAAGGCAAGGCCCTCTATTACAACAAAAACAGAGGACTAATGCCAAGTTCAAGTATGCATTAAGGTATATAACAAATCATGAGGATGAGTTAAGCAGGGATGCTCTGGCTAGAAAGCTTGCCAGTAAGAATCCAAGAAACTTTTGGGACGAATTAAAAACAATGAATAATAGTGCAATGTCTCTCCCTGCCAATATTGAAAATATAACTGGGACTGAGAATACAGTCAAATTATGGAAGGAACACTACAGTGAGTTATTCAACTCTGTACATAAGAACAATAATGTTAATTGTGATGCTACCTATAATCCAGATATAAGAGTTAGTGTATTTGAAACTAAACAGGCCATAAAATGTTTAGATTGTAACAAATCATGTGGTATTGATGGTATTTCTGCTGAGCATCTGAAATTTAGTAGTGACAGATTAGTGCCTCTGTTAGCTTTGTGCTTTACAGGTTTACTCATACATGGTGTTTTGCCGGATACAATGTTATCCGTTGTTTTGGTGCCAGTACTAAAAGATAAAAAAGGTAAAATTAACAGTAAAGTTAATTATAGGCCAATAGCCTTGGCTAGTATTATATCTAAAGTGTTTGAATATATATACTCATTAATAGACTTGAATGTTACGTGTATACTAGTGATAACCAATTTGGTTTTAAAAAGAAACACAGTACTGATATGTGTGTATGCCTTGAAGGAAATGGTCTGTAAATACCAAACTCTAGATGCTAACAGCTGTGACTAGCGCCGCTAGTTTTTTAATAGCGCCACCACTAGCGTCGCTATATTTTCAAACTACTAGCGCATTTACCAGCGCCGCTAGTTTTTTAAATAAAAATTAACGCTATGCGCTAGCGTTAATTTTTATTTCAAAAATTTGTTCAGTTGTTTCGAAAAAGATAGTAATATGCATAAAACTATTCTACAACAAAGTAATGAACAAGTACGTGTCTTTTTATCAAAACAGCCTTCCACTAAGAAATGTTTCAAAGCAACAGACTATACCTCTTCCTTCCCTTCCGATTCATTCAAAAAACTATTATCCGATTAAACACTTCAATTCCGTCAAATGCAGCAGTGGAAAGGATTTTTTCGACAGGAAAAGATATATTAAAGCCGAAAAGGTCCTCGTTGTCCGATTCAAATTTTGAAAAACTGTTGTTACTAAAATTAAATAAATAATTGTCCAAGGTCGTTGTAATAAAGTACTACTGAAACAAGTTGATACCTAAATTAGCTTGATTATATTGTATTGTTTTTTTCTACTTGATTTGAATAATTACAAATATATTACTTGAAATACTTCTGTTGTATATATGATATATCAAATAATTAAATAAAAGAAATGTATTGTTTTCTATGGTATTAGGTATTTTTTATTTGTTATAGCTAGATTTAAATAAATATACTGGATTTAAATAAATAAAAAGTTTTGTTACACTGGATTTAAATAAATAAAAAGCTTTGGTTCTATAGTATAATTGTTTCATTTAAACATTGTTTTTGACAATATTACTGCATAGAAGTGTAACTAACATAATAGGTATTTTTTATTTGTTATAGCTAATATTGAAAACTAGCGCTAGCGCTAGCGTCGCTAAATTTTGAAATGACTAGCGTTAGCGCTAGCGCCGCTATTATTTTGCCTCACTAGCTCTAGCGCTAGCGGCGCTAGTTTTCATGAGTAGCGCGCACAGCTTTGGATGCTAATGTATTTTTGTGTTTCCTGGATGCCTCTAAAGCATTTGATCGTGTTGATCATGACAAATTATTCATGAAACTTGTAAATTGTAATGTACCTGGTTACTTGGTCCGTATATTAATATTCTGGTATAATCACCAGACAATGATTGTAAGATGGGGGTGGGGTTAATTCAGTGCCATTCTCTGTGACCAATGGTGTCAGGCAGGGAGGGATACTATTCCCCTACTTATTCAATGTTTATATGGATAATCTATCTGTTGTGCTGAACACCTGTAAAATAGGCTGCTATATTGGTACAATGATTGTTAATCATCTGATGTATGCAGATGATCTAGTTCTTATTTCTCCATTTGTAAAAGGGCTCAGCACACTTTTGAAGGTGAGTGAAAGGTATGGGAAGGATAACGACATAAAATATAATCCTGATAAAAGTCATGTTATGATTATGAGGACCAAGGCCTACAAGTATATAAAATTTCCTGAATTTCAATTGAATGGTATGGTGCTGTCAGAAGTAACCCAGACTAAGTATCTTGGCCACATACTAACGGATGGTCTTTCAGATGACTGTGATATTCTAAGGCAATTGAAATGAAACGCTCTCCTTTTCTTAGGCTTTAATCAACTTAATTGAACAACATTCCTGTTAATATAAATAACAATAATATAGTTATGGTACACAAAATATATATATATATATATATATATATACTCAATGACGCGTTATAATAATAATAGAGATATAGTAAACATAGGGCATTTATATGAATTGTTTATACTACAGATTAGGATTAATTACATCAAAGAAAATATCATTACCTTCATATAATAAAGTATCTTACATCTCATCAGTTTAATTCAGACATCATCAGATTCATCAGTTTAATCGAACTGAATATAAACACAAATGATTTTACTTAGGTATAACATTCTAATAAAGTCATCATAAACCTGCAAAATAATATTACATTTTTCCCTCTACTTAGATTGAACAATATAGTCCTCAAAATAACTAGGCGGACACCGAGTACCCTGATCGCCGTACCTCAGTCATAGGGGACTCTGTATTTTGATTATCATCATCTACTAGTCTGAGGAGCGTTGACCGGTGAGGGATTGGAGGGAGCAATGGTGGGTGACGGATTTGAGGGCAGGATGGTAGGTGACGGGGGATGGTTGTTTAACACACCATCACCTTCGTTAGTATTTTCGTATTCTCGAGTTTCAGATTCCCAGCAGGGGCGAGGTGCTTAAGCGAGACAGTAGTCTCTCGGCCTCCCGGGAGACGAACATGAGCATATTCGGGATTAGCCTCAATGAGTTCTACTTCTTCAACTGGAGGCTCATATTTAGACTGACGTGTATAATTTTTCAATAATACTTTACCCGGGGCGGTAAGCCACGTAGGTATGGAATGGCCATTTGTAGATCGACGCTGATAATTAAATAATCTCTCATGAGGGGTGCAGTTTGTAGAAGTACATAAAAGAGATCGTATGCTATGTAATACATTGGGCAAAACCGTTTCCCAACAGCCAACAGGGAGTTTTCTTGAAGCCAAAGCTAAATTTACTCCTTTCCATATAATTCCGTTATATCTCTCAACTAAACCATTTCCCTGGGGATTATATGGGGTCGTTCTACTAGTGGCCACTCCGCGTGAGTTCAAAAACTGTTTAAGTGTATACGACATAAAGGAGGAACCTCTATCGGAGTGCACATACGCGGGTGCACCAAAGATAGCAAAAAGTTGACTAAGACAATCAACTACAGTTTCAGCAGAAGTGTCCGCACATGAAAACGCGAAAGGAAACCTCGAAAATTCGTCTACTATCGTTAGCAGATAACGATTACGGGAATTGGAAGGCAAAGGACCTTTAAAGTCAATATTTAATCTTTTGAAAGGTTGTGTAGCTTTTGTTAACTGACCTTGATTACTATTTAAATACTTCGGTTTACACTGGGAGCATACAGTGCATTTTGAAATAACGTTTTTTACATCTTCAATTGAATATGGGAGGTTTCGGCTTCTAACAAAGTGTCACATTCTAGTTACTCCTGGATCGCACGAGGCAATGTGTAACTCTTCTAAATGATGTTTATTAATAGATGCTATAAATGCGCGAGAAAGCGTATCTGGAGCTATATTTTCTCTTCCGGGTCGATATACAGTGTCATAACTGAAACTTGATAATTCAAGTCTCCATCTCATGATTTACTCGTTCTTAACTTTTCCTTTATGTTTAATGTCAAACATAAACGCTACTGACCTTTGATCCGTTACTAGTTTAAAGTGTTTACCAAGCAGATAATGCCGCCATTTTCAGATAGCCTCAACAATGGCGTATGCTTCTTTTTCTATAGAGGAATGATTTCTTTCAGAGGGCGACAGAGTACGGGCGAAAAAGGCGACTGGACGTCCAGCTTGACAAAATTGAGCAGCTATTGTGTAATCAGACGCATCAGTCTCTACTACAAAAGGAATATTATCATCAATGGCAACAACAGAATTAGCAATATCACTTTTAAGATTTTCGAAAGCATTAATTACGTTAAGAGGGAGAGGGTATGTTTTATTTTCAACCAAAGGTCGTACTTTCTCGGAAAATTTTCCGATCCATTTAGAATAGTGGGCAAACATGTCCATTACTCGGCGCATGTCTTCAGCATTATTAGGAGGAGGCATTTCGAGCAGTGGTTTTAACCTCTCAGGATCAGACTTTAAAGAACCACTACTTATTCTATAACCTAGTAAATCTACAGCTGACTTAGATGTAGAACTCTTATTTTCGTTAATATGAAGATTATACTTTTTTACAAAATTTAAAAATTTCGTCCAATTATCATCATGCTCCTTCTGATCGTGTCCACATATAGTGATATCGTCCACATAAATGAAAGTATCCTTTAAACCCTCTTTACGAATTATATCATCGATTACTCTCTGAAAACAGGCTACGCCGTTTATTACACCAAACGGGATTCTATTGAAATGAAACAGCTGGCCACAGGCTTCGAAAGCAGTGTATGGCTTATCCTCCTCCTTGATATGGATCAAATGATAGGCGCTCTTAAGGTCTATTGTACTAAAGATACTATACTGTGCAATTTCGCCCACCATTTCATTTATATTAGGCAGAGGATAAGCGTCGAACTGCGTGTATCTATTTACTGTTTGAGAATAATCGATAACTAAGCGTTTTTTATGAGATTCATTGGCTACCACTAAAACTTGTGCCCGCCAAGTTCTTCGACTGGGTTCGATAATGCCTTCCTTAAGAAGGCGATCTACTTCGGACGAAATAAAACTCATATCTGCCTGACAATATCGGCATGACTTAATAGCAATGGGTTTGCATTCAGGACTTAAATTATTAAATAAAGACTGAGGTTCCACCTCGGCTGCTGCAAGGTTACACACAGTTAAGGAAGGTTCTCTTTCCCCAAAAGGTATCTCAACTGATTCATGTCTAGACAAAAAATCATGGCCAAGAATAACATTAGTACATAGATTAGGCAGAAGTGATAACTTAACATTTTTATAGGTACGATCCTTGAATGTCAAATCTACACAACAAAACCCATCAACTTTAGTTACATGAGAAGTATTAGCCATTGACACTTGACTTTTACAAGGATATACCTTCCATTTGTTTTCTTTTACAATATTTATATCAATAAAATTTTCGGTACTACCTGTATCCACTAGCGCCTTCAAAGACAAACCATTAGCTAAAGTAGTAAGAATTGCCTCTTTCGAAGAATGAGAAATAGAGCCTGATAGAGAAGCTAAAGTATTAACAGAAGCAGAAGCTTTTGAATTAGAGCGACAAACTCTGACAAAATGGCCTTTAATACCACATTTACGACATAAACTATCTCTTGCAGGACATTTAGCTCGCGGATGCACATTACTCCCACAAAAGAAAGATTTAAGAGACCTTGCTGCAGCAGTAGAAGACTCCTCGCAAAGAGTTTCATTAGCACCTTGTTTAGCCTCATGTTTTTCTATTGCAATTGTTTCAGTTTCACAACTAACTGAATTTAGAGGAGCATTAGAACGTATATAAGTATCAGACTGAATCTGAGCCAACTCAAGCTGCGAGCTTGATCAAAAGCGATCTGTAAACTGAGAGATTTCTTTTCAAGCAATCGTTGCCTAATGAAAGGAGCATTCAAACCGTTTATAAAAGCATCTCTTATATATTCATCTCTGTATTGATCTGCAGAGACCGATTGAAAATTACAGTCTTTACTCAGATGCTTTAATGCATTCATGTAATGGTCCAAACTCTCTCCCATCTCCTGACGACGGGTGGCTAATAGGTGACGAGCAAACGTTTCATTTTTTGGTTTTATATAAAGTTCATTGAGCAACTTTATAGCATCTTCATAGGTAGTACAATCAACTATGTACTCATAGACTAAAGGAGATACATGGTTTACAAGCAAACTTAACTTTTGAGTCTGAAGATCAGAAGGTAACGCGGCCAGAAAGTTCTGAAATGTCTTCAACCAGTGACTCCAGAGACGAGAGGAACTTGAGGATGAGGGCTCCGCATCAAATCTTTCCGGCTTCAGAAACTTGTCCATATCCTCTGATCTTGAAATTAAGTTGATTAAATTGAAATGAAACGCTCTCCTTTTCTTAGGCTTTAATCAACTTAATTGAACAACATTCTGAGTGTTATTAGACAGTCCCTCTTCTCTTTGCTCAATTTTTGAGAGCGTACTTGCTGGTGGGGATCTTTTTCCGTTGTTTAGCCTCTTCCTTCTCTCCGTTTCCTCTTGCTCCCCGTTGCTTCTTTTCGTTTCAGTTGAATGGTATGGTGCTGTCAGAAGTAACCCAGACTAAGTATCTTGGCCACATACTAACGGATAGTCTTCCAGATGACTGTGATATTTAAGGCAATGTAGACAATTATATGCTCAGGGAAATACTTTGGTTAGAAAATTTCATGTGTGTTCATTAGATGTTAAGTTGATTTTGTTCAAAACTTTTTGTACTCCAATGTACAGCTCATTTGTGATGGAACTACAGGATGTATAATTTGAGGAAATTATATGTTGCATATAATAATATTTTTAGGAGTTTATTAAGGACTCCAAGATTTGTAAATAGTGCTCCTTCTAGTGTCAGTATGCTGTTTGTAGTCAATAAGGTGCCTAACTGTGCCAGTGTCATTCGCAATTTTGTATTTAGATTTATCACTAGGCTTGGTGAGTCAGTCAATAAGATAATAGAAGCCATGGTTAGTGGACTGATCTCCGATATATTTTATAAATCTCAAATCTGGAACCATTGGCGTAGGGATTGTATGTTCATTATGCACAGTGATTCACTGGCCTACTTAGTCAGTGCTTCAGACAACTATCTCTTAATCTTCTATGGACCTCTTGTATAATGTTTGTACCTGTTGAGTCTGAAATAAAGTGTTTTTTTGTTTGTGTTACAGTAGCGACCAAAAAGAATGGGGAAAAAGAATACTTTTGCATTACATCACATTTCATTTGGAAAACGTGAAGCCACTTGGGTCTATTGAGGTTATTCAAGTCATAAGCTATATTTTATAAAAAATTCTGCAAAATGTCAATTTCAAGTCACCTAATTAACATACAACTATTTACAAAGTTACCAAAGTGGCCTACATAACTTAAGCTAAAAATATACACTGTTTACACAATTTAACAATTTACAAACTTTCATTTATGAAAGCATCCAACTTTTTCTTAAAACTAACTAAGTTGCCACTATTTACAACATCATATGACAAGTCATTCCAAAATTACTAACTACTCTATTACTAAAACGGTATTTTTGTAGATCCAGTCTACAAGTCTGTTTTCTAATTTTCTTATTATGTCCTCAAGTTTTTCTATTAGACTCTAATAAGAAAAGGGTACATCTAAATTGTCCAAACCTGAAAACTTTTGGAATATCTGTATAATATCTCCCCTCAAACAACGTCTCTCAAAATTAAACATGCCCAGTCCTTAAAATCTGAAAAATAAGCAAATGAAGAATTAAAAGAATTACAACAGCAAATATACGATTTAGTTTAGCATTTTGTATGACTACCCTTTTCCTTTAACACTGAAACAATAAGACGAAGCAGTGATTCAATAAAGGGACATGCAGATATTTTCTGATTAATAGAACGTGAAACCAACAATCTGAAAATCGCTTCATAAGCTTATCTTTGGTCGATGTGCCTTCCGTTTGCATCCGGTGCAATAAGCCATAGATTCTTATCAACACAGATTTTCTACCAGGTCGAAGTCTGGAAAACTTCTCGTTAACAATGGGATATACAGGATATACTTGAGACAAAAGTAAGGAAAAAAGTCCATATAAACATAGCTCGAGAAACCCGTAGGTTTTCGAGCTATAGCACGCGACAGAAAAATGAAACTCCTAAAGATTTTTTACATTTTAGTAAATACATAGTGTGATCGATGGCCAGTCTAATTCGAAAAAACATCGTCAAAGCTTTTCTTCATTACTTTGAAAAATACAAAAACTGAGTAGATTTTATTCTAGGTTATTTTTCTCATCCTTAAATACCATAATTTTCAATATTTTATCATATAATGAAAGATCTTATTCCATATTAACTCATTACTGTACACCTTTTCCTCTCAATAGAATTTAGAGACAGTTCATTTGCTTTCATTGATTTAAAATTATGTAATCAAGAATATATTTTCACGTTTGAAAATAACAAATCTAGAATAACAAATCAATTCAATAACTCTAATTTAATACTGTTTAGTCATATTCAACAATGTTTAAAAGCATTTCATATTACATTCAATATGAATGAACACTGAATAGTTTAAAAATGTAAATGTAGGCCTCTTTGTTGAATTCAGTATTTGTTTTAGCTAAACGAATTGAAGAAAGTGTGTGATAAAGTGAATAAATCAGCTTTGGGCAAGTACTTTATATGTATGTATGTATGTATGTATGTATGGTGTCAGTGGTATATTGTTAAGTGCAGTGAGAAGTTATAATGTGGATCGTAGTGCTTGCGTAAAAGTTAAGGGTGGGCTGAGCGACTCGTTTAGTATAATAATGTTGAAATACGGCAGGACTGTGTGACGTCGCCATGATTGTTCAGTGTGTATGTATATGGATAGGGTAATGCGTGAGATGAAAGAACAAATTTAAGAAATATAATGAATCTAAATTTGGAAGAAAATGAGTGGTAACTATCGTATTTGATGTATGCTGATGATGTGGTACTTCTGGATGAATCAGAGAATGAATTAAGGAGAACAGTGATAAATAAGTTTTGTTAATGTATTGAGTAAATGCAAATGAAATTAAGGTTTTTGTCCTTAAAAGAAAAAGAGAGTCAGCATATTGTGGTGAGTGGAAAAAATTTAGAGGTTGTGAAAGAATTTAAACATTTGGGGTGTTTGACCGACAAAAGAAATAGAAGTACAATGGAAACCGAAGGTAGAATGAAGCAAAGCAAACAAGTCATGGGCGCGAGAAAAGCCCAGGTAGGAAGAAAGAGCTTCAGTGTAGATGCAGCAAGATGTTTACGTGAAGGTGCATTGGTGCTAACACTGATGTGAGAGCAGTTAAGAAACTCTTGTGTCGAGGGGTACCTAAATATATACTTAGGATACTTGCATTCTGGTATACAGAGCAGACCATGTTTGTAAAATGGAAAAGCACTGTATCACCAAGCTTTAAGGTAACTAATGGTGTTAGGCAAAGAGGCATATTATCACCCTATCTTTTCTGTATATACATGGATGACCTTACCAATGAACTAAAAACTGCACGTACTGGCTGTGTCACTGGAAAGGAAAAAATTAATCATTTAATGTATGCTGATGACCTTGTTCTTCTGTCACCCTCTCCCCATGGGCTGAGAGTACTATTAGAGATATGTGAACAATATGGTATAGAAAGTGACATCACCTATAATGGGGCAAAGAGTTGTATTTTTATTTTTAGGTGTAATCTACTGAAACATGTATCGTGTGGGTCTTTTGAAATGAATGGTCAGACAATACCTGTATGTATGTTACAGGGTAACATGCTCGTAAGGAAAGTTAGTGTGTTCAGAATCATTTAAAACTTATCTTTTTAAAACTTACTGTACTGCATTGTATACATCCCATCTGTGGTGGAACTATACAAAAACTGCTATGAATAAACAATCCGTTGCTTATAATAATATTTTTCGTACGCTATGTAGGGAACCAAAATGGTGCAGTGCCAGTTTTATGTTTACTACGCGTAATCTACCTACCAGTCAAATGTTAATCTGGAAGAATATATATACAGCAAAACCCCGATTAGCACGGTTAATTCGTTCTGTGAAAACGCCGTGCTATTCGAAACCGTGCTAATCGAACACAGTAATACATAGGAAATGCAGTAATTGGTTCCAGGAGTTTCAAAATTTTTGCCGACTTTTTAAAAAGCATTTTTTTTACCGTATTTCAACCTAATATAATAGTAAAGGATAGTCAAAATGTGTTCACTAATCAACAGTTTATTAGAAACGAAACATTATAAAAAAGAGTGAAAAATATTCTATACAGTACAAATCTACTGTACTTCCTTGAAAAATATTTATCTAGGGTCGTTTGAACCGCCTCTTCTTTTTCTTTCTTCTTTTCTGCATGCATCTGCCTGTAGCAGCGAAGACTGTTTTCCAAGTTTCGGCGAACTTGCATGCTTCGCTCTATGTTAGGGTCGATATCCATTATCAGTTGCTTGAACTTTTCGAATTCGCGAAACATCGTATCAAATTCTTTTACAGTCATTTCCTTCATCTGTTGTTCACACTACACACAAACAGAAGGCTTACAATGATACCACATTTAGTATGACGCAATATAGTACGTAATTTGACGTTTAAAAACGTTTAAAAACGTTTGAGAACACAGCAGAAGACAGCGACTTTGCGCGCGACATTTGAAAATATTACCGTGCTAATCGAAGTTTGACCCCGTGTTATTCGGGATTTGGTGTCAATTTATAAACCGTGTTAATTCGAAAACCGTGCTAATCGGGGTTTTACTGTAATTTCATTACTAGGGTCCAAAACAGCTCTAATGTGTTATTGTACAATGTCCTGTCTTCAGATAGTGTTCCTCTCACCTATATGGCAGTCTTGGTTCGGACAACTGCTGGTTTACAATACAGAGGAACCTTGCTTAACGAGTGCCTCGTATAACGAGAAATTCGTATAACGAGCCAAAAGAATGGGGGAAAATTACCTTGCATAACGAGCGACACTTTGCTTAACGAGCAAAATATTTCGTCAAAATTTAAAGCGTAGACAAAAACAAATGTCTCTAGACAGTTTCCTCGTGAAAAAGGATCCAAAAGAAAGTGAAAGTGCCTCTAAAAAATTTAAAGCTAGTGACTGTGAGCTCGTCGAGAATGTTATTGCATTGAACGAAGACGATTCTCCTCCTTCCCCTCAATAACCCTTTCCTCCTCCCCTGTCTCTTCATTTCCTTTGCGTGCGTCAGGAGCACCTTCTCTCTTCGTAAGTTATTTATAAATTTCACCGTTTACTAATTATTTACATTCTCTTTTGGGTTAATTTTTATTAATAATCTTTTCATTTCATGCAATAATAATTTAAAAAACGCCTTTAAATATCATTATAAATATTATTTTAAGTATTTTTTAAGCATGGAACGCATTATCATATTTTACATTGATTCCTATGGAAAAAATTGCCTTGCTTAACGAGCATTTTGCATAACGAGCACAGTTCGGGAACGAATTATGCTCGTTAAGCAAGGTTCCACTGTACCTTATTTTTGTAATGTAGCAAAGATTATATATGCATATTAAGTTGTGTTATAATAAGATTGTATTTGTACATACTTGTATGTTAGTTAAGTGGCTATGATGGCCTTATTTTTGTATTACGTTCAGTATATAATAAGTAAGATTGTACTTGTATGTAGGTTAAGTGGCTATGGATTGTGAATGATCCGCAACAAAGATGTTTTGTTTGTTGTGTAAGTAATAATTTAAAATATAGTTTCCACAAAATCATATCCGAACTCAGCTTCCCATAATTCATCACCATTTTTATTAAACTCTTTTTTTATTTTCATAATTTCTCTGATTTTTTCATTAAGCTACAATTATTTTCTCCTACGTATACAAATTATCTTTTTCAGATACTGATATCTCATGTAATAACAACATAGGGGCCTACATAAAATTGTCAGATAACACTGCCCAACACCAATTTTGCTGATTTAATTCTAACACCTATTTTTAGGTAACTTTGGTGTGCTGATTTCAAAAATCACCTTAGTTTTTGCCTATCACGTCAGGTTTTCGAGCAATCAAATCGGATATTTTGGAGATATCAAAAAATAAGTTTTTACATACTCAGAATCAGCATGGAAAAGTAAACAATTGTGCAGGGAGTGAACTTTAATATACAATGGTAATATTGACACATAAAGTGATTAAAAGTGTTTAAATAAGCAAAAAATGAATCCATATTAAAGCAGATCATGACGTCACGCTCACACCTGGGGAAATCACAGATACCCAAGATTTTAATATGTTGTACATGACCTTTAGATTTAATGCACAGATCTGCGTATTCCACAGATAAAATTTTAACAGCAAAACAGCTGTTAACAGGTCTCAAGAATCATCAATTTTGATAAGCGCCCTTCATGGATCACCCAAAATAGGCATATTGCATTGCACGAAAACCTGATGTGATGGACAAAATAAGGTGATTTTTGAAATCAGCCCATTAATATTATCCAGAAACAGGTCTTAGAATTAAATCAGCAGCAAAAAATTTTTTTTTTGTTGGGCAGTGTAATTAATCAAACAGTAAGCCAGTATGCTAGGTTAAGTGGCTATGTTGGCCTTATTTTTGTATTAAGTTCAGTGTATAATACGTAGGATTGTACTTGTATGTTAGGTTAAGTGGCTATGAATTGTGAATGATCCGCAATAAAGATGTTTTCTTTTTTAGAATAACACAGCTCAACAAAAAAAATTTTTGTTTCGTTGCCAAGGAAATTCGTACGAATTTAGGGTATTTTGGGGTTGCTGAATTCCAAAAATGAAAGTAGTTTTTCCGATTTGGCTCTAGTTCTTGAGATAATGAATACCCTCAATTAATAGGAAACGTAACCATAACGCGTGCATATGGGAAACTACCGGAACATTCTAGATGGTGACACACGCGAATATTCTTAGTGTTTACTCCGCGATCATTCTAGAATATTCCCCCTCCGTATATAAGTCATCGGCCACCCAACCAGTAAGTAGGCTCCGCCTGAACATTAAATTTTTTGCATTTTTACGTGTTTCAATGGGGTACCAATTATCTCATAAATTAGAGCCAATCTAGCAAAACCGATGTCATATTCGGAATCAGCACCACAAAGTTACCCCAAAATCACTCTAATATGATTGGCAATAAAATGAGTGTTGACCAGTGTAATTTAAGAATCATGATTGGCATAAAATGGATTGACCGTATGAGAAAAACGGAAGGTTCATGAAAAGTGTGGAATGAAAATGTCATTGGAGGTGGGAATGGAAGCAAGTATGCTACGTTGGCTTGGTTATGTGGAGAGAATGAATAATGATATAATTGTGAAAAGGGTGCATAATAGTGAGTGTGTAAATGTGTAAGTGTGAGAAGTAGAGGAAGACCACGCGAAAGAGGTATAGGCTACTTCCAATTTTGTCATGAAAGATAACACTGGATCCTTGAGGTTGGGGTGGTACTTTTGCATCTTTGTGTATATGGTTTGAGCGTTTCAGTCCCGAGCTCAAATGTTGTGTCCATCCCATTAAGAATGGGAAATAGAATCTAAGATAATGTATGTATTATTATCAAATAAATCTAAATTCAATCGAAACAAATCTGCGAAAATCTCACAATATTAATATGGATTAAAGTAAGACGAGAATTAGATTTAAAATACATAAAGTTTACGATTTTTTACTTCGACATTTGTTTGTTGACGAAATACTAGGATGACATCATGCTCCGGAGCTTCATTCCATGGTATGCATAAAAACTACACCTTGACACATATATGCATGGTCTTATCCTTAATCAAATACAATTATATATATATATATATATATATATATATATATATATATATATATATATACAGTATATATATATATTATTCATTATTTGAACGCCGTTTCTCTTCCTGAAAAGTAAAAAGAAATTGATGTAAACTGAAAATCACTCTCAAGGATCACCTTTCTATTTTGCTGGATTTTACTGGATTTTGGGGCATGGATTCATAGAGTAATAAATAATTAGTTTGTATTTTAAGTCTATGTATTTATATGCATCGGGGGTCAATATAAAATATTATTACGTATACTGTGTTTGTATATATATAAGCCTATGCGTGTAATTAATAAAACATTTAATTTTTACTAACTCCAAATCAGGGAATGAGGAAGAGCAGAATAATTGTCCAATCAGTGTCACCTCATAAAACAATTGACGAGCGAATCAACGTACAGACTTCTGGCTAAAAGTACTGTAAATCAACCGTGGTCACTATACAAATGAGGCCGTCACGAGTACAAGGGCGAACTCGCCACATTGACGATTTTGCGATTGTTCCACAAATGAATAATTCAACCCCCCCCATCCACAGACAATTGATATAGCCAAGAACCCCCCTCGTACGCTCAAAATGTAGCTATTTTCAATACGTGTATTTACGATATATGCCCCTCGTATCCAATAGTCACAAAGTTTAAACGCGTCTATGTCAAAACTGGTTTGGCTAGTTCACCCTTCGTACTCGCGACGCCTCATATAGTATATATATACACATACAGTGTATATATATATATATATATATATTGGTACCTGACAGAGATACATTCTTTGAAGAGAAATTACAAGGAAGTTGTATAATGGATTTTTATTTTACCCCAGAAGATATAGCGTGAAGTATAGGACAAATATTCAGTTGCAGGTCTGGACAAATGGAACGTTTTATTAATTAAAAACTGTAAAAATGAAATAGCTACACCCAGTGGTCGAATTGTAAAATCTTAACAAGGGGGATGGTGGTGAGAGTGGGTAGAGTAGGAAGTCCGGGGCATGCCCCGTGAAAATTGTAAAAAATATAACTGCATAATGCTACATTCTGGTGACTTTTCAGGGAAAGATATGCGGCAAAATCATCAGTTTTAGTGAAACTTTTTTAGTGATTTCAATATTTTTTCATGAAAGTAAATGATGACACCTGACTTGGAATTTATATTTCAAAATACCATGATAAAATCCATTTTAATATCACAATTAACCCCCTGTTCCCTTCCCTTAATCACAACACATTAGATGACCATAGAATATTTATTTTAATTCATCTACAGTAAATCACATAAAAACCTATAACAACGATAAAACATCTCCATTGCTGATCATTCACAATCCATAGCCACTTAACCAAACATACAAGTACAATCTTACGTATTATACACTGAACTTAATACAAAAATAGGGCCAACATAGCCACTTAACCTAGCATACTGGCATACTATTTGATTAATTATCTGACAATTTTATGTATAGTGTTATAACACGAGACATCATTAACTGAAAAAGATCATTTGTATACGTAGAAGAAAATAATTGTAACTTAGTGAAAAAATCGGAGACATTATGAAAATAAAAGAGCTTAATAAAACTACCTGTACAGTATATTATCTTTCAATAAACCAAAGAAGGTAATACTGAGATATTTTATTTTACTTTCTGTGCTTTAGTCAGAATTAGGTTGTTGTTAAAGCGCATTTTATTTAGATAACAATGGCGAGGGTTATTTGATTTTGAGCTAATAAGGGGGATGCCACCCCCCTTTCATCCCCCCTCAATTCGAGTCTTTGCTACATCCCTATACTGGATATGAAGAAGATCCCTGGACACAAGGGAAATACCGAACATCCTGAAAAGAGCAAATATTGCCCGTATCAGTGTTGGGAGTAACTGCGTTGCTTTTTTAGTAGCTGTAGAGGTAACACCGTTATTTTGGAGATATTGTAACGAAAATGGTAACGGCACTACTTTTTAGAGCGATTTCAATCGTTACTCGCTACTCGTTACTTTCAAACTGATCATTTGACTAGTATCATTTATTAGGTGTTAATTAGCTGTTAGCTCCTCCAAACGAGGAGGACTATCAAATGCCAATTTTGAAAAACTAGTGTTCCTGAAATCGAACAACACACTCCTAAAAAATCTGCAAGTTAGTTTTTTTTGAACAGGCCATTTTTTTTTATTTGAGTTTATATTTTGATTTTTTTTTGTCATATAGAGTATACTATGGCATCATTAAGGCTTTTTTTACTCTTTAGTCTTTTCTTAAAAGTAATGGTAGCGGTAGCGGTAACGGTAACGCGTTACTTTTCATAGAAGTAACTGAAGCGGTAACGACGTTACTTTTTTATCAATGTAACGGTAACGCCGTTACTTATAGGAAGTAACGTGCCCAACTCTGGCCCCTATATATAAAGGAGGGATGATCTCAAGCAAAAAACTGTAGACCAGTATCACTGACGTCCCGTCTGAACAAAGTATTTGAAAGAATAGTTAGAGAGAAAATTTATGACTTCTTGGGGACGCTGGAAAGATTAAATGAGAACCAGCATGGATTCCGATCAGGAAGATCATGTCTACCACTACTAACAAAGCACTATAACAATATCATAGACGCACTTGAAAGCAATGAAAACTACGCTGTCATATACACGGATTTTGCTAAAGCGTTCAGCTTTGTGTGCTATAATAGCACATAAAATGAAACACATGGGAATAACAGGCAAAGTGGAAAAATGGATCTATAATTTCCTCAGAGAACGTCAGCAAGTCGTAAAAATCCAAAGCATATCATCATCAGAATCGGAAGTACGCAGCTGAGATCCACGAGGAACAGTATTGGCCTCATTCCTATTCATTATCCTGCTAACAGACATAGGCAACGAAGTAACCAACAACAGTATAGTAAGAAATGGTCAGAAGACAACAAGATGAAATTTAACACCAAGAAATTTCAACTCTTGAGACATGGAAGAAATCAGGAGCTAAAACAGACAGCATTTTATGTCCCAGATAGACAGGAAATTCAGAGAAGCAAGAAAGCAATAGATTAAGGAGTTATAATGACCGACGATGCGAATTTTGAGACACAAAATCAGATCCCGATGAGCAAAGCAAAAAGAGTCGCAGAACAGGTAGTTAGAACCTTTAAAAGAAGGGATGAGAAGGTAATGATTACCTTGCTGAAAACGCTAATCATACCAAAACTCGAATGCTGCTCAGTTTTGACGTCCCCGTATAAAAAGGAAAAAATTAATAAACTGAACGAAATTCAAGAAATTTCACAGCCAATATTGATGGTGGCAAAGAACTAACTACTGGGAAAATCTTCTTAAATTAAATCTGTACTCCCTGGAAAGAAAAAGAAAGAGGTACACCATAATTTACATATGGAAATGGGCGAAAAACTGGTACCAAACCTCACTAAATTCATTTGCCATCCAAACGACACTGGAAAATAGGAAAGGCAGAATGTATAGTGTTCCCAAACTAGCGGTCCGACAAGAGATACCTTCAACACTGAAGGAAAATAGCTTAGTTGTCAGGGGGCCAAGACTTTTTAACCAGCTTCCAAAGGACCTCAGGAATGTCACAGGTGTGAAAGTTGAAATCTTCAAAAGAAGACTAGAGGCCTGGCTCAGGACGGTACCAAATGAGCCGAGTGAGATGAGTGTGTGTGTGTGTATATATATATATATATATATATATATACACACAAACTCAGAATGGTCCCCTGATGCTAGCCCGTTGCCCACGTCGGGCTAGCATCATGAAAAAGAAAAACTATGGTATTTGTCATTTACCATTACTTATTCGGACTATAGTGGATTTAATTTTCCCAGAAGAGTTCCTTGTTCCATGCACGGTCTGTGTTTAACATATATATATATATATATATATATATATATATATATATATATATACACATTTTAACTGCAAACAAACAGTATAATTAATGTAAAGAACGACGCTTGTGAGAAGAGCGTTCCGCATAAGATGAGGAGGGAGAACGAACAAATGAAAAATGAGGTACCTCCCAGGAATCGAACCCGGGATCGTCCAATTGCCGGTCATTTTTCAGTTGTTCGTTCTTCCCTCCTCATCTTGTGCGGAACGCTCATCTACACAAGCGTCGTTCTTTACATTAATATATATATACCAGTTATAAACTACAAAAAGGTGGATAGGAATATATATATATATATATATATATATATATATATATATATATATATATACACCAGGAGAAGGGGGGCACAAGAGAAGACCAGGAGCAAGCAAAAATGTTGATGGCTCTCACAAATGAGCTTATACCGACACAGGAGATAACAGAAAACACCAGAAAAAAAATAACTGCCTAGATCTGGTATTCACGAATAACACAAACTTGATTGCTGATATAAAAATAGCCCCAACCATTATCTTAGACCGCAACTTAATCGAGATATCAATAAATATGACAACATTAAAAGACAATACACATATTGAGGAAAGAAGCAAATTTGGGGCCTTTAACTTAAACTCCAAGACTATAAATTGGGAAGCAATCAGATGCACATGGCCCAAATAGAGTGCAGAACAGTTTTAGAGAATAAAATAACTGAATAAATGCTAACAACCTTGGAAGAAAAAACGCTGAGAATTTTAGAAAAATATGCTCTAAAATCACAGCCAAAAGGCAAGAGGAGCTGGCTAGAGAGGCAAAAGAGAAGAATATTCCGCAAAAGAAAGAGAGTGGAGGCGAAGTTAGCCAACTGCGGAGATAATGCCAGGAAAGTAATACAAGAAAAACTGGAGGGTATCGATAGGGAAATACAAGCCCTGATTAAGGACCATACAGAGAGGGAAGAGGAAAAGGCGGTAGAAGCAATAAAGGAAAATCCAAAATACTTCTATAGCTATGCGAAATGGAAAACAAAAAGGCGCTGCTATTGGCCCCTTAAAAGAAGAAAAATAATGAACTAACCGACGATCCAAAAGAAATATTTGAAACATTGAGGCCCAGTATGAATCAGTTTTCAGTACCCCAAAAAGTGACAAAGCGATACCTGACATAGAGGCATCCTTTGAAGAGAAATTGCAAGGAGAGTGTATAACAGACTTTGATTTTACCCCAGAAGATGTAGCGAGAGCTATAGGACAAATAAAACCACATTCAGCTGCAGGTCCGGACAATTGGAACGGATTATTGATTAAAAACTGTAAAAATTAAATAGCTACACCTTTTATACTGGATATGGAGAAGATCCCTACACACTGGGGAAATACCGAGCATCTTGAAAAGAGCAAATATTGTCCCTATATATAAAGGAGGGGACAGATCTCAAGCAAAGAACTATAGACCAGTGTCATTGACGTCCCACCTCACCAAAGTATTTGAAAGAATAGTTTGAGGGAAAATTTATGATTTCTTGGAGACACTGGAAAGATTCAACGAAAATCAGCACGGATTCCGATCAGAAAGATCATGCCTATCACAACTTATAGAGCATTATAACAATGTCCTAGATGCACTTGAAGGCAATGAAAACTATGATGTCATATACACGGATTTTGCTAAAGCTTTCGACAAATGTGATCACGGTATAATAGCACATAAAATGAAATATATGGGAATAACAGGCAAAGTGGGAAAATGGATCTACAACTTCCTCAGAGAATGTCTACAGGTCGTCAAAATTCAAAGTATATCATCTTTAGAATCGGAAGTACGCAGCTCAGTACCACAAGGTACAGTACTGGCCCCACTCCTGTTCATTATCACGCTAACTGACATAGACAGCGGAGTAAACAGCAACAGTATAGTAACATCCAGGGCCGGTTTTAAGCCGATTAGACCGATTTGTTCAAATTGGGCCCCGCGCCCCGAGGGGACCCCGCGCACGCGCTCGAGTGGGGGACGCTATGATGAATTAATGAGTGTCCAGTGTGCACGAAGTTTCTTGTTACTGTGAAGGCAGTGAAACTATTCAGTCCGTCCTCGTATATCTATGTTTCAATGTTTTATTGCTAATCGTTTATTTATTTGTTTTGTAATTTCAGTTTATCGTCGCCGTTTAGCTTTTTTAAAAAAGGTAATTTGTGGACGATATTCAAACCCTCAACACAGAAAGAGCGCTGTTAATGAGATTATATAACATAAAGCTTGGAATGTAAAGTTGTGTTGTTTGTTAAATATGTCCAAATTGTTTATGTCCAAACTGCAAACTTGAAGTGTCTTAAGCCTGCATGTAACAGAGAAACGTGGTGGTAAGTAGATCCTACATATTAAATTAACTAGTTTTTGCCTCATTATCATAGAGAGCATTTACATTTCTATTTACTAGAGCTTGTTCTTTTGCCCCTGCGCTTTTCTTCTTACTCCCAGGCTTTTAAAAATCATGAAATCTTTTGCTTTAATCATTAGATGCATACATGCACATCTTTATTATTTTTCAGTGCCAGGGAGTCTTTATTGTGAATGATTTTTTGTTTTGTAATTTCAGTTTATCGTCGCCGTTTAGCTTTTTTAAAAGAAAAGTAATTGAAAAAGCCCTTACATCATCGTCATCATGGCAAGCACAAGCAGAGATAGAGACAAAGGGCGAAAGTATTTGAGCGGCAATCAGAAACGAGCACTGGCCAAGGCTAAGGCAGCTGAAAATGAAAAACAAAGAGGTGCTCTAGCGAAATTTCTTGTCACTCCAACTTTGAAACGACAACGGGTAGAGGGCCCCGCTAGGCGCTAACAATTTTCTAATTGGGCCCCGCACTTCCTAGCGCCGGCCCTGGTAACATCCTTTGCAAACGATACAAAGATCAGAAAAAAAATCAGCCAGAGGGAGAGGGAGGCATTCAGTTATTTCACGAACATGCCTCCCTCTAGCTTTTTCCGGAAACATGTAGCAGTACCAGTTACACCTTATCGTGATTGGTATACTGAGCCATGAGGGTATTTTCTTTCCTGAAATATGTAAACTGACATTAGAAATGTGTTTGTTTCACTTTAAAAATATAATGTCTATTTTCCCTGAGTTCAGACTTCTGGGAGACCCTGTATATCATTTCGAAGACAGTTTGTGCTCTTGATTCCTTCGCTGTTTAACTTTTTACTCATTTGTTCATTATCAATTTTATTAAAAAAAAAAATTATTTAATAAATGAATACATTATAACTGGGGGTATTTATATTTTTTATGCAGGAAGAGGGGCCAAGGGCGAATATCCGCAAAAGCGTCCCCCCCAACCCAATAGAGGAAGAAGAGAACCAAACTCAAGGTCCAGAGCAGACTGCGTTTGAAAGGTTGGAGGTCATAAGCAGGGGGAAAGATGGATTGAAGAACATCATTGTTCCAGAGCTGACCGGTTGAGTATATGAAAGATTGAAAATATCGTTAATCCTTGCGTTAGAGAGGTGGACAGAAAAGGAGTGAAAATGTGTCGAAAGTCTGGTACTGCGTGCTCTCCTTAGAGGAGGAAACACGTAGTTAGAGAGTTCAGAAGAGCAGTGTCTGTTATGATGGCGATAGTAAAGATAGAGTGAGGCAGCATTGCGGCGATGAGGGGGATTGAAGGCAATCAGTAAGAGGCGGGGAATTGATGAGACGAAACGTTTTTGATTCCACCCGGTCAAGAAGGACTGTGTGGGTTGAGCCATCCTAAACATGAGAAGCGTACGCCATACAGGGGCGGACAAGACCCCTGTACAAATATAGCAACTGTGGGGGTGAAGAAACTGCGGAGCCGGGACAGCACACTTAACCTCTTAGAAGCTGTTTTAGAAAGAGAGTAGGCCCTACATGTGATCTTTTCAGGAAAGATCACGAGAAAAGGAAACGCAAAGAATGTTAACAGAAGCGGAAAGATTGAGTTGTGTATTGTTGAAGTAAAGGTATAATAGTGTGGAAGGTTGTGTTGAGTAGAGAGATGAAGGAACAGTTTTTGAGGCACTCAGAGCCACAAGTTTTTTCTGCCCCAATCAGAGATAGTAGAAAGATTAGATCAGGTGTACCATAGCCTAGTCCGTTCTGTACGGAGTGTACTCCGCAAAACATTGAGTAACTGTCGAGAGGGACGCTTTGTGAAGCGGGTGGAGAAGTGAAGAGTGGAATCATTGGCATAGGAGTGGATGGGACAGTAAGTGCAACTAATAGATCATTGATAAATAAAAGGAAAAAGAGTGGGTGACGGGGACAGAACCATGAGGAACACTACTCTTAATAGCTTTAGGAGAAGAACAGTGGTCATCTACAACCGCAACTACAGATCAGCCTGAAAGGAAATTAGAGATGAAGGCGCAGATAGAAGGATACAAACCGAAAGAGGGCAGTTTGGAAATTAAAGATTTATGCCTGACTTTATCAAAAACTTTTAATGTCCAGCGCAATAGCAAAGGTTTCACCGAAATCCCGAAAGTGCTGCATTGATTGTTCCGAGAGGTATTTATAAAGGCAATTGAACAAAACACAATAGTATTCTTTATTTTCTTAATAATTCTTTATGATATTCTCACTTCTTTCGTTATTTTCTTATCGCTGTAGAAAGAATTCTTGACTTTAGGAATTTTGTGCTCACAGTGAAGTAAACATTCGAGAGTAACTCGATGGTGTGATCATGAACTTACATGAATATGAATTTGAAGTATTTAGATCGACACCAAAATGAGAGCTGTTATCAGTTTTTCCTTTTTTGTATAGAAATGATCACATATTTGATATTTGAGAAATAAATAACTTTTTCTAATTTGAGTTTGGACTCAATTTATGAAGTTAATGACGATTTTCAAAATGTATTTTAAGTTTGTACACGCATCTAGTTGTCAAAAATCCCTTCGTCAAGCGTCAAACAAAACATTTTATGTACAGTATATGAGTATGATATATGTATATACACATGTTATAATGTTATAATGTTATAATGTTTCAGACCAACAAAGACCCTAGGATCCACTCATGGCTGGTCTACCTAACTGTGTTCGTAATTGTGCATGTCCTCCGTGGTGGCGGAGGAGACCTACAATTTTACGTGGGTTCCGAACCACAAGAACATAAGAAATTTATGTAACAACTTCCTGTACATTGGCAACGACCAATTTAGCAAAACTAATTAATTATCGATTTAAAACTAAAGATAGAATCTCTGGATCCAGAGGATCAAGTCATAATAGACTACTATCCACAAATATGTTACACTCTATATCTATTTATAACCGACATGCAAATATATCAGATCCAAAGAATCCAGTCAATTTCATTACAGTATCCATCAATACTAGTACCTTGTCACGAAAAATAAGTCACGGTCCATATCGATTGTGGACCAAGTCAAAATTTACAGCCATATACATTACAATATATACACTTAGGAGGAAAAGTGTAGGTGTGGCTGTAAAGACTGTACAGTAATGTAAAAATGTGTGTGCACCCATCTTGGGTCTCCCATTTAAAGGTGTTTGTGGGGCAAGTGAAGATCATGAGTTTTTCAATACCACACAGTACTATGGGGGGCACCGCTCAGCAGAGGAATCTCTTTAAATGGGGTGTGTAAGGACGGAGAGTATCCCCTAACCCAAGACGCTGCCTCCCTATATCCCACAAAACTTGTGTTGAGCTGTGGAATCTATCCCCACAAAGCCTTAATTTTACTACCTTAAACTATACCCAATCTATCAACATATGCGTCTAATCGATTTTTAAACATGTTTATAGACGTGCTACTAATTACTTCTACCGGCAAACTATTCCAGCTATTTACTATTCTATGCGTAAAAATGTTTTTGGCAACTGCTGTCTCGAACCTTCTACTTGTCAACTTACACCCGTTATTTCTAGTCCTATTATATTGAGATATTTCGAAAAAGCTATCTCTACGTTATCGAACCCATTCATAATTTTGAAAACCTGGATTAGATCACCCCTTAACCTCCTAGTCTCGAGTGTTGTCAATTTTAACTCCTTAAGCCTATCCTCGTACGACTTTGACCGAAACGACGGAATCATCTTAGTTGCTCGTCTTTGAACTCTTTCGATTTTGTCTATATCTTTGCGCATATGCGGATTCCAAAATTGGACCGCGTACTCCAAATGGGGTCTAACTAATGATTTATAAAGAGAAACTATAATATCGCGCGATTTGTAATCAAAATTTCGAGCTATAAATCCTAACACTTTGTTCGCCTTATTGACCGCTGCTGTACTTTGTTTCGCTACTTTTAAATCACTAGTGACTCCTAAATCTTTTTCATGCTCTACGCTTGTTAAATCTTTCCCTGACATACTATACGCAAAATTACCGTTACGCGAACCTATATGCAAAATTTTGCACTTATCCACGTTAAATCTCATTTGCCATGTGACTGACCAATCAACGATTTTATTCAGATCTTCCTGAATTTTACCTCTATCTTCGTCATTAATCGCCCTACCACCCAGCTTCGTGTCATCCGCAAACTTTGAAACTGCACTGACTAGGCCGACATCTAAATCGTTAATATATATATAAGAAAAAGCAAGGGGCCCAATACAGAACCCTGAGGAACGCCACTCGCTACATTAGCCCAAAACGACTCCGCTCCATCAACGACCACCCTCTGTTTCCTACCTCGCAACCACTCTTCTAGCCAATTTATTACTACACCCCTGATTCCATGAGCCTTAGTTTTTTCAATGAGTCTTTTGTGCGGCACGGTGTCAAACGCTTTTTGAAAATCTAAATACACTACATCAACTGCCCGATGTCTATCGTAAACGTCAACCACGCTTTGGAAAAATTCTAAAAGATTAGTTAAGCAAGATTTGTTTCGCCTAAAACCGTGCTGCGTATTTCTAACTAGTTTGTGCACTTCTAAGTGTTCGACTATACGATCCCTAATTATTGATTCCAGTAGCTTACCTACAACAGACGTTAAACTGATAGGCCTATAATTTCCCGCCGCACCTTTATCGCCTTTCTTAAAGATAGGTGTTACGTTTGCTAACTTGAAATTATCTGGTACGCACCCCTCAGAAATAGACGCATTAAAAATCTTTGTTAGCGGCACAACAATGCTATCTTTTAATTCTTTTAGTTGTATGGGATATATGGAATCCGGACCCAGTGATTTACGCGTTTTCATTTTATCAATATAGTGCATTACTTCCCCTTCACTAACGACAATATTATCCAAAATATTACCATTATCAAAAGGTATTATGTCTATGACCGTAGGGATATTCGTTACATCTTCTATAGTATTTCACTATATATATATATATATATATATATATATATATATATAAAACAACTGCAAATGAGTAGCGATACACACAAAAATTCGTTGTGCGATGCGTTCATGACATTTGGATTCCGAAGAAGTTTGCTCGTGACCCAGTTAAAAAATATAGTAACAGTGAGTTCGGTGACCAGAAACATATAACAATAAAAGTCGATAACTGATCTAACGAAACATTTTAAATCAAAATTAATCATGATTACAGGGTTACTTACATTCCAAACCTTCGCATAATGATAATTATGATCATCTTGAAACATATATATATATATATATATATATATATTATGCAGGAAGGAGGAGCCAAGGGCAAGAGCCAGCAAAAATGCACCCCCCTCCCCTGTATATAAGAGAGAGCCGAAATCAAGGTCTCTGAAGCTCACGCTGCCATTTTCTTTTTTTTTAATTTCAAAAGATTGTGTAGTACGTAAAATGCATGTATGTGTAGCGAAGAATAGAGGGAGAAGTGTGTTTGAGAGCATGCTGGATTGCTCACACAGGGTAGATAAAACACGGAAAAAGATCAGCTAAGAAAAACAGTGACAGGAGAAATGGGAGTTCCAGCACTCCCTGTTTCCTGCCTAACGTCCTCCCCGGAGTACTTTCCTGGTCAATTGGTGTCTACAATCTCCTATAAAATATACTCGTGTGTGTGTGTGTGTGTGTGTAACCTTGGCTTTTGCTTCCGCCCGAATTGTTCATTCTGACGAAGGTCAAGTTTGTTACTACACCAGTGATAATTAATATATATATATATATATATATATATATATATATATATATATATGTTAAACAACCATTCTGAGTTTGTGTATATATATATATATATATATATATATATATATATATATATATATATATATATATGGGATGAATTTCACAATTAAACACGTGAAATGAATGAATGCTTTAAATCCACAAGGAAAAAGAAAAACAATTCCAAGGCCTTTCGTGTATTCTCTGACGAGGTGTAGCTCTGAATACACGAAAGGCCTCGGAATCGTTTTTCTTTTCCTTGTGAGTTTGCAGTATATATATATATATATATATATATATATATATATATATATAAGTAAAATAATGCTGACCTGTTTTATCACAGCAGTCGATAACTAACTTTGTACTGA
>JAJOZX010001196.1:302500-340000 GCA_023014485.1 Bathynomus jamesi | reverse complement strand
AAATTCCTCTCTTCACACACTTTTTGTTATTATAGCATACATTAAACGAGAAGAGAGAGAAAGATTCCAAGACACGCATGTAATATTTTACAGTACCTATAAATCAATTGGTGACATCAGTTTTCTCGAATAAAGGTACCGAAATGTTTGTAACATTTTAACCGTTATTTTAACACTTGTATTATTTCTATTTAAATGTGAAATGTCACTCTATTTATAGCAGAAAGTGAACGAGTGAGTACGATAGCAAAATATTTTCGTTTTAAAACGGAATTCGGAAGTCACTTTTCCTCAAGGTTAGAATGGGCCAAGACAGAGGAAGGTCAAAGGATGGTGAAGTCTGCGAAAGGCATTACGGACGAATAAAGATATAATTTAATTGAATTGGCATCTCTCTCTCTCTCTTTAGAGAGATCTGGTTGATTGTGTCCCACATAGCATGATCAACCATCCCATCTTTTGATCACTTGCCTCATAAACACCTCTAAGTGGGAGACTCTTGAATTCGCCGTAGCCTACGGCCCGTAGGAACAACGGGTGATCACCCACAAAACACTTATTCTCCATAAATAAGGGACAACTATCCATAAGGGACAAGTACCAAGTACACGGGGATAGATACAGGGACTTCCCACTGATATTCCTCGCCGGAAAGAGATTTTCTCTACTCTCGTGGTGGCGCAACACCGCGAAGTATGAACGAGTTAATATATTACTTGCTTCATAAACACCTTTCACGGCGGAAGACCCAAGTTGAAATTCGGCAACATTCAAAGGGTTGGCAGACACATACACATGACAGACACACAATTACAGAAAACACGTTCACACACTTGCCTGCCTTGTTAATATTTCTAAGAATAGAGTAGAAAAATATTTTGCAGAAACAATTTTGTAACGAACAAAAAATCTTTAAAAAAAATGCGTGGCATGGATTAGGTGATGGATTACATTGCGTTTCTGCCGTCACAATTTATTTGTTCTCTTCTTTATCTTGGGTGGCTGTTCCCACTCTTCCTTTAGAAGCATTTCATCACTTTGCCAGCGTGATAGCTTTGCGCGTACACGGATGTAGACATGGAGAGTTTAACCTTTACCGCTTTCATAATCCTTTTGGGACTACCTGAAGTGGGTCATGGGGTCATTGTTAGACCGATACTTCGATAAATAGAGCTGTAAGTATTTTGCGTAAAATCAAAACTATATATTTGAGGTTTATGTGACGATATCAAGTGGTTGATGTCAAGGCATTTTTTTACATTGAAAGAGGGGGACAATTGCCTCCCCAGCTCATGCATTTGCCCACGTTGTCATTCCATTTTCGAAGTCACGGGCGGGGGCAAGTGTCCTTTCAATCGGGGAAAATTGCGTCACTTATCTTATGAAGAGAGGTTTAGACAATTGAATATGTATTCTGTGGAACATAGACGGGTTAGGAGAGACATGATAGAACTGTATAAACTTATAAATAAAATAGACAAAATTAATTTAAATTCAATGTTTAGCTTTGCCAAATATGGGAATACAAGAGGGCATAAATATAGGGTATTTAAACCATACAGTAGGTTAGAAATAAGGAAGATTTTTTTTTTAGTAGCCGTTTGTGAAAAGTGCTCTGGATGAATTGGTCCCCAATTAACCCACCCCTAATATCTTCAGTCTAACTGTAGAGTAAGTTAAGCCTAGCATTGTATGGGTCAGCCTAGAGATTCCGGAAATGGTCCAGAGCGGGCAAAGTAAATTGAGGTCCACAGTAGGATTCCTTACATTAGGTTATGGTAATTTACCTTAGCCTTTGTTAAGCTATGAGTTGATGCTAGGTCTTAGACCACAATGTAGGCCTAATTTAATTGGACCTAGTTTATGTTTGCATGTCAGTTATAAATAGATATAGTGTGTAACATATTTGTGGATAGTAGCCTATTATGACTTTGATCCTCTGGATCCAGAGATTCTATCTTTAGTTTTAAATTGATAATTAATTAGTTTTAAATTGATACTTAATTAGTTTTGTAAAAATTAGTTATTGCCAATGTACAGGCAGTTTTTACATAGTGGAGCCACCTCGATGGGCCGAAGTGGCCCCTAGTGTGCCCACTATAAAAATTTCTTATGTTCTTATGTTATGACTAAACTGAGATTTAGAAACACAACTGCTCACTTACTGAGTGTTATTAGACAATAGTGCCGATTTCTTCCTCCTGTTGAGAGCGTACTTGCTGGTGGAGATCTTTTATTATCTTCAAGCCCCTTCGTCCGCCATACCGTGCTTCCCACCCAGTTTCTTCTGTGTTCTTCCCGGCTTTTTTCACTAGCGTCCTTTTAGTTTGTTGGTTGATTGGTAGTGTGTATCAATACTACCAAGCACGCTCTATCACACAGTATACAAATACTAGTGTGGAGAATAACTCTGGTGAGCAACCAATTGGTTTCATCCACCCAGTTATTGACATAAAAGGAGTTTAATAATTGTTAGATTAACTACCAGCCTACTCAGTGGACCATTTTCGTTACCTCCCAACTACCCACATGTATCAGTTTTCCATACATTCTTATATATCATGTGTACAGTATAATATCAGTATAATAATAATGCGCAGCAAACCCAGCTGTTCGTCCTTCCACACAATAAAAGAAAGTGGTTGGTAGATAAATGGGTACCCTGGGTGGCCTAGTGGTTAAGACGCTGGGCTGCTGGTGGGGCGTGCTTCGGATTCCACGTTAAATCGTAGGTCTAAGGTGGAGTGAAAAGCTTGACCTTCGTCAGAATGAACAATTCGGGCGGAAGCTAACCAAAGGTATCATATATACAATATATTATGCAGTGTCTTTTTGTACCATTTTACGCATGCTTTCCCACCTGCTACTTTGTGACGCCAGTCACAGGCATATATCTAATTATTCGCAATGTCCCCACCCCCCTGGTCTTTTAAAGTGCCCTTTTTTGAGAATTGCCACGCCAGTGAAGATGTGGAAAAAAGTGCCCTGATTGATGTGCGATCGCACAAGTATATTACCAGTTAGTTATACAGCGGTGCTAGCTAGTGTACGATCTCTGTGTGCATAGCGTAATTGGAGAGCTCGCTTATACTCGTATATTCTCCTCTTTCCTGTAAAATATTCTTGGCTATTTTCCAGGGTCAAAGTATTTTCTTCAACCTTTTTCCGTACCCGCCTCTGGCGGGGAGGGAGTGAAGGAAGAGAAGATAGTCTCATGCTTTTCTATCCATTTTTCTAATACTGTTAGAATAGATTAAAAATGAACCAGTTAATGACAGGAACCTCCCCAAGTGGAGCGAAAAGTCTTTGATGCTTTCTCTTGTCCTTGCAATCTCTCTCTCTCTCTCTCTCTCTCTCTCTCTCTCTCTCTCTCTTGGTAAATGGCTGTATTGTATAAATGAAAATGATGGAATTTCGAAAGGCAGAAAAATATAGCGATCATCTCTCTGCACAGAGCCGGATTTAGACGTGTGGAGGCCCTGGGCAGCCTCCATGTGGAGGCCCCCCTACCTTAGGGGAAGACATAATTGAAGTCATCCATAAGATTCATAATATAATTAACATACATACACTTTCAAAACATCGTGCACTCTTGTGTCTGTCCATTCCACTCATTTCTGCAAAAAATGAAAGCCTCGGGTTACTCGGGTATTCCATTATAGTGAGAGTAGGCCTAAAAGAGTAATAAAAACAAAATAATAATCAGTACACAACAAATAGTAATTGGTAAAAGTTTATGTACTACAGTGGTATTGGATGCGCGTGTTTTTTTGTTGATCATCTATCGGGTTTTTCTAGTTTCGGGTTTTTTCTATTTTGATAATGGCTTGTCAATATGTGGAGGCCCCCAAGATGTGGAGGCCCATGGGCAGCTGCCCACTTTGCCCACTCCTAAATCCGGCCCTGTCTCTGCATATAATTTATTATCGATAGGAGAAACTTCAAAGTTTTCTCTCGTTCCCATACTGGGACAAAATTTATATTTCTCACTTTTTTTTAAAACTGCATTATGGCGGCTCTATACTAATGATTTGCAATTTTATATTTATTTATGTAACGAGTTTTACTATTCATCTCCATGGTTACTGTATTCATACTAAATACTTCCTATATCAGAAACACTTCAACCATACTCAAAGAGGTGTGCACGGTTCTTGTATGCGTGTGGGTATTGTGGTCGTCAGTTTTGTGCCAGGTAAAAATGCAAGACGACCGATCTTAGGTAGATCCTTTTTTGAGACATATATGAGTACAGCTTCGAGGGAAAAAGTTCGTCTTGAAACATTAAATTTTAAAAAGCATTAAAAATACTGTTTAATAACTGAGTTTTGTTTATTGAATTTTATTACTGTCATGAAATATATATGTTAACCTTCCGTCTGTGGCCTTGGGTGGTTCGAGGTTGACGGGAGTTCTGGTTAGGTGGCAGCAACTGATTTCTCACTCTGGGGTAGCTGGTATCGTGTAGGGAATAGCAGTAGTTTCTTTTATACTACACCCCGATTTCTTCTTGTAGCGGATCGGAGGATTCTCTGAAAACTTACTATCTGACGGTTCTCCCGATTCTTTATGTAACTTTACTGCTTCTTGAAAATTCTGTGTTATTTACCAACAATACTCTTGGAGAATACAGACTCAAGAGTGAAGTAAAAATATCTTTTACTGACTTTTACTGCTTCTAGATATTACAGGTAATGCTTTCGACCTCTAGGTCAGATTATACAATTTTACAAAACAGAATAGTAATTTAAAAGATTACAAGTTTATATATGTTTGAAATTGGTGACGTCATTATTATTTAATGATGACCTGGGTTTTTTTATTCTCAATAGGCTGAATTCTTTCGCAAAATATTTGAAGATAAAGGCAAATTTCTGCTGTAACAGTATAGTAACAGATAAGCAAGATATTTGAAGATGAAGGCATATATTTTTCTCTTAAGCAGCACATTGACAGATCTGATCTCATCATGATTTGCCAAGTCAACTAAATGTTCAAATTGAAATATGCATTTATTTTATTATGAATTAAAAGTAAACATGCATATGAACCAAAATAAAATACTTAAAATTTAAAATTAAATGTTAATTTAGAGTTTCAGCAAGATATGACTTCATTTTTTACAACTAAGAGAGAGAGTGTTTATAAAAAAAAAATGAACATTGCAGAATTTAACAAGATTACATGATTAAGTTTAATCTAAAAAATAATTCGGTAATTTTAAAATAAGAAATAATTCATCAATTACTGAGCAAAAATAAAATAGAAAGAAAAATAAAAATTTATTTATTTTATCAAACTTGCATTTTATATACAGTTAAAATGTCACGCGAATGTAACTCAGTATATATGTTCTTATGTTCTTGTGGTTCGGAACCCACGTAAAATTGTAGGTCCCCTCCGCCACCACGGAGGACATGCACAATACACAATTACGAACACAGTTAGGTAGACCAGCCATGAGTGGATCCTAGGGTCTTTGTTGGTCTGAAACATTATAACATTGTAACATATACTGTATATAGGCTATATATACTGAATTATATTGTGTACATCCGATCGAATACACACAATCAACCACATTATCTGGGCTATTCTTTATTCGGCGAGATTTAATAATACGATCAAATATCGCCCAATAAAGAATAGCCCGATACTGCGGTTGGTTGTGTGTATTCGATCAGATGTACACAATGTAACTCAGTATATATAGGTCAACCGGAAAATCTTTAGATAGCAGGGTAAAACAGCATAAATATGCGTGTAGAACAGCAAATAATTCTAATGCATTGTTTAACTATATGTATAAATGTAATCATAGTATCAAGTGGGATAGTTCTAAAGCGCTCGTTAAAAACACAGATATAATTGAAAGGAATATTATTGAATGTACATTCATCCATTTTAAAAATAATTTCAATAACAGTGTAGGAATGTATAAAATTGACAATATCTTGCTAAAATGTCTTTTGCCTTTAATCAGTGCTTGTTAACTTTATGCTAATCTCTTTTTATTTCTCTGTTCTAATGTACATAGCCTACATAGGTATATATTTTTGTCATCTCGCCTTCCCCTTTCATTCCCTTCTTCTTCCTCAGCATAATTAATCCCATTTTTATATGGGGTCGCTGTTTAAGGTGAGTCGCCTCCATCTTGGTTTTTGACTCATCTCATTTGGTTGTGGCGTGGGTTTTTACGGCCGGATGCCCTTCCTGACACCAACCCTCCCCCTTTATCCGGGCTTGGGACCATCCGGAAAATAAGTTGACTATCCTTGCCTCCGGTTGCTGTTGAGACATTAGGAGGAGTCTCGTAATACCTTCCGAAAATCTACTTTTGGAAATAATCTCCTCTGGAGTCATGAACTTAATTTTCATATGGATAAAAGTTAATGCAAAAAACTTCACTTTTTTTACGTGAAGGTCAAAATATGAGAATAAAAACCCACTCTAATAGACAGAGTTTATTTCCACGACAGTTTCGACGCCCACTGGCATCCTCCTCGGGTGGATACAGAAACACAAATGAAACAAAACAAGAGGGAAAAAACAGTTCAGGGATCGACCGTTAAGAAATTCGCACCTAGGTTGGATTCCATTCTCTCGAGACAGGAGGGGCATTTTCATTAAGTACATTCGCACAAATTTTAAAACTATCTTCCTGTTCTAAACATACAGATTCTATTATTTTTACATAATTATTACATTTATAATTAAATTTATTACATTTAATATTGCATAATTATTAATTACAGAAATTATAAATTTATTATTACATTGGTTATTACATTGTTGTTTATTAACCGAAAAACGAATGAAAAAAGGCGATTAGGAAATAATCCAGAGACCATTGAGAAATTCGCACCTAGGTTAGATATCGTTCTCCCGAAACCAGAAGGGCATTTTATTACAGGGTCAGCTTATAACTACATTTCCACAAATTAAAAATATCTTCTTGTTCTATACATACAGATCCTAATGTTTGACATAATTACTGCATATATTTATTTCCACATTAATTACTTCCATTATTACATTTACTAAAAGCGAGTAAGGAAACATTCCAATCCAGAGACATTTAAGAAATTCACACTTAGGTTCGAACACGTTCCCACGACTCCGTAAGGGATTTATTGACCAAGAATCTCATTAAAGGGTCTAACTTATAAGTACCTTCGCACAAATTAAAATTATCTACTTTTTCTATACACACAGATTCTATTATTTTTCTTTTGACATAATTATTACATTATAAAGTACCTTACTTGATTCCCAATCTATAGCATGATTATTTTGGCTAGCGTGATAAAAAATGGCATTATTAGTATTACAACTTCTGAAGGCATATTTGTGTTCTTTGATACGGGTTTCAATATTTCTTCCAGTTTCTCCCACGTATACTAAATCACAACTTTTACAGGGAATGCTGTAGACACAGGCTTGTTCCTTTTTTGCAACGTTATTCCTAACCAATTTACTTTTCACGGTAGACGAATATTTGAACGCCAAAGCAAACTTAAATTCTTTCGTCAACGGTTTTACTCTTTCTAATAACCAATGTAATAATAAATTTATAATTTCTGTAATTAATAATTATGCAATATTAAATGTAATAAATTTAATTATAAATGTAATAATTATGTAAAAATAATAGAATCTGTATGTTTAGAACAGGAAGATAGTTTTAAAATTTGTGCGAATGTACTTAATGAAAATGCCCCTCCTGTCTCGAGAGAATGGAATCCAACCTAGGTGCGAATTTCTTAACGGTCGATCCCTGAACTGTTTTTCCCTCTTGTTTTGTTTCATTTGTGTTTCTGTATCCACCCGAGGAGGATGCCAGTGGGCGTCGAAACTGTCGTGGAAATAAACTCTGTCTATTAGAGTGGGTTTTTATTCTCATATATGGATAAAAGTTGTTGAAAATAGGCTATTTATTGTCTATGTTCTTTTTATAGTTTATATCAGGGTAAAAGTTGTTGTTTCGGTATCTGTTTTTGTCGTTGATTAAATTATTTGAGATCTAATAGGCATTTCGTTTCTGTTTGTTTCGACGTTTTCTTGTGTTTTAAATTTTCATTTTAAAATTTTAAATTTTCCCCTTTCATTCCCTAACGAGGTGTATTGCTGAATACACGAAAAACCTTGGAATATTTTTTCTTTTTCCTTGTGGGTTTGCATCATTCATTCATTTCACGTGTTTAAGTGTAAATTCATCCACTATATATATATATATATATATATATATATATATATATATATATAATTACCCCACCAAGATTTGAACCTACCACCTCTTGAGTGGAAGGTGATGGGGATGGCAGTGACAGACATATCATGCCTGCTATCTGGATCTGTATTAGGCGGCTCTTCATCTGTTCTGACGATCAGGGACCACTTATCTTCTTCCGTAAACATCGCTGAAGATAGTTATATAGTTTTTACCAAAATTATTTTTATTATTTATTACTGCAGGAATGGCCAATTTCTGTTTGCGTGGGGGCCACTTTCTTTTACCTCCAGCAGTCCGGGAGGAGAAGGGGAAACTTTAGTTGTCAGAGTGAAATAGCATAAATATGCGTGTCGTACGGCAAAATAATTCTAATGCTTTGTTTAACCATATGGTTAGATACAATCATAATATTAATGGGGAAAGTTAAAATTCTTGTTTAAAATAAAGCCATAACTGAAAGAAATATTTTGAAATGCACATTTATCTATTTTTGTAGATAATTTCAATAACAGTTCGGGAACGTTCAAAATGTGGACTCCATCTTGTTAAAATATATTTTTCCTTTAATTAGCACGTGTTAATTTTTGGATAATCCCTCCTAACTATTTTGTTTACAGTGTACAAAGATATATATTTTCGGTTTCTAGCTTTTTCCTTCATTCCCTGACGAGATGTACTGTTGAATACACGGAAAGTCTTGGAATATCTTTTAATTTTTCCTTGCGGAGGTGCATCATTTATTCATTTCGTGTGTTTAATTGTGAATTTCATTCCATATATATATATATACACACACATATATATATATGGAATAATTGTCGCAGCGACTGTCTGCCGTGTAGCTTGTCCTAAAGGAAACAATTTGTCATTACAACTTCGTCACAGCGACAAAGTCACTCATATAGCCTTGGCCCTAAAATACAAGTTGGAGCACGTACAATTGTACATGCATCACCAGTGCTGTGCTCGTTACTTTATAAATGTAATGCCGTTACCGTTACAGTTACTATTTTTAAAAAGTAATGAGTAACGGCACCATTACTCGTTACCGTTACTTTTAATGAAATGTAAATGTATTATATATATGCATAGGTATTATAATTTATATATACATAAAATATTATATTATATAAACATAAAATATTATATTATATAAACATTCGCTTGTGCGAGTATGTGTTGGTTTGTATCCATTGGTTAATGCATAGGCTATGAAGTCTGTGCATGCCTTCATTGCATTGCTATGACTTATAAGGTATAATATTTTCAAAAAAAGTAAAACAAAATTACTGCAAGATTTATTACTAGGAATTGCAACATAACAGAAGATGTAGCATACTATTGATACTAATTTACTAATGCTCGAATATACCAAGAAAGTTTAGCAAAACAATAATACGAAATACTAAAGAAATTAATCAAATGAGTTATTGTGCATGGCAATGATAATTTAAATTTATTAGCTAAATATACAAACTTAAGAATTATTATTCAAAAGATCTTTATTGGCCTTTAAGAAAACAAGCTTCTCAAAACTTGCATCTAAGAGCGAGCCTCGTTTCGGACGCAGTATATCCTTCCCTACTGAAAAAACCCGCTCAACAGCGGCACTAGATGGTATAGGAGTGTTAAGTTTAATAAACATATTTTTAAAGTTAGTCGATGGGAAGGATGCAGAGCTAACGTGCCGTGAAGGCCCAGATGAGAGGAATGATGAAACCTCTGTTGAACTTACGTCCCTTCCTGCTCCAGGGTTTTTCGCCTTTTTTACTTTGACAGTGCTGTCAGTGTAGGGGGAGAGGGTGGATCGCGGTAGGCTGCCAGCATGCCAACGACCAACATGCACACTTCGCTCAAAGTGAAGGGACAAATTTTTAACGGCGAACCCACAACACCCTTGCCACTACATGTACAATCATGCACCGACACCTCGCACCATTAAGGTAACACCAGAGAGACATTATAACCAAATACTCCATTCCATACCACACCCCTCAGACATCACACGGTACAGAAAACACATACACACACACACCTACCCCACAAAGCACTGACACGACTCGGTCCGAATGCGGTCCAGGTGCGAAGCCGCCACCCATTAACAGGTCAGAGATCAGCCTGAGCAGATCGGATCGAGTTAACTTAGTACGATTCCGATGTGGACATCACCCCAACTTACGGACATATAAACACAAACTAGACAACTCCACAGACGACACCTGCCACCTGTGCCAGGACACACCACAAACAATTGAACACATTATGACAGACTGTACCGCTCTAGCACAACAACGAACACAACACAACATCCTAGTGCGCTGAACTTCTGGTCCAGTCCGGAGAGGGCGATCGGTTACCTGCATGCCGCCGGCTTGCTCGATCAGGGTGGGCTGATCGGCTAAACAACAACAACAACGACTTTATCATAGCGTCACTGCCACGTGGCACTAAAAACGAAGAAATCAGCACTTGTCGCAGTCCATGTAGTTTGCAACAGCCGCTGCGATTGTATCGCTGCGACACCTTGCAACTCTGATACAATGACAGTCGCTCGCGTAGTCTTGGCGTTATGCTGCGATTGTATAACATTTGTAACTTTTCGCTAAATACTTCGTATTTTTTGTAATTTTAGTTATTTAATTTTACTTTCTAGTTTTTGAACTTCACTCATGAAAGTTAGTTATATATGTACAGGGTGGGCCGTAAGTTTCCATACATAGGAAAAATAAACATTTTTTTATGGACAACCATTTTTATTTATATAATATGCTCTACATGGTTGCCATTGTTTTGAAAACACATTTCAATACGTGTTCCCCACTGTTGATGAACACGCATTAGCACAGTTGACGTTATGCTTGTAATGGCGTTGGTGATACGTTCCTTTAGATGATTTATGTCTCGTATCTTTTCCTGATACACCATGGCCTTCAAGTGCCCCCAAAGATAGAAATCAAGGGGGGTGAGATCTGGGGATCTGGGAGGCCACTCCACAGGACCACGCCGACCAATCCAAGCATCCGGAAACTGCTGATCCAAATACCGACGCACGTGAAGACCATAATTTAAATTTTCCTATGTATGGAAACTTACGGCCCACCCTGTATAATAAATCTTTGAAAACGTCTAATAAATATGTTGAATAAAGCTCTCATTTCACTCTTGCATGAAAGGATTCGCCTCGGAAGTAAAGAAAACAGGCTAACTGCAATTCTATCCGTTTGAGCAGGAAAGCGTGACAATATGAAAGCTGAGAAGCTGCTTAGAATAAGACAAAATATGAATTAAATGAGGCAATATAAATTTTTCTTTATATTAAAGATGAAATAATGAAATATATTTAACTGAATTTTATTCAATAAGACCTTCGAAATTCTTTAAATAAGAAACTATATTATACTTTCCGAACGCAGTATCATTCTAATTGTTCCCCTGAACTAGATTGTCTTTTTTCTTTCAAGGAAAAGTTATTATTAAACAAACAATTATTACTTTATTTTAATCACAGCGTACAATGAAGAATACAAACGGTCCATGTAAACATTCTAGATTAGAAAAATATAGGTAACACCAACACAGTAAGTATATAATCTCCCAACAACAAATAGCGCCAATACCGTGTATGCTTACTTTTAAATTTTTTTGCTCTGACAAAACTTCTATTAAAAATGGTAAAGTGTTTTACAACAATGATTCGACAACAATGATTCGTAACTACTTTTTGTGAAATAAACAAAAAACTCAAAAACAAACAGAAACATTTAGGGAATTCATAATAACACTAAACCACTCGACGGATACATCCAGGCTATACGAGATTATAAACAGCATTACCCACTCTAACAGCGACATTCACACCTCACACGCGGCTATCTGTCGCAGCCAAAATAATATCCCAACATATACACAACAAGCTACAGTAACATTCTAGTTAATCACTACGCAAAGATAAGTCACTTAAACAGAGACAACAACCAGAAACACGCAGACAGACAAACAGCCAGACACAAGAAAACTTACAGACTCGACACGACCATTACACCTGCGAAAAATGCTCTGTCTGAATTGGTCCACAATTAACCCACCCCTTATATCTCCAGTCTAACTATAGAGTAGATCAAGTCTAGCCTAGAGGGGTCAGCCTAGAGATTCCGGAAATGGTCCAGAGCGGGCAGATAAATTGAGGTCCACAGTAGGATTCCTCACAAGAATTAGGTTAGGGCAATCTACCTTCACCTTTGTTAAGCTATGAGTTGATGCTGGGTCTTAGGCCACAATGTAGGCCTAACTTGTCTGACCCAGCTTAATTTAATGAGATTAACTTTGGTGTAAAAACTCAATTAGTCACTTACTTTTTGTTATCGGAGTGTCTCCCTTCTCCGGTTATGTTTTCGAGAGCGCACTTTGCTGGTACGTCCTCTCGCCCCGTTCTTCGTTTTCGTTCTCCCTTTGTTCTCCTCTTCGCGGGGCTTCTCGTACCAGCGTTGTCTTGGTTTATTCCTCGGTTGGTTGAGCGGTAATGTATCCTTATTACCGAGCACGCTCCTCCCACACAGTATATAAATACTAGTGTGGAGAATAACTCTGGTGAGCAACCAATTGGTTTCATCCACCCAGTTATTGACATAAAAGGAATTTAATGATTGTTAGATTAACTACCTACCTACTCAGTGAACCATTTTCGTTACCTCCCAACTACCCACTCATCAGTTTTCCATATACTGGGGGCCCCGGGAGATAAAAATTTTGGTGTCATTGTCACCAATTTTTGTCTGAGTGTAGACTAGCTAACTATTTAACTGTAAATGCCTGTTAATCTGATTAACAGTGCCTATCCTCACCTTCTCATGGAGAAGGTGTAGCATTTAATTAGAAGAGAAAATATACATCCATAGGATGAAACTGTCTATGGTCTTTACCATAAGAAAAGAAAAATGAAAGTTAGAAGATAAAATTACAATTCCCCAGCATCTATTTTTTGTTGTAAAAATAGTCGCGCTTTAATGCTGTTTGTCGCTGAGGTCTTGTGTCTGTCAATGTTGTAGTAGGATGCGTTACCACTCCTACTGTCAAAGGAATAGTTACTGGAAGTTCAGTGTCTCCAGTTGTTACTGTCAGTGGAGAAGGTTCTCCAAAGTCCATTGTTTTGGGTCCAGACTCTAAAGGGTACAAAAGAGAAATGTCTCTTGTTGTGTCACCCGTTGAAGTCCTTAATTTGACCACTCTTGTTACCCCGTCTGCCCCTGGTCTGAGTTCTGAAACTCTAGCCAGAGGCCAGTTTGTCTTGGAGTACTGTCATGTATGAGAACAAGGTCCCCTACCTTAATTGTGTCAGACCAATCCTTCTTAGTCATTTGTTTATGTCTCTCCCTTAGACCCATCAAGTACTCAGTTTTCCACTGTTTAATGAAATGAGCTTTAACTCTAGTTAAATGTTGTAACTTAGTCTGGAGCTCATCATGTCGTTGAGTCCAGTTTGGGTCTTCTGAAGAGTCTATATTGTAGTCCGGCAGGAGACTAACTTGTTCTCCCCGAATCAAATGATTTGGAGTTAATGGTTCTGGGTCATTAATGTTGTCACTCACATAAGTGAGTGGCCTATTGTTAATGATGTTCTCAATCTCAGCCAGGAGAGTGAGTAACCCAAATAAGTGTATCTGTTTTTTGCCAATTGCTTTCTTCAAGCAATTCTTTACTGTTTGTATATTCCTCTCCCAGATAGAACCATACCAAGGAGAGGCAACTGGAATATACTTCCACTTTATGTTTTGATTTTGTATATATAATTGTGTGATTTCATTGCTTAACAAGTCGTGGATGACTTGTTCACCAGCTTTGAAATATGTAGCATTGTCAGTCCAAACTGTCTTGGGTACTGAATGTCGTGCACAGAATCTCTTAAAGACAGCAACAAAAGATTCTGCTGTTAGGTCCTCCACAACATCCAAATAAACAGCTCGTGAGGCTGCACATGTAAACAGTACAATGTACATTTTTTGTTCCGTGTCACCCACCCCTACAGTCAATGCTCCTGTATAGTCAATGCCTACAGTCTCAAAGGGTCTGTTGAGAGTAACTCTCTCCTCTGGCAAAGCAGGAGGATTTGGTTTCCTATAGGGCCTAGCATGAATACGCCTACATGTGACACACTCACTCAGGACTGTTTTAACAGTGATCCTTCCCTTGGGTATCCAATAAGTTTTTCTTAATGTAGTTAGTGTCTGTGGTACCCCCATATGATATACATCATTGTGTATTTTTCTGATGATTAATGTTGTCAAATAGCTAAATCTAGGTAAAAGGATTGGATTTTTGCTTTTGTATGACAGTTTTGATTTGTCTAATCTCCCTTTACACCTTAGAAGGCCTTCCTCATCTCTGAACAAGTTTAGATCCACAACTACTGATGGTACAGGTTCTTTTGTTTGTTTCCCATTTGTTAAGAATTCTAACTCTTTATTGTACTCTTTTTGTTGGGCTGGCCTATCCAGTATTGGGTTGCAACTTCTGTATAATTATGATTGTTTTTATTTAGCTGTTTGTTAATTGTAGCTAAACAGTTGTGAGCAAACCTCAAACAGTAGGCTGTCACCCTGACAAGTTTGTTGAAATCAGAATACTTCATAATTAGTGATTGGTTCAACCTTTTCATTTGAAAAGATTAAATTTAATGTCAAGTTAACTTGTTCCACAGGCCATTGGTCTGTATCACAGAGCCACTTTGGTCCCATAAACCAAGTTTTGTTTGACTTCAACAACTTGTAGGATAAACCTCTGGTCAGAAAGTCTGCTGGATTCTGTTTAGTTGGAACATAGTGAAAGTTTACTTGTAGGCTTTCATTAGCGTCAGCTATTTCTTTTAGCCTATTTCTTACAAAGATATTCTTACTATTAATGCTATCATTCCGTATCCAGGCAAGACAAATCTGACTGTCAAGCCAGACGTGGATATTAGTTATGAACACATCATAGTAAGCATCCTTAAGCAATGAAATGGTTTTAATGGCTAATGTAGCAGCCAATAGTTCCAATTGAGGTATGGTTCGGGTAGGTTTGAGAGGTGCACTTTCCCTTTTGCATAAATTAGATGACTTTCTGTAGGGCTTACAAGATACGCACAGCACCCATAAGCTTGTGTGCTTGCATCAGCAAACACATGAAGCCTCTGGGGCTTATCCCTAAACCCACAGCACCTTTGAATTTTAATGTTCTGCACTTTTGTTAAATCAGTAGCTAACTTCTTCCAAGATTTTTGATTTTCATTTGTTATTGGATCATCCCACCCAACATTTGTCCTCCAAATTTCTTGGAGGAGAATCTTTGATTTTATTGTTGAAGGCAGGAATAGACCCATAGGATCAAAAATTTTGGAAGCCTCTGATAATATTTGTCTTTTAGTATTTGCTTCCTCATCAAGTTTAAAACCTTTAGTACAGATTGAATCATGACTGTTAGAAGTTGCATCCAAATACCAGTTCATACCTAAAGTTTTAACTCTGTCTGATGGCTCAGTAAGACCATTATTATCTTTAAAATCTTTTTGTTTAAATCCTCATTATTTGAAATCCACTCTCTAAGTTCAAAGTTACCTTGTTGCATAATGTTTTGAGAGTGTTCATAGACTTCAGATAATTCAGATTTTGTTGTCGTTGAGCCTATTAGATTGTCTACGTAAAAATGTTCCTTAAGGAAGTTCAATGTTAGAGAGTTATTAAACTGGTTTAAATGATGTTAATTGTCAATGCTAATAGGCTAGGTGAGCAATTGGCTCCAAACAACACAACATTAAATCTATAGGTTATGAACCCTTTATTCAAATCAAATGGATCCTTGAACCATAAGAACCTAGTTGGTTCTTATCATATTCATTTTTAAGATTTATTCTCAAAAATGCCTTCGAAATGTCACTTTGTACAGCATATTTGTCTAACCTGAACCTCAGTAAGATCTTCACAAGGTCAGAAATGAGATTAGGACCCTCAATCAAGCAATCATTCAAACTGTGTTTATCACTGTCTTTGAGGCTACAGTTATATACTACTCTGAGTTTTGTTGTTGGGGCATCTTGTCGATAAACCCCCCTGTGGGTTAAATAATGACAACCATCTTTTTTAAAAGGGTTATTGTTACTTCTTCAATGAAGCCTTTCTGTAGCTGTTCTTTGAAGACATCATGTATTTACATTATTTCTTGTCTGAGTTTTTTCATTACTTTATATAAATGTCCTTTAGCTACTTTGAGATTGTCTCTTAAAGTTGGACAATTTATTTTCCAAGGTAACTCAACAAAATAACTATTGTCTTTGCACTGAATGGTGTCTTCAAATCTTTCTACCATTAACTGATCTTCTGAAGTTTGATTTGTGTCATGTATACCCACAGATTCTAGCAACCATAAAGTTTGAATTGCCTCATCCAAAGTTTCATTTGATAATGATGAATTAATGTTCTCAGTTGAGATAATATTATTCAAAGTGTTGCTATTCTTACAGGTGTTATGTAGGACTGAGTTGAGGCACATAGTATTTGTTGGTCATGAACTGTTTTGGTTTAGGTCTAGGTTGTAGTCTGATAGGTCACCCAAAGGGGCTATCCCTGATGGAGTCTGAATAGCTATACCATTACCTATCTCTACTATGCCCTTATGAATAAGATTAATATAATCTGCCCCTATTAGCATTTCAATGTTAGCTACTGTGTTGTTAGTGATATGTCTATCAGCTATTTTGTAGTGTTTTCCCAAATGATTTATGGTTTGTTCTAGTTTGGGTATAACCAGTTTGTTTTGTCCTACTTTAGAAATAATAACTGCTTCAATTTTCTTGAATTTACTTCCTAAATGTAGTTCCAGGTCAATTGTCTTATAGCTATTTTTGTCCGAGTTATCCTTAACAAAGGATGCAATATTGAGTTTTGTTCATTCGGGTTTGGTGTCAAACCCAATTTATTAACTACATTTTTTGAAACAAATGTTTGTTGAGAACAACAGTCTATAAGACATCTCACTGGAGTGGTACTACCCTCACTATTCACTAAGTCCAAAGTAATAGTTGGTAAAAGAATCTGTGTTTCTTGTTACATTGTTTGAACAAGCAGAATGTCCCATGAAAGTGGCATTTTCTTGATTACCTTTGTTTGGGGGAGGTATCTTTTGAGTTTGAGTACTATTGTTTGGACACTTTGGTGAATCACACATTGATGAGACATGTCGTAAACTTTTACAAAACTTACACTTGAATCTTAACCTAGATTTACAGTCTTTCTTATAATGTCCCTGGCCAGTACACTTTTTACACAGGTTCAACTGTTCACATCTTTTAACCCTTTGGTTAAAATCTGAATATTTGTCACACCCAGTACTACTGTGTTCATTACTTGCACAAAATTTGCAATATGGTGTATAAGTTTAGGCAGCAGTTACATTAAAGTTCTGTAATGTAGGTGTTCGTGTTTTATAGTTGGTCACATTTGATTCTACAGTATCAAGTTTTGTCTGTTTGGCTGTAGCTAGTTGGTCTCTGGGAACAGTCTTTGGTTTATCCAGTCTGGGTCTTATTTTGTATTGTTTGGTCTCTGGCCAAGGGAGGCCATAAGACCCTTGTAATAGTTTTCCTTATGGCCAAGGTAGGCCATAAGACCCTTGTAATAGTTTTCCCTATGGCCAAGGTAGGCCATAAGACAATGTTTAGCCCATGGCCAAGGTAGGCCATAAGACATTTAATGTTTGGCCCATGGCCACAATAAGCCACAAGACCAAGGTTCAATTGTTTTGGCCCATGGCTGAGGTAGGCCATAAGACCTTTATTGTTTGGCCCATGGCCAAGGTAGGCCACAAGACCAAGGCTCATTGTTTGGCCCATGGCCAAGGTAGGCCACAAGACCAAGGCTCATTGTTTGGCCCATGGCCAAGGTAGGCCACAAGACCAAGGCTCATTGTTTGGCCCATGGCCAAGGTAGGCCACAAGACCAAGGCTCATTGTTTGGCCCATGGCCAAGATAGGCCATAAGACCCTCATTGAGTAACCCATGCAATCCTTGCTTATGTTCAGATAGGTTGAGTGTATTTGTGGCACATGTAAAGAGTACAGTGTATATATACATATATATACACACAGATTGCAAGGAATGCATGTGCCTGTTGAAAAAATCTGTTGAGTGATTCTTCCTTAAAAGAAGAATTGGATGCTTGGAGTTGTATGCATTTTAAATGCTTGTTCACTAATGTTGTTTAACTGGGGATCGTAATGAAATATAGGACAAGAAGAAATTACCAGAGAAGAGAGAGCACAGACAAAAGAGTCAAGTTTAAATTTGGTTTAATCCCCCCCAAGTACTTATGTCACTCAGGTCTAAGCTTATAAGAGAATGAGACTCCTTTAATGTAAATGTTTCCTAGTTAGGCCCTAGGTTGTAGACCTAATTAGGCTTGATTAGCTTAGGCTTAGGCTAGACTTAGGCTATTTAGCCTAATTCTGCAATTTTTTGTTAAGTAAGGTTAAGGTTTGTAAATTCCCCACACACGGACCACCAATGCGAAAAATGCTCTGTATGAATTGGTCCACAATTAACCCACCCCTTATATCTCCAGTCTAACTATAGAGTAGATCAAGTCTAGCCTAGAGGGGTCAGCCTAGAGATTCCGGAAATGGTCCAGAGCGGGCAGATAAATTGAGGTCCACAGTAGGATTCCTCACAAGAATTAGGTTAGGGCAATCTACCTTCACCTTTGTTAAGCTATGAGTTGATGCTGGGTCTTAGGCCACAATGTAGGCCTAACTTGTCTGACCCAGCTTAATTTAATGAGATTAACTTTGGTGTAAAAACTCAATTAGTCACTTACTTTTTGTTATCGGAGTGTCTCCCTTCTCCGGTTATGTTTTCGAGAGCGCACTTTGCTGGTACGTCCTCTCGCCCCGTTCTTCGTTTTCGTTCTCCTCTTTGTTCTCCTCTTCGCGGGGCTTCTCGTACCAGCGTTGTCTTGGTTTATTCCTCGGTTGGTTGAGCGGTAATGTATCCTTATTACCGAGCACGCTCCTCCCACACAGTATATAAATACTAGTGTGGAGAATAACTCTGGTGAGCAACCAATTGGTTTCATCCACCCAGTTATTGACATAAAAGGAATTTAATGATTGTTAGATTAACTACCTACCTACTCAGTGAACCATTTTCGTTACCTCCCAACTACCCACTCATCAGTTTTCCATAACACCATTCAATACAGACCAGACCACCAAGATCATCAAAAACATTAAGAATTCGAAGGCTACTGGGCCAGACAACATATCTAACATACACCTTAAACACTTGGGCCCACAGGGAATACTAGCTCTCACAAACATCAGCACATATTCATACCAACACTGTATTATTCCTGACATATGGAAACAAGGTAAAATTATTACACTACTCAAACCAAACAAACGTCCAACAGAACCAGCTTCCTATAGACCCATTACTTTACTATGCACACTTTCCAAAGTAACAGAAAGACTAATCTTACAAATCACCAACCCACACATACCGCTATCGCCTACTCAACATGGATTCAGACCTCACCACTCAACCACGACATTACTCACTAACCTTACGCAGCACATCATGGATGGCATCAACTCCAGACGACCAGTTCAACGTACACTATTAGCAACAATAGACATTAGTAAAGCATTTGATGCTATCCCACGCTTCCCTCTCATAAACAAAATACTCAACACAAACATGCACAATAACACCAAAAGGTGGCTGAGCAACTATCTTTCAGGAAGATACTCACATGTCACATTTAATGGCAAGTCATCCAAAAACAAGCTTTTTCCGAACTGGGTCCCTCAAGGCTCTGTTTTCTCACCAACACTGTTCAACTTATACATGCATGACATTCCAACACCCATAGATAAGTTACCTTATCATCATATGCAGATGCCATCACTCTAACATCCACCCACAACAACATCGACACTGCTACAAATAACCCACAAACATACATAGACAGTATACAAGACTGGCTCACACACAATAGACTCAAAGTAGCGCCCACAAAATCAACCATCACCTTGCTTACAAGCAACACAAAAGAACACCAGATAACTCCACAGCTTACACTAAACAACACCAACATTCCACACACTCACAGGACCAAAATACTTGGGGTCACATCATTATCTTTTACAAACTACATTCAGGACGTTAAAAACAAATGTACGCCAAACTTAACACGCTTAGGGTACTAACAGACACAAACTTTGGACACCAGCGGGAAACATCATCACTCATATACAAACAATATGTTCGCTGTTATGGACTAGGCTAGCCCATGCTGGGCACCCATTATCTCACACACACACACACACACATAAACACTTTACAGACAATACAAAACAACGCACTTCATATCATCACAGTATGCACTCAAATAACACCAATAGAACACCTGCACACAGAAACAAAAATACTGAAAGTTAGGGAACATTTAGACATGAGAGGAACACAATTCATGGCAGCAGCGACAACTAACCCACAACACCCTTGCCACTACATGTACAATCATGCACCAACACCTCGTACCATTAAGGTAACACCAGAGACATATTATAACCAAATACTCCATTCCATACTACGCCCCATAGACATCACACAGTACAGAAAACACATACACACACACCTACCCCACAAAGCACTGACACGACTCGGTCCGAATGCGATCCTAGGTGCGAAGCCGCCACCCATTAACAGGTCAGAGATCAGCCTGAGCAGATCGGATCGAGTTAACTTAGCACGATTCCGATGTGGACATCACCCCAACTTACAGACATATAAACACAGACTAGACAACTCCACAGACACCTGCCACCTGTGCAAGGACACACCACAAACAATTGAACACATTATGACAGAATGTACCCCTCTAGCACAACATAGAACTAGTGATGTTTTGTTGTGTTCTATGATAGAACACAACACATCATCACTAGTGCGCTGAACCTCTGGTCCACTCCAGAGAGGGCGATCGGTTACCTGCGTGCCGCCGGCTTACTCGATCAAGGTCGGCTGATCGGCTAACCAACAACTATTTTTTTTTCACATTTATTAGTGTTTAACCGAGTGTGTTAATTTAACTGAAAACCACCATTACTTCAGTTCATTTTGGGAACCCTGTTCGTGTTCTAATTTGCGTTGTCGCTTCTTTTTTATATAAGGTCTGTAAGGTAGTCGTTCGAGCTAAATATGGGAATTAATGACATTATCAATCCAGCAATGACATTGAAGTGTATCATCGCCGATTTATATCAAGTCTGAATGATTAATTTTAGTGTGTACTTCCAGTGGTCATGTTAATGAAGCATACATGATATTGGCACTGTTTAAGAATGCTTAAATGTCAACTTTTCATCCTTTCAATTTTTCCTTTGATTGAACGTCTCAGATGAGGCATCCTATTATAATATGCTTAATAACTATAAGTAGTTTATTTCACAAACAAAATATCATCTTAGAACCACCATTAAAAGTGGAAAATTGTGTCCAACAGTGATGCGTAATTATTTTATCAGATTTTATTTTTGATCAGCCAATAAAGTTAAATAAAAAAATACTACTGCTTCAAATAATTTTGGGAACACACTTCATTTTCTAATTTGCGTCGTCACTTCTGTGTCTTTATGCCTTTAGGAAAATTGTGCAACACAACCATTTTGGGAAGAATTTTTACAATTCATGCACCTAAGCAAAGCCTATCTATATGCACTCGATCCACGCTCACATTATAACGTAAATAACTTTACAAACGATTTCGAACAGAAAATATTAAGCCAGTGAGACCTTAACCATTTACTTTAAACTCACGAGATTTTGAGTGTCGCTTCACAAATTTGCTCTCATTAGCTTTGGATGTGATGCTCAAAATTTCGACAACTGATATTTTAGTAAATTTATGGTATCACTGACTTTTCCTCGATTTCGCAAGAGTATAAAATCTTGAACAAGCGCAAGTTGACTAGATATAGGTTGGCTTTACTTCTTGTAATTTTTTCTCACTAAAATCAATACAAATTTTATTCCAGATGTTGCAACGATAAGTTGATTTTATAATCGTTAGCCGTCAAAAATCTCCGTCCTGTTCTCGCTTCTGCATTTCACTTAAGGTCTCTACGTCAGTAGTTTGTATTGACAGGAGGAAATAACAGCATGGTCAGTAGTAGACGTTTCGTTATTTTCCACTAGATTGAGAAAAGAAAAACCCTGCAAATATTTCACCACCTTAAAAAGTTGAAAACAATATAGAGGCTACTTCAGAGCAAAAAAAATTCGACATTCCTGCGAAGGACCCTTTAATCGATTCGAGTCGTGATATTTAGCTCCACTAAAATATCTTGATACGATCATACCTGGATTACTCCCTCGCAATCGGTTAAGATTTTCACAATGAACCTTAATAGCATCCAGCATCACCAATCCAACAATAGAGAAAACCTTGTTTAATAAGATTAAAATGTTTTATTTCGTGATTGGTGAAGCAGCAAAGGTTAAATAAGAAAACATCATTTCTAATATATTTATAATTTCTTTTACGTTCATGTATGGACATACAGATTAATTTGCTCACACAAAAGTCATCAAAATTACATTAACAAATTTGTTTACGCAAATTGATAAGACAGTTAATTAGTTTTTAGCCGATTAATCGTAATAAATTATATTAAAAGTCTAAAACTGTAATCTTTATTTGGACTAACTTTAGGTAAAACAATAAGCAACTATTATGTTGCTCTTCGTATGCCACTCAGGTGATCAATAATACTGTTACTTCACATTTAGCCTCTTAAAATACTTTGTTTCTAAATTTAAAAATGGAAAAGATGCTTGTCAATCGCCAGACAATTTTCCAGAGAAGTTTCGAGTTCTATAATTTTTCAGATGGACTCCACAAAGGTTAGAGATGCACCGATATGAAAAATTCCCGAAGGCCGGTTATAATCGGCTGTTACCGAAGTTTTGGTTTCATATGTCATAATAAAAAAGTATTAAAGTTCAGGCACGATATATTTGTTATGTTCCCAGCATTAGTCACGCCGTCATTTTCTGCTTAAGTTTGAAGTGTATATAAAAACCAATTCCGATTAAAGAAGAAAATTTTTAATTACTATTCGTCAAATTTAGAGAGAGATGTAAAATTCTCTTAAATTTCTAGTTAGTTTTGCTCCCACTGGGCCAGCTGGGAAAGAAAGGCTCACTTTGGTTTATATTAAAAATTGAAATTATTAACTAGTTCCCTGTAATTCCCATACTTAACTAAATAATTGGTATTTTAGTAGAGCGATTGCTATATTCAGAAATATCATTACCGGTATTAAAATGTGATCACTAACTTCAAATGCATGAATCATTTTTTTTTTTTTAGAAAGTGAACGGTGTATCTTCTGACAACTTTATCTCAACTGATAATCCACGACATTTTACGATACTTCATACGTTTTAATTATTCAAACAGTTAACATGTACAGGTAGATTTTTCATATTTATTACTTAACCGGCGGGAAAAACTTATAACCAGTAACCCAAATCAATTTAGTTCTTACTGATCGGTGCTTCCCTTTAGAAAAGAATTTCGGAATACAAATATTACACTTAGTGAGCCATTGTGCCTTAACCAGCAGAGTAGGACTACTAAACTGCAAAATAACCAGCAAAGTGGCGAAGAAATCTTCAAAAATGCGAGTACAATCTAAAAATTGCTCAACTACAAATCATGCGTCAAAAAAGCTATTGAACAGCTACCGTAGCTAGTGCTCTAAAAGCAACGTTTCGAAAATTACATGGCAAACATCTACAGGACATTTTGCTTTTACTATTACAAAAACATTTATTTGGCCTCCGTTTCCTCTATATGAAAAATAAGTACTAGAGGGGAAAAATGAAAAGTGTTGACAGGAGAGGGCGAATAGAAAGTAAAAAGCTGTGAAATGAAGAAGTGTCAAAGTATATATATGTGTGTATATATATATAACGAATAATAGCAATTCATACTTAAAATTAAAACAATTGAATGATGCATATTTACACCTCACAGATACGTACTTTTTCCTAATACTAATTAAAGCCTTCCATTCTTAACATTATTGGAAAAATGATTTCGTACTCTCAACAAAGATACATTTCAATTTTATTACTGCAAGTTTGGGATAATACTTTTAAACGTGATATGGTTATTGAGCAATTTTAGTTCTTTTGAATTATCTTACTTGCGAGACTGTTACAGTTCACTTCAAGGTCTGTTAATTCTAATGTATCACTATTTTGAGAAATATGAGCACACTACAGACCTTTTCGTGTGATACAAGAGTTGAATCGGACTACACCCGATGTTTAGTTCAATCTGCAAAATTGGATGACGAAATATATCTTTAATGCTGGTGAAAATAATAAGTTTTAATATGAAATAAACACGAAAGCTGTCTATACTGTATATACTACTGGAGAAAAACCAACGAATCACAAATATTTCGAAGACAGTAGCCTTAAACGTTAAAACTAACGCCGCATGTCCATTGGAAATTAACAACAAACAGATCACTCCATAACACCCTTTATTGAAATTGGCTTTCGTCGAGTTACATCCAACGAATGGTCATAAATATTCAGTAAAAGAGGAGGAACGATTTAAAATAATTGCAAATTTCAGATGAATTTAAAAGAAATCTACTCAGCGGAGGAAGAACAATTTTTATACTAGATTTGCTAACGTTATAGAAAATGCGCGCGCATGCGTACTTTCTTAAACAACACTATGGACACTACCCCCAAAATTTATATTCTTGTTGCTGCAAACAAAATTGGCTTTCTAACAAACGTTTCCTGTAATGGGAAATTTAACACAAAAGACCCTCTTAAAACTCCTTTTAACGTTAAATAAAAGCGTTAAACGATTTACCGATGCTGCATCATTTCGTTCCATCCGAAATTTTTTTAGTCCAGTTTTCCTACAAAACTAGATATTCCCTTCCGATAAGTAAAACTTACTGCCTTTGCTACCACTGAGCAAGGTATGAATAACAAGATAGGAGTTAATCATATGAATGGAAATTTCTTTTAATAGATCTTATACCTGTTATTTCATGGTTTGCAGATCGAACCAAAGTCAAGTTGCTTTATCAGTATTAACCAGTCATTTCTGAAAATGTTGACCGACGCGTTAAAACGTCATATTTAACAAGTTAAACTACGTAATTAACAAGTTACAAAAGACATTCTTAACAAGTTATATGAAGGACCATTTTGTTAAAAATGGAGAAATTAAGATTTTTCCTGGGAGAATTTTAGTTTAAAGAAGGCCTCTGAATAGTTTGGTAAGGAGGCTTAACTATTCAACAACTGAAGAACTGATCATACAGAGCTAACATCACTAGGAGGAGACTGGAACGACTCGAGGAGTACAAAAAACACTAGAGAGACTGAAAGGTTTAAGAATATCCTTTTCACACGGCAGTCGTCATCGAAAATATGTCAATGAGGCAACTTTTAAAGCTAAATAGAGGCTGGAGATCAAAATTAAATTATATAACCTTAAAAAATTAACTAAATTGATTAAATCACTAACGTGGAAACAGATTGCAACGAGTATAGAAAAGAGAGAGAGGAAGTGAAAATAAATGAAAAATAAGATGTCTGACGAGATCCAACGAGGACAAACAGTAGATCACGTTATACTCCCACGAACCCTCTTTTAATACAAGGGCATTTGTTAATTAACAGACGAAAACACCGACAATAATGTTTCCCAATTAATCTACGAGCCATCAACAAATTCGTACTTTAACTCTGTTCGTGTGAAGGAGATATTAAAATTTTTATTAAAAAAATCTTCCCAGAAGATATGCTGGAAATTTATTAATATAAACGTTTTGATTAGCTACTTAAGTTGGGAAGGTAAACCAAGTTATTTACCTTTGGCGAGCGGAGACAACCTAGTTTACCTTTCCAGCTATGGAAATATACTTTACAAAAAATCTGTTAAAAATACATATTGTAATTCCCCCTGAAATAAAAATTATTAAATTTGAAAACGAAATAATTATTATAACTCATTAACGTGCACATGAAGCGTAATTAGATGTGCAATAATAACCTACTTTAGTAATTATTAATAAAAATCGTATTTCAAAAATACCCTTAAAATTATAGTGTTCCAATTTTAAAAAATAAACGTATGTAAAATGCACGGTTCTCAACCCCAAGGTCGCAAAGGAGTAGCTAGAATTTTTTTTTTTTTTTTTAATGAAAAACAAGAGAGCTGATTTTAGTTTTTCATTTGGGTTCCGCCGTTTATACTTTTTCGAAGGTATAGCCGACGGGAACCAATTCTGGCACACTAAAAATCAAATCTTGCTATGAACACTTCTTTTGCAACCTTCTAAATTAATACCGTGATTTACGAGTGATTGGTAGTAATTTAGTGAAGACTTGTGTGTCTTTTAGGAGGGACGGGCCGCGATGACACGCTTTCATCAAGGGATACGTCGTACCCAATGTCTAACACCGCTTCCCGTCGATCAGCTAAATTAAACGACATTCGATCTGGGTAGTAATTGGACGGGAGACCGTCCTCTGCGTTCATATTATGTAGCGATCCGCGACCCGTGGTTCAGATCCCACGTAAAGCAGTGGTTCCCACTGTCATATGACCTTGTATTTTTTTTTTATGCAGGAAGGAGGGGCCAAGGAGGGGAGGAGGAGGAGGAGGTTAAACAACCCCATCAAACAAACTTACAAACTTTCATTAGTTTCGGATCGTGGCTGAAAAAGGTTGAGAACCACTGGGCATTTTATTTTATATATATATATATATATATATATATATATATAATCATACTTATTACGCATTTTATGTATACAAATTAAACATTATCTCTTTATACACACACATTATATAGTCAGTTACATCGACTCAAGCAATTTATAATAGGTAATCGAAAAGCTTATCAACCACTGTGGAAAAATATATAAATAGCTATATTTTAATATATTACTTAGAATTTCATATACATATATAATTTATGAGAATAATTGGTCACCGTCCGTAAATAGTTTATACATTTCTTGTATTTTGGTAAAACGAATACTGCATGGATTCCCGTTTCTCAATTATATTTTCATTATTGTTAAATCGGGTAACTATTAAATAATAATAATAATAATAATAATAATAATAATAATAATAAAATAATCAATTGGTCCACCGTTTACAGCGAAGCAACGTGATTGGAATTTGCAGGAACTTTAGTCTTTTTCAGAACTTCAAGAGGGGACGTTTCGGTGTTCCTCCGGGGCTTGTTTCCCCCTCACCGAAAAGTCTTCGGAAGCTAAAAAATAAAAATATACCATGAAGGAAAACCTCTACAATTTTTAAGAATTACGTTTTTTTTTTTATGGAGTCCATTACAGCCAATGATAATGTTACATCAACATGTATACACCACTTCAAAACTAATCTTTATACCATCTGAAAAAAATATTGCGCCGTGTATCTATTCCAAAAGAATAAAGGACCAAGAGAAATTTCTTAAAAGTATCAGCAAAGCTCCTTAAAACCTTCTCGAACACGCCGTGCTTCCAATTCACCAGTCAAAAAAAAAATAAAGCTCGGAGCTCAAATCATGCAATTTTACTTCAATTTGCATCCCCGTTTTCGATAAACATTTGGCGATATAATGGAACCCCCTTATCAGGATTAACAGATACGCACATATAGGATTAAAGATTCGTGGCAATCGTTCTGTCGCTAAAAGTGTTCAATTCTTTGAAAAACTTCGTCAAAGTCATCAGAACATTTACGAGTTTGTTAGCAACAAATTTAACTCGACTTTTTTAACAACGGAGTAACCATTTAACATAAAGAGAGTCTCCTTTAAATTCTCTGATATTAAATGTAAAAAATAATTATACAAGCTGCATGAAACTTTAAAACATGTGCAACTATATACAGGGTGGGCCAAAAGTCAACAAACATAGGAACTATGCTTTTCAATGCAAATATATATATATTTGCATTGAAAACGCATACCGTAGTTCTTATGTTTCTTGACTTTGACCCACCGTGTGTGTGTGTGTGTGTGTGTGTGTGTGTGTGTGTGTGTGTGCCTTCAGTTACAGCAAATAGCAATAGGAATAAAGCGGTAATCGAATGCACAAACATACCTTCTTGTTATAAAGTAATAAATTAATGGTGTATCAGTTAGAGAAAACGGTGTTATCAATCTTTTAATGGCAGTCTTAAAATGCCATTTCAAATCAGAACTATTTCATTGAATTAAGAATAACTTAGACGAAACAATTACTAAATACTCTTAATTAAATAATTAATCTAAGGGATGAAGAGGGGGGAAGATGACACTTAACCACTTCGAACGGAAATAAATCTTCCTCAACGTACCCGCCCAATCACGCACTCACACGAGAGTTAACATGATAAAAGTAGGATTTACTACTTCCAATTATTTTATTATGTTGAATTCGTGTCAGTGAAAAAAATACTGAAGAAGAAGCGAGGTTAAGTCAAAAATTTCCTAATAAAGAACTGAAGGAAGGTGAACATTTAAATACCATTGAAGTGTGTCAAACGAAATTGTAAATGAAACAAACTCTTAATCCCACCCACTTGTTTGAAGGAACGAGTCGTTAGTGAAGCCTTCTGTAATGCCAGCCAAATATAATCATTTCTGTTAATAAGGGCCAAAAACCGGGTTAAAAAGCAAACATTAACTTAGCCGTATGAGCAATCTTTTACGAACTAAAAAGGTGCGTGCATGAGTCCTCGTTAGAAAGCATTAGCTCGAGTATTAGGCAGTTAGACGTTGGAATGCGATACCTTAGAGGGGTACAGAGCCTTCTCTAACATCTCCTAATAGTTCCCCAGCAACGCGCCCGACAAAAGCGAAACTGAAAAAGATTCCCAACATTATATTTTTATATAATTAATAATAAATTCTAAGTAAATAGGTCCGGATTAAAATGCTGTGGCGAAACAATACTTTGAACCAGTGCGGCAAATTTAACAGTATTTCACAAATATAACGGGAATCCAAGTTAAAGGATGGGCACAAAGAAACGGGGGCACAAAGAAACGGCAACAAACTGGGTATAAAAAAAGAAAAAAAAAAAAAAGTTTCATTCACTCACTGGATGGTAACTTTAAAATCAAAGATTCATCATCGTTTTAGATTAATTCTATCACCAACTTTTGTTACGGTTTCGTTCATCAGAAGTAAATGAAAGCCTTTGTACACTACTTCACAGAAATTCTTTCATACATTAATAGCAAAGGCATCACCTTTTCGGCGACACACCATCTCACATGAGCCAATTGATTAAACTTAGAAATTAGTTTAGTATGAATGAAAGAGCACCTTTGAGCCCTTATGAAATGATAGAGTTGGAGTCTTGGGGACGAAGTGCGAAGTGCAAGGCATTGAAATGACAGTTCCGTGCAATAAATTAAAGTTTATGTCAATTCTAGAACTTAATTTAGTGTAGCTTTTCACTCATTAGTATTTGCGTAAAAAAACTAATATCTAATCAACACTTGGAACACTTTCCTCAAATATGTTTTCAATACTGTTACTTACAATAGCACTACAATAGCTTTATACAGTGAAGGTTGTATTATACTTTAAAAATTTTCATTTAACTCTTCATAATTACCATGTTTTAAAACCTATCCTGTTTCAAGAACTTTTGGAGTTCAGACATGGCAATTAGACCAATACAAATCAAACAAAGAGTGTCTTCTTTTTCTAATTTGAGACTGTGTGTGTGTGTGTGTGTGTGTGTGTGTGTGTGTGTGTGTGTGTGTGTGTGCGCGCGCGCAAATCTCTGACGATTACAACCAGTTGTTCAAAATCACACTAAATTCCTAAACGCCCTCGTGAATACTGGGCGACTTAACATTGGCTACGTTTAATATTTACAAACTTCAGTTCTCTACTGTCTAATACTAAAGGCATGTTTACTACTCACAATTTGCGAATACCGGATTCTCTTTTCTTCTTCCATGGGGCGTCATCTGGTTCGTAGGGCACTGGCCCTTGTACGGGCGGATCAGATTCATCCTCGGCTACCCTACGTATGAGGGGGAAGGGGCAGAAGATTAATATTCATGAACATTTTTGCGCTATTACTAAATTGCGTCGTAATAACGTAATTAGTAATCAATAATAATAATTTCATTTGTAATCATTTAAGCCTTAGGCGTCTAAATATTATTAAGCCTTAGGCGTCTAAATAATATGGAATTAATAATTAGTGAAAATGTTTACCTCTCGAAAACAACGGAACTTTTAGAATATTTAAATTTACTCAAAAGAAATTAAGACAATGAACCGGGAGGAAATTGCAAAATGCTATATATACATGTTGACATGTTTACTTTAAAGCAGAGAGAGGCAAGAAAGCGGGTTCACGCCCAAATTGTAGGCGTTCAGTAAATCATTTTATTATTGTAAATGCATCATCATCATTATTATTATTATTGTTAACATTTACGGTTTACTGTAGACCCTTGTCGTAATTTAAAACACGCCCGGGGTACTGTACTCAACCAAAGCACGTAGGTAGGGGAGGGATGGTACAAACTACTTTACAGTTACAGAACTAATTCGACAACTACTACAATCAGAGTGTAAAACATGCAACGATAACGCAAAGTGTTACGTCATAAGCCATTTAAAAATATATTTAAAAAGCCAAAATGTTTTTTAACAAATTTAGTGTGTAAACATTAAAAAAAAAAAAAAAAAAAAAAAAAAAACTTACCTTTCGACAGTGGTTGAGGAATGTGCGGGGAAGTGACCAAACGCTAATACAAGCTACTAACTATATATATATTTCTTTTTCGTCTGTAGTAAAAGTACATTGGCGTAACCACAAGTATACAGAAAAAAAAATTAGTCGTTATTCGCATACGAACGAGACAAAGTGACTACTAGACTTTCCCGGCCACTTCAGTGAAATCATGGCACTTGTCTTAAAAACACATTAACATATTGGTAAATTTAGTAATGCAACACCAATTGGCTTACCTATTTTTTCATTATTATTATTTGTTTATTAATTATTTAATATTATGGTTCGAATTAGCATATTAGAATTCATATGCACAATAATAATAATTTAATGGCAGATTTATTGAAGAAAAACCCATGCTAAGTTAAAAAAAAAAATTAATAATATTAAATTTCTTTAATTTGGTGGAGCAAAAGAGAAGTAAAACTGAAAAAAAAATTTTAGACCTTATCATATGGGCATTTCTTCTTTTAAACACATTGATCTTATTCTCAATACCCAAAACCAATATGGCGGTCTCAACGATTTTTTAATTTTTAAATCAAAGCTTCTACCCAACCTGGTTGATTTTGGCACTCTACGTGGTTTGTACAAAGTTTAATACCAGTACGTCTATCATATATATATATATATATATATATATATACACACACACTATTCCGCTAAGAGTGGGGGAGGGGGAACGGCATTAAAAGAAAACTAAGGCAAGAATTAATTTCGATACTATAACCAAATTTAGAATCTAAAGTGGTGAGTCCAATTCGGGCATTACTGTGCCTCCACCAAAATCAATACACCCGACTACATTCTCGACATGCGACTTAGAAAGGCCTAAAATCGTGACAAAATAATATCCTCATTATTATTATTTTAGTAGTTAGGGTTTAGTTACTGAAACAATTATTTGAGCCTACTCCTCCTAAAAAAAAAAATTAAACGACAAACTACTTTTTGCGTATATAAAACGATGAATTAACATAAATCATTAAATGTACTCCAAAAGCACTTTCTAAGACGAGTCGGACTTTAAAAATATAGTAAGAGAATAACATTTAGTCCGAGTTGTATGTTTAAGAAATTTAGTTTGACGCTATTTACGGACGAAGTTGTATTTCGTGAAGCTGTACCACCACCCACTATCCAGACCATTACGCAATAAAAAAAAATTACATCATTAATTCTTCTTACAATGAAATTACTCGCGTTACGAAATACAGCATTACATTTTCTCGCGGTCTTTCCGATCTCAAAGGGCTCATTTTAGGCAAATTCTCATCTACGAAGATTGGCTGACTAACCCCTACCGAGAGTATATGTATAGCCAAGCGGAGCTGGCTACTCTTGCTATTATAGTTGCTACACTAACATTCCCAATGTTTATATATTAACATTTCGAACATTACTTCAATCCGCTACTCTTTGGAATGAAGAGTCTATATTTGTTCATATGATCGGGCACTAGGTCACCGAATTTTTACCCTACTCTAAAATGGGAACAGTTAAGAAAATAATGTGAAAAATAATAGTTTTCTCCCTCCGAGTATTTATTGAGACAGGGTAACCTTTTTAGGCTGCGATTCAAATTCTAGTCTCGGGGCTAGCTCGGCGACCAATGCCTTCAAACAGTTCACTCGTAATAGATAATAAAATAAATAATAGTAAAATGATTAGGGATAACAAATAAATGACAATTTAATGACCCAACTTTGGGTCGCGACCCAGATGTTAAGAACTCCTGTATTAAGAAAAGGGCAGCGACTTCAATTCATATTAATAGAACTTATAAGATATTATTAATTAAAAACCTCATTAGTTTAAGCGATTAAGAAACTACCATTTCTAAATAGCTGAGAGCATTTATTTCACGCATTTTATAGTGTACTTGAGCGTGTTAAACTCGCACGAGCGTCGTTCGTCAATCATTTATGTCGATCGCGTTATCTAATCAGTTCTCTTCCGAGTAATTTAATTTAGTGATCTGAAGAGGACTCTCTCAGTGAAAGATTACACAGAATCGCAACGTTACCGGACAAATATGATATGATAGGGTAAGCGACCTTCGTGCCAACTCGTCGGCTTTTAGGGAGAAAAACCAGTAATAAATAAATAAATAAATCATTTTCCGCGACATCGACACTGCCTGCGAAATGTTCCTCGACATTCCTCTGAAACACAATTCTCCAATGAAAACACAATGTCCCCCCTCCACCCACCCCCGTACAAGCTTTTGCGTCAATTATTTGTGGTTACGCGAAAGAAATAAAAACAGACGCCATGGAATGTCGAGAATTTTTATTGGTTGCGAAAGTGAGCTTGTCCATCCCCTAAGCCCCCCCAAAACCGGCTCACAATCGCTACTGGTATTCCAGAGACATAAAAACGAACAAAAAGACAGAAAAATATAGAGAGAGTTTAATCTTATTACGGTAATGACAAAAGACCCTGCGATGATGCTGTCCTTGTCCGAGCGCCTTAACGGATGGTAAAGGGATTTCAATTGCTTGGTTACGCCCAACACCGATTAACTTTTGTTAGATGTAATTCATGACAGTGCGTAAGGTTATGTAACGGATGAAGAGAAAGAATTATTAAGGGTGAAGAACTTCAAAAATAATTGTACTTCATTGAAATCATTTAGAGCCTCTTCGCGTGAAACAGTTTGATCACAATTAAGATGGCTTAAAACTGGCACGTCGCTCGTGAAACGAGTCGCTTAATCGTGATCGAAGTGGTTCACGCGATGATGGCTTTGATGAGTCATGAGCCACTTACTGTAGCTGGCTGGAGAGAGAGTTCGAGAGAGAGTCTGTGGGAGAGAGCGCGCCTCTCTCTTCGATGACGTCATCGTCTAATGGAGGACAAATAATGTGACTCCGCCTATAAAAATGAACAAAAAAAAGACCACGTCTCAAGTACTTTTTTGGGTAGTCAAACTACGGTATACTACTGAACTACTACTACTACAACTACTACTACTACTACTAGAAGACCGAAGAGTCAAATACAAAGATTGTCTGAACTGCGCAGATTGGCAAGAATTGGTTAAGAATGTAACGGAATATGGCATGAAGTAATACCAACATTAATTGAAGACGACTTAAAAATAGTTTCCCAATTTTGCGCAAGAAAAATTAAAATTTTTTACGGTATTTAAAATGCTCTTATGACTGTGCCATTTAATTATTATTAATTAAAAAAAACTTTCAACAGAGTTAGAAATTCTAATGAAATTTGGGTATAATCATTTTCCACGCCAAAGATAACTACTCTCTCTGTATTTACTCTCAGATCCTCAGATATTTCTCTCAAATGTCAATAAAGAAATACAAAAATAAAAACAACAAAATTTGTCATTTGTAACGTCTGCTCGTCATTTAAACTATTCGTAATTGTTAAAAATATATATTTAAAAGCGATTTTAAGAATTAGAAAAGCTCATCACGCCATGCTGTCATTAACAATTCACTTGTGGCAAAACGTCACAGTTAGCGAGGAAAAAGTCTGCTTTAGTAAAGCTCTCTTAAAACTAAAGAAAATAAATTTTATATCAAAAAATCTCAAGTGCAACACACACACACAAATATATATGTATATGTATAATATATATATATTATATATATATATATATATATATATATATATATATATATATATATAATATATATATATATATATTACTCGTACATTATTGTGTAGGTAATTCACAATTAAATCTAATTTTTGTATGCCGTAATTGCAACTTTAACAGAAACAACCACTTATATAAAAAAGCCTTTTTTTTTTAAAAAAACGTAAGATTTTGCAAGCATAAAATTAAAAATTCAAACACGAAACAAACGTCAAATCCGTGTTCAAAACATGAAAAGTTAAAGATTAAAGTAAAGATAAGATTGAAGTGAACTAAAGATTTTTTCGGGGTGCGGTGCGAGAAAACCCCCCACAAAAGATAGATATATATGAAGAATGATTCAATGACGTCATTAATATTTTTTGGTAACAGACAGTAGGTTACAGACGAAACTACTATTAATTCCTGCGTGTTTACCTAACGCCTTAACGAGGAAATAAGAAAATTTAACGCGTGAATCTGGGTTACATCGTATAATGAGGGGCTCGTTCACTGGATAAACTTTGGCTCTTTTTGCACTCGGTAAAACGAATTAGGCCTACTTGGAAGGGTACAAAAGTAATTTTCACCACATGAAAGTTTCAAAACTAATATACGTGTCTAAAGACTGGAATTACAAGTCGGCTTATCTATGGTACTTTATTTCGAACAAGAACGGTCTACGATCTCGTAAAAGAGGCCAATGACTTGCGATTTTGAGACTCGCATCTCTCTGAATTTACAAAAAACGAAATCACATTAAAATATATCGAATGAAGAACTGATTTCTGTCAACTACATAAAAACACACGTTCGTGAAATTATATAGTAACATTTCTCTCTGAAACGTTACGTCTACAAAACAGAGAAGGTGGGTATTCTTGGGCATAACATGGCCGGCGAAATCTTCAACGTGGAGTCGAAACGGTTAAATGTAGCCACCAAATGCGTATAATTATTATTATTACAGTATATATATATATACTTACACGCATAATTAAATACAATGTTTTGAACCAAAAATTTGATATTGACAAAATCTCGTTAGCCACTAACTGTATTTATGACAAATTCACCGAAAGGTTTTAAGCAGCTACGAAAGAAACGAAAAATTTCTTCGTTACAAAGGATGAAACGAATGTAGAAAACTAAATTACAAAATTAGTACTAAGAAGTACTTTCAAGTAATTCTTCTTAAGTACTCTGAAGAATTGGTTCTCCTTATTAAAACATATCGCTAACCTTAGAAAGTAAAAATAAATTTAGAAAAAAGTATTCAGTATTTAATTCAATCTCTCCATTGACTAACGACAAATCAATCTAAAGATAGAGAGAAAGAGTGTGTGTGTGTGTGTGTGTGAGCTAAAATCTCATTCAAATGGCGCTGAAAAAGTCATGGAAAATATCAACAATCCTCAAGAATATTCTCTACGAATCAAGTCTTAACGAAAAGAAAAACTAATTGCGCCAAAACCAACCCCCTCATATATATATATATATATATATATATATATATATATATATATATATATATATATATATATATATATATATATATATATATATATTATGAAATTCCATGAAGCCATATTAAAGTGTTGCATTACTACAATAAAATGTTATCCTTATACTATATATGGACATATAAATAATAAAAAACTATACAGGAAGGGTGTAACTAAAATAAAAAATTTCTTTAATAAATTTAATACTTAAAAAAATATATGGCAGCTGTATAATATAAGGCACTTTCCTTTCAAACTTAATATTATTTATATACAAAACATTTTATATTTATATATATACGCAGTTGAGCTCACTAATATTTTATTTTTTCTCAGGTTATTAAAAAATTCGTTGATTTTTTAAATATGGACTAAAAACAAATTAAAATTCAATAAAATTCTAGAATTAAAGAAAAAAAATTAGTTTAAAAAAAAAAAAAAAGTAAAATTATCGATAATAAATTTTAATATGAAAATTTTTAAAAAATATAAAAAATAATCGATCGATTTAACTTTTGGATACGTTTTCTCTTTTTTAAAAATGATTTGAAGGTATACCGAAGTAAATGGACCCGAAAAAAATACTTTCAAAATTATCGAAAATTTATACAGTTCATTTCTCAAATAAACAAATATTGCAAAGGAAAAATGAAAATCAAACCAGTGTCGTGGAAGTTAAAGGGCAATAATGGACATTTCTAAACTAGAAGGACAATGGGACAATGAATTAACAACGAGTCAATAACGAAATAGAAAGGAAATGAGCGAAATGCAAATTGGAAAAAATGGGCAAGAAAAAAGTTATAAAATAAAATGTTCACAATGGACGGATCGAATGGACAGACAATGGACGTGGGAAATGATCATTACGTTTCACTGATAAAAGAGACGAAGAAGGAAATGGACGGATTAAAAAATGGATTGAAAAACGTATTAAAAATTGCAATTGCATTTAATTTAGTCGGAAGACCAATCTTTATATATATATATATATATATATATATATATATATATATATATATATATATATATATATATGGGATTAACTCAGAAGTATCCCCCCTGAGGTTTTTTCATGATACACAAACCGTGCATGGAACAAGGAACACACTGGGAAAATTAAAACCACTATAGCCCGAATAAGTAATGGCAAATTACAAACACTAGTTTTTTTTGGTGCTACTATAGCGTGCGGTCTACAAAGATATCTTTAAGTCTACAAAAGAATTTGCGCTGAAGTGACCTGACCTGACTTGAATTTGTGCTGACTGACCTGACTATCTTCGGGGACAAATGTGAGGTCAAGGCGGACTATAAAAG
>JAJOZX010001196.1:167500-300000 GCA_023014485.1 Bathynomus jamesi | reverse complement strand
AAAAAAAAAGAACCTCTGGCTACAAAATAAAAAAAAATTACGAATCTATGACTATTAATTTAAATAAATAAAACTCTCTCTCTTTCTCTCTACAAATCATTACAAAAATAGTGAATGGAATAATAATAATATTAAAAAAAAGGTCTAATTCCAAATCAAATAAATTACACACACTATTTAAATAAAAATATTCCTGCAAAACACAAGACCACACAGAGTCAGAGCATGCGAAAAGGCCGTTTTAAAACGTGGATGCAGAATTATGCAGTGAATTTAAAAGAAGACTTCCAAGGTTATTGTCAAAGATCGCCACACAACTTTTCCAGAATGGTTACACTGAATAAAGATACACACTTTCTTTTCATTTTACCGTACGTTGGGAAGTGTGGGATGTTGCGGGGTTGAATGAGGGAGGGAGGGGGAACAGCCAACTTTTTTCCCCCCTTCCCCCCCGAGAACGCACCTTCTCGCCTCTTGCTCTCCCAATATCTCCATGTTTAACGAAAATTCGTTACACTTTACTATAACAAAATTTCGCAAAAAGAAATATTTTAAATTATTCAGTGTTATGACGTTAACGAAACTATTTAGTTGTTAGTCATCTTCAATATCAATTATCCTTAAATTTTAATTAATTTAAAAATTAACAGCGGGTTAAGGCATTTAATATTATTATTAAAATAAGGCTTTCAACATTACTCTTCAAAAATTACATCTTAAATTGTTTAAAACTATTAAAAACTAATTACCGCAGTATAATATCAAACTATTCGAGTAATATGCTTATGTGTACTACAGTACTGAGTACTTACAGACAGTTCTCAATAAAATTGATATAATGACTCCATTAATAAAACTACATTAGTTAACATTAAAAGAAATACTCATTGGAAATTGAGCCGTATCGTCGCGTAATTTAAAGCATCGGCCAAGCCTGGTTGTGAACTCAACAGAATACTGGTTCTTATAAATGAAATAGAGTACAATGAAAAATCTAATCTCTATCGCTTCAAAATTTTAATAAATTATTAAACTATTAGTGGATAGTACCAGCAGTTCCAACCAGTAAACATTCCGGTCTTAGTTGACCCACGAGCGATAGGCCCACAGCCCTGTGTACTCTCTAAACAGAATAAAATAATGCTACAAATTAACAAAGTTACAGCACCTTCATAATAGCAATATGAAATTTGTTAAAAGACGCGCCCGGTACTCTTTTTTTTTTTTTAATCATTCCCGGTACAAACTTTAAGCATCCGTTACCCAAACGCTACTGGTTAATATTTTAAAAGCCACTGTAAAACTTGTACTTCGTGTTGATTAGAAAAGCCACATCTAACTAGGACTCTTGTGAGCTCTTGCAGTCCTAACGGCAACCCTGGGACAACGCCACCTCCATTTTAAAACCTAAGTAACTTCTCGATACTTGCAACTGTACCAAGAATGGACGCAATGCCAGCATTGAAAAAAAAAAGTGTATATATATATATATATATATAGAGGTATTTAAATACTTTATCCCGATATAACTGCAGTAACCGCTTCCTAGGCGTAAGTGCACTGCCCGGTGGCTGCGTACAGCACCCACCTGACGGCGATGAGCCAAAGGTAAATAAGGACGAGGACGGTTGACGCGTCACATGCACGAGTGAAGGGGGTCACCAAAGACGGGGATCGAACGTGGAGTGAGGATACGTACGGTCGGACGGACGTCGACGGACGGTAGACAGACAGTTCGTCTTCGAGGTCGGAGACTCGCGCTTTGAGTTCGTTCCGTTCGTAGAGGATCTCTTTCAACTCCGCCATGGTGAATCGGGGCCGGTTCGGGTCATCACGATCGTACACCAATTTGTTGCTCAGGTCAACACTTTCGTTCTGGGGAGGAGGGTCTGTATTTGGACTGTAGAAAGGGGAAAGTGATCTACATGCAAATCTTGCACATCACTCGCCTTTCCAACGACCTTTGCGGGAGTTCTTGTAATACAGTTGCCAAGCGACACAACAAAATTTGCACTCAGAGCTTCTGTATACTTTGCATAATTATGAAATGGTCTAACAAACCACGAACACTTTCAATGACTGAATAACGAGATGTACAAAAGTGGCGTTTGCTCGACTTTAAAATTGTTTTGTAAGTCGAGTTCAATAAAACAGACTCAATCAATATAAAAGCCATTAATTCACTCTAACTTACGCTTGAGAGGGACAAATCCTGATTTTCCTTTTCCGCCAGTCCCAACCTCTGCCTCAACGCCGCCGTCTGCCTCTGTTCCTCTTGTAGCGCCGCTTGCAGTTCCGCCCTCTCGTCAATCAGACCCCGCATCTGTCCCGCACTCAGACGTTGGCGGCGACGCAGTTCTTTATTCACCTGTCGCATAGATTCCACCTGGCTCGTTAACTGCGGAAGAACGAAGTTAACGCCCACTGTTTAAATAACTAAATGACCTATGCCCCAAATCTGCAAAGTTTAATGTTTTTTTTCGAAGAGAGGTCTCTGTTCATAAGATAATGACAGGTACAATTAATGTTCCGTTAAGCTCTGAATTCCTAAAAACTCCGCTAACTGATCACCTCTCACTCGACTATTCTCTCTCCCGGATTCAGAACTAGCGTGTGTTAATAGTTTTTGTGAATAGTTCTACAGCTGCTCGATTCGATCCGTCTACCTTTTGGTTTGGCATAAGGTGATCAAGACCACTGAGCCATTGAATGATCGACACAAATTATTTTATATAAACCTTAGTTCTAATGAATGACTGTCGACCTACATTATCGATGAGCGTTTGGTTCTCGTGGATCTCCCTTTCGTGTCGACGTATCTGCTCCCGTTGCCTTTCGATGATTTCCTTCAACTTTGTCACAACCTTCATGTCGATGTCGGGGTTGCAGCCTTCGAACGGAAAGTGCAGTTAGAGTATGCGAACTTATACCTACAAAAGACAGCTTATAAACTTTTCTTAACTTAAACATGTTCCCTCAACTATTTCAGAAAGAAGGTTTACGTACGGAACCGTATTCACAGATAACGCTGCAAAACTTCCCCGTTTGAAGCAGTGCAGTGGTTCACAAAGATGATTAAAAATTAATCTTACTGTAAACAGATCTAAACGTGGTGGATATGCATTCCAACTCGCATGGCCTATGCAAGTCAAGTAAACCGTTATTATGGAAGGTGTCAGTACGTCGTTTGGAAACCTGACAAATGTTATAAACGTCATAAAATTACACGAGAAAAAAGAATAATTAATGAATTACTAGAGAGGAATGTATTAAAAGATCTTCTAATAAGCATGAGAAAGAAAAAATTCTAAGGTAATTACTAGGGATGTCACGGGTACCCGACCCGATCGGATAATGTACTACTCGATGATACCGGACCCGATCGGGTAATTGCCAAAAAATCGGGTACGGGTAGTAAAAACCAAATTCCAATTTAATTTTAATTTTATTGTGTTGCAGGTTTTCTCGATATATTTTTTGCATAATTTTTTAACAAAACAATCAAAATGGCAAATCGTAGTATGGTTTGGGACTATTTTGTCATTGATAAATTAGATAATAGTAAAGCCAAGTGCTTGAACTGCACACAGTTAATAAGTCGCGGTACTAAACCAACAAATTTTGGAACGTCTTCAATACCCGATCGGGTATTACACTTCGGGTACCTGTTCCCGATTACCCCGTAAAAGCGCTACCCGTTGCATCCCTAGTAATTACTCTAATCTACTCTAATCTAGCCTAACTTAAAAAAACCACTTACATGTGGCTGTATGCTTTATTAAAAGTTCAACAGCTATTTATTTTTATAAATTGAAACAAAAGACTGTCCACTAAGGTTAGCCTTAGCCACAGATGGAAATAAACCAATTATTTCTTATCGCATAGCCTCTTGGATCGTTTGTTTGTACAGCAAACAGGCTCTGTATGGCACTTCACCTAATCCGGTGGTTCTTAAACGTTTTTACACGGAGCACCTTCACCCAACACCTTCGCGAGTCATGCACAAATGAGTTCGCACCCCTCCACGTCTTTCCCTACCTCGTAACTCGTAGAGCACTGAACATTAATTGTTCATCTACATCAGATTTTCAAATGTGTACTGAGAAATATATTAAGTCTTACGTAGACTTACGTCGAATATGTAATATCAGAAAACGAACTAATTCCTTAAAGCGTGCGCGTTTAACGAACAAGCATAATTAACACATTAAAAGTATGCAATGTTATGTAACACTACAAATAATGTTTATGTAGGCGTTTTAATAAAAAATACAATATTTGCGGTTAATGCAGATTATTTAAAAAGTAAATAGGCGTCGAGAAGTATCATAATAAAATATATGTAAGATTAACTAAAGTATATTTTTGAGATCTTCGAAACCCTCATTTTGAGAACGTGTTGGGTACTCTACAAGAGTAACTATTCAACTAATTGTTCAACACTAACTCACCATTCGTATGAATGACCATCCCCTCAGTTTCGGCAAGGGACGAGGATAACTTTCTGTTCTCATCTTGGAGCCGCGTCACCATGGCAACCAACTCGTGACTCTCCTCTCGTAATCTGTCTTCAATCTCTTCCAATTCCTGAAATAAAAATTAAATTATATTGGCATTAATCAAAAGTAATTGTAGTGGTAATCGATTTAACATTAGACCTAATTATGGATAATGCGTTTTCAGTTAAAATCACGTTCTGCTTCCTACGAATGAACCGAGAAATCCTTATTCAATAACGTGGGTTCGTTGTAAGGTCACAGGTCCTACATAATAAACTATATAAAAAACATCTGAACGGAAATATGGAAAAAACAGTACCCACAATTTCCACTACTACTAGCCTAGGCTAACTACCAAGTTGCTTACCAAGATTTATATACCTTGGTTAACCTTGGTTTTGCTCCTGCCCCAATTGTTCATTCTGACGAAGGTCAAGCTTGTTGCTCCACCTTAGACCTACAGCTTAACGTGGGATCCGAAACACGACCAACCACGGACAATCAGAAATTATAAAGTCCTTGCCCGAACTCGATCTCACGACCTCCCTCCCGATCAGCAGCAGCAGCAGCAGCAGCAGCAGCCCAGCGTTCTAACCGCTACCCGGGCACCCATTTATCTACCAACTAATCTTTATTTTGTATAGAAGGATGAACAGTTGGGTTAGCTGCGTGAGCTGCGCGCGGCCGGCAATCACCAGGAATCGAACCCGGGCCGATGGATTCGTAGTCAGCGATGCTAACCACTAACACCACCGAGGCGAATCTTCACACACAGGTTCAAACTTTTACGAAAGTTCGTAATCGACTATCGTAGCAGCGTAGTTATATTAAAAAGAATTACAATACTTAAAAATTACATGGGAAATAAAGAGTGACAGCGTCAAGGTCAATCACTGCCAACGCACAATCTCCTCCAACTTTCTATGTTAAAAACAAACAAACCAGAGGCAAACACAAATAATAATTTGTGTCCTAAAAAGCAACAGCAACCATGTTGAAATATTTAAAACAAACCTCGTGGGAGGACGGGGTGTCGGTGTGTGTGTGTGTGTGTGTGTGTGTGTGTGTGTGACATATATATATATATATATATTAGGTAACAATAGCTGACACCAATTTTAAGTCAGACTCATTTCTTCAGGGCTACGTCGTGGCTAGTGTCATAACAGCGCTTCCCATCGATCAACAAAGTTAAGCGATATTCGGTCTGAGTAGTAGTTGGATGGGGACCTTCCTCCATGCCCAGATTATGTAGCGATCCGCGGTTTGGACCTCACGTAAAGCTGTAGGTTCCCTCTGTCGTATGATCTTAGATATTGCTAAGGAAGCTAAACAATCCCAACATAACATTTACCGACTCATGTCTGTAAATATTTACATTAAAACAATTTTAAAATATAAATTAAATCTCAAAAAAGATGTAATTTAAGATTTGGTTTCGTACCGACTTTATCAAAACATTTGGGCAGAACTTCATTAAAATACTATTACTACCAATAATAGTAATAATAATAATTAGAAGAGCATCAAAACGGACTTCACCGATCAAACACATTACAATTAGTTCTGTACAAAGCTTTTAAAATGTGCAATTAGCAATTTACACAGTGTCTGATCTCAAAACATACTTAGAAATTAGAAAAATAGGTACATTACTTACAACTTACTTAAGTTGCAGGAAAGTGAATTTTTCAGCATCATAAAAGCAAAAACCTGACTGCAAATTACAAATGCTTTACAAACATGTAATAATTAAAGTGGTAGCTACCTTCTCAATTTCATGTACTTTATTCTTAAGTACATGGTGAAAAATATACATTAAGATTTAAGTTCACGTGTATGCAGGGTTGGCACCCAAAAACCCAATCCAAAACCCACTGGAATTTTCAGTGGATTTTTGGGTTTTGGGGTTTTTGTTCAGAGATGTTTATTTTAAAATAATTGAAATTTTCCTGATTGCTACATTGTTCAATTGTAGCTAATTAGAATGATTTGGCATGTTGATTATTTCAAGTAAGCTAACTTATAAAACAATTCTTAAATTATGCAATGTATAAATAAAGATTATGAAAAATTGAAAAGTTATTAAAAAGGATTTGCACCCATTGTGAACACTATGGGCAATTATTGGATCATTTGACACATTGCTCCAACCATCTTGAATTAAAGTTACAGTAGAATTGACTAAGTCTTTTTTCACTTAATCCAGTACCTACTTCATTATTCACTTTGATTAGCGAGTCATCATAATGTTTTTCTGCTTGGAGGACAATAGCCTCGTCTTAAATTTTGGACCCATTTAATAAATTCTTTATTCTCTACAACTACAAATGAAATATTTGCTGAAAAGAAAAATCTGGCCATTTGCAAATCTAGTTGTTCTTTTTTATCTACAGTTGTTTTAACCATGTATGGCATTATCTGACCTTGCGTTTTCTTGGCTGGAGTAGAATGAAAAAATGGTATGGAAGATTCAGAAGCGGTTGAAGTGAATGAAGTCTCACTACTGTGAATTGTAGCGTCATCATGAACCAGGCTTTCACCTGATTTGCTTGAAGAGGGTCTACTCTCAAAACTGCCGTGTCTATGTGTAGGAGGAAGAGTTACTGATGTAGCTGCATTTGTAAGCTCATCCGCTTCATCATCACGAGCCTGTACCCATTTTTTATTGCATCGATCTAAATGATGTTTCACTCGTTCTATTTTTTTCGAAAATACACATCTGCAGTATTTGCACCGAACTCTATTTGGTTGGTCACTCAACATTTCTACTTCATCCCATTCAGCAGCTTTAAGTCTGCCACCAGTATGTGCGGGTCTAACTTTCTCTAAATGTTTCACTGTTTCAATTTTTCGAGTGATATATACTTTCTTTGCAATAATTGAATAGTACTCTAGTAGGCTGATCACTTAATAAAGTTACCTCGTCCCATTCGCTAGCTTTAGATCTTCCACCTCTATAACTCTTTGGCATCTTAAAAATTTAAATTTGAGTTAGGTCTAAATAAAGCTGAAATCTGCTGTTAAGAAATAAAGGAAACATCTAAAATTAAAATGGAGAAAATTCTAATATGTTATTATCTCTCATATCTGAACTTTCTGTGAAATAAAGATGTCTTTTTAATATACGTTGTAGATTAGATAAATAAATTAATAAAATAATAGATATATTAGGCACTACATAAATAATGAACCTTTCTAAAAAAAATTTCAACCCATCAAAAACCCAGTGGGGTTTGAGTTTTTTGTGAAAAACCTGGGTTTTTGCCAACCCTGCGTATATGCGACAAATTTTATTTTTTAAACAATCTTCATTCCTCAAAAAAATTTATGCATTTGCAACATATTTCAAAAGTTCTCAAAATATGCAACAATTAGAATGGCAACCAGTACAAAATTGCGATATACAAAGCTTAAATTTCAATTAAAAAAAACATTTATGGCAATCTTGCATTAAAAATATTCTTAAATGCTTTTACTGAATGTAAGAATTTGAAGGGTTGGTTAATATCATGGCTGTAGTCTAATCTATTCTTCGAGTAATGGCCTATTATTGTTAATTTCAGAAATGGCGCAGTATTTACAATTATTGTAATCTACTTCAATGAAACTCATTTGGGAAATAACGATAAAAATAAATTTAATAGTCCATCCACAATAATTATGAAGTAACTCGTATTTATAACATATCTTACATTTAAGTAATAAAATTACTGCTAAGCAAGATTAAATAGATAAAATATATCATTTACATTTAAAATGAATTATAAAAACAAACTAGTCCCAACACTAATAAATGTACTTTGGCAATGGTCTCACAGAGAGAGTCCACAAACGGGAGATAAAGCTCATCTCGACCTTTGACCGGCTCAAAAATAAATTCTATTGTTTGTCTCGTTTTTAAATTAATTTGAACCTAATGACGTACATAATATACAACTCCATAGTCAAAACCGAGCAAACACAGTTGTGAAGCGCCTATCAAAACAATGAATCCCGTTACAGCACAAAAGTGATCTAGCTTATCCATAAGCTATGATAGGTCGGTGCTACAACGTTTGCGCTAAAATGTAACTTATACGCAAACTATTCGTTTTCATGTGCCAAAAAAGTACCTTTCAACTGCGTTTATTCTCTTTGGCTTTAATACGATTGAAGTCTAGCCGTGAGTTCAACTAACTTAGCCTAAACTTCCTAAAATAGAAGTAAAAGAATGCCACTTTCATGTAGCACAAATGAAACAAAAAAATGAACACATTTTGGCGCAAACACTATAGCCCTGTTAGATCTAGGTTTCTATTCAGGGTCAGGTGAGATAGAGAAGCCTAAAAACAAAACGTAAACCTAATTCTTGGTGTGTGTGTGTGTGTGTGTGTGTGTGTGTGTGTGTGTGTGTGTGTGTGTGTGTGTGTTTCACGAAAGTAACACGTGAATAATATTTATGATGAAAATAACGAGGAAGGAAAAAGGAAACACAGAATGGTGCTCAAGCACTTTCGTCTAATGACATCCTCAGGAATATATATATATATATATATATATATATATATATATATATATATATATATATATATATATATATATACATATATATACTTCACAGCAAGGACTGATGGCTGCAAAGAGCTCAACTACTGGGAAAGACTACGTAAACTAAATTTGTACTCCGTGGAAAGAAGAGAGAAGTACACCATTAAATCTACATATGGAAGACTGAAAAACTGGTACCAAACCTCAAACTAAACGCAATTACCATTCAAACAACACTGGAAAATAGGAAAGGCAGGATGTGTAGCGTTCCCAAATTAAAGGCTCGACGAGGGACCTCCTCAACACTGAAGGAAAATAGGTTGGTTGTCAGGGGGCCAAGACTTTTTAACCAGCTTCCAAAGGACCTCAGAAACGTTACAGGGGTCAAAGTTGAAGTCTTCAAGAGAAGACTAGATACCTGGCTCAGGACGGTACCAGATGAACCGGGTGTACCTGGCTATGTACAGTGGAGAGCGCAAGAAAGCAACTCGCTCCTCCACGAAGCATGTTTTGTCAGTATCGCAAATTTGATGGGACCATAATTCCATATCAAATAGGCCAACATTGTTTGTCGAAACTTGCTTTCATTTTTTTCCCTACTTGGTTAAGCCTATATGCCTCTTGAAGATAGGGCTTGAAAAAGTATTGGTTAACAGCCGTTAATGAAACCCGACGCCAATTTAACTGTATTCAAACCCCGTGTATTGCATGAATGCATGTTAATAAACTATGTATGCGAGTGAAAATGACTATGTCCAATTTAAAATGTAGCTAATTAATAGTGAAGCTTCTTCAAAAAAAAAAAAAAAAAAAAAAAAAAAAAAAAAAATATATATATATATATATATATATTATATATATATATATTATATATATATATATATATATATTAATATATATAATATATATATATATATATATATATATCAAAGCAAGACTCAACATAACTTTTTTTTTTTTGCAATGCTAGACACTAAATAACACCTGATAAAATTTCTGGCTTCCAGAAAGTAGCAACAGATGCAATCTCCTCTGCCATTTTCACAAGATGAAAGCCAAATATTTCAGAGGCATTTTATGAAACTGCTTCATATTTATCATCGCTTTCAATCGTATTCAGAGTTAGTAAGTTCAGTTTCCGTTAATAAATTTTAAATCTCTCTCTCCTTTCTGCATTAAAAAAAAAAAAAAAAAAAAAAATGCTTTACAAAAGTTTTAAATTCTTTAACTCGGATGGACTGAATGAGTACGACTGTAACTATAGTTGGGCTACGCCGTAGCCACGTCGCAACACCGCTTCCCGTTACATTAGTTAGATTAAGCAACGTTGGGTCTCTTCAGTAATTGGACGGGTAATCGTCCTCTGGGTTCAAATGATGCGGTGACCCGTGATTCAAATCCCACGTAAAGCTCTACTAGGTTCCCTTCATCACGCGTGACCTTCGCTGTTACGAAGGTTAAACAATCCCACAATCATTATTACGTAACCATAATAACGAGTCCCCAAATCATTTCAAAAGTAGCCGTTACATCATTAAGCCTAAATGCGCAGTGATTTTAACAGTAATATTTCTGACAGCAACCACCAGAACAAATTATATAACCAGCATATACATTATATACTATTTCTGACAGCAACCACCAGAACAAATTATATAACCAGCATATACATTATATACTATTTCTGACATCAACCACCAGAACAAATTATATAACCAGCATATACAGTATATACTATTTCTGACAGCAACCACCAGAACAAATTATATAACCAGCATATACAGTATATACTATTTCTGACAGCAACCACCAGAACAAATTATATAACCAGCATATACATTATATACTATTTCTGACAGCAACCACCAGAACAAATTATATAACCAGCATATACAGTATATACTATTTCTGACAGCAACCACCAGAACAAATTATATAACCAGCATATACAGTATATACTATTTCTGACAGCAACCACCAGAACAAATTATATAACCAGCATATACAGTATACTATTTCTGACAGCAACCACCAGAACAAATTATATAACCAGCATATACAGTATATACTATTTCTGACAGCAACCACCAGAACAAATTATATAACCAGCATCTACATTATATACTATTTCTGACAGCAACCACCAGAACAAATTATATAACCAGCATACATTATATACTATTTCTGACAGCAACCACCAGAACAAATTATATAACCAGCATATACATATATACTATTTCTGACAGCAACCACCAGAACAAATTATATAACCAGCATATACAGTATATACTATTTCTGACAGCAACCACCAGAACAAATTATATAACCAGCATATACAGTATATACTATTTCTGACAGCAACCACCAGAACAAATTATATAACCAGCATATACAGTATATACTATTTCTGACAGCAACCACCAGAACAAATTATATAACCAGCATATACAGTATATACTATTTCTGACAGCAACCCCAGAACAAATTATATAACCAGCATATACAGTATATCTATTTCTGACAGCAACCACCAGAACAAATTATATAACCTATCAGTATATACTATTTCTGACAGCAACCACCAGAACAAATTATATAACCAGCATATACATTATCTATTTCTGACAGCAACCACCAGAACAAATTATATAACCAGCACATTAAAGAGCATGCCTATAAGCTATTTTACTGACCTATGCTAAAACATTAAACAAAATATATTTTCACAAGATTGGAATATGATACCTAAAAAGACTATCGCATATCTTGTTATATGCATCATCATTACGGATATTTATATCTCGTGAACCGTGCGTGTATCGCGCATTAGGCGTATACGCTGTTTCTTTGTATAGCTTGGCCAATTCTCTTTATATAAATACACAAAAGTCATACTATTTTTAAAAATTTAAATTATAACCAAAACTTTTGAATAAAATCTAAATTAGTTTCTGCTTCTAAATTCGAGATTCAATTACCTTAGACGTGATTTTAGACATGATTTAAGACATGATTATTTAAAAAAGTTCAACTGGCATATATTTAAGGAAAAAGTTAATAAATTTAAGCATAAAGTTTATATATGAATATATAAAATAAATAAAAATTTATGCGTACGTCATGGTCTTTAGTAACATTCTTAATTAAAACCCCCCTCCCCCAACAGACCAACGCTAATGAATAAGGGTAAGAGAAGTTTAGGGCGATAAAATTTCATTTCTACTTCCACGCAAGATGTATACACATCTATTTTCTTTATCTGATATCGATCTTCATTTATTAAAGGCGACGGCCTAATTCATTAAAGCTTACACGCCTACACGATAGCGACCCTCTATCGGTTATGATGAGTATATAGTGTTGGGGTCCTTCAGCGTTCATTTTGCACCATGTAACGTAATGTACCCACCGCCCGCGTACAAGTATGTACAAAACACAGTTAAAACTAAATAAGCATAAATACCTATTTCATTTTCTGAATTGTGTATAATACGTTAGCGAGGCTTCTATATGCTCGTACACACCATATTACGCAATTAAACAGAAATCAGTCTTTGTATTGTTTGGCCCTAACATAATTTATTACTCGCTTTGCGTGTCAGCGTTATTACCTAATTAGCGGTTGGGCGTGAATATTAGCAAAGAAAACAACCAAACCCGCCAAATGAATGGTCTCACGTGAAGCCGAACCGCTTTATTATTGACCATTTAATTAATGTACGGGGAAAACCATCAAAGAGAACTCTTAATTTGTTTTCGACAGTTTTTCCAAAGGATAAAAACAGTCGACTGACGAACTTCTAATGACTTGCAGCCCTATAAAAAACCCATTTAAACCAAGCAACGCACGCGTGCTACGAGGTCGTTATAGGAGGCTAAAGCGATTGAAACAAAATTTTTTTAAATTTACCACCGGAGGCAAATGCAGCCAGTCATTTGCGTACAGAAGAAAATTGCTTTTGAAAATTTAGCAACAACGAATGCTCTCCCTTACATCATTTTACCCACCTTTTTTTTTAGTGTAGGAAAACGAACAAAACGAGAAAAACCACGACATTACGCGATACAATGTCTGCCATAAACGTCTTACCACGCAAATTTGAAGTTTAATTTCCCATTTAAAAATAAACTTACGTGCTAATGACTAATTTAATCTCCCAATTGATTACCGTACATGATTATTTTGCGTGATAGCCTAGCCTTGAGTATTCTGTGGCTAGCCTCTTCCGAACAAGAAAAATGAAGATTATAAAAATTGAATGAAATAATTTGATTTAATTCTTTCGTGTACGGATACGACAGTAAAAAATAGAGGTTCAAAATGGAATGGAATGATGAGGTTGTTTAACCTCCTTCGCAACATCTAAGGTCATATGACGAAGGGAACCTACAGCTTCACGCGAGATCCGAACAACGGGTTGCTACATAACCTGGGCACTGAGGAGCAATCCTACCCCCAACTAACAATCCAACTACAACCCAGGACCAATGGCGCTTAACTTTGTTGATCATCGGGAAGCGTATAAGTTTGTAGTGAATCAGAATCCAACCACTATATTCATAATTAAAACTAAACTTAAGGTACCTTTCATATAATCGTTAAAACTCCAGATGTCAGACGCAATCAATAGGTCTTATTTGCTAACCAAACCTAACCTAATCTAGCTAGCCTAATATAACATTACCAAACTGTTATGAACTTGTCTCCAAAGTGCATCTGGAATTGCGTCAATACTTACTTACACACACACACACACATACATATATATATTATATATATATATATATAGGTGTAGCCAAAAGTTACTGGACAGTTCAAGTTTTTTCGTTGTATTAGTCTTACTGTCCAGTAAGTTTCAGCCACCTTGGTTACCTTGGTTTTGCTTTCGCCCGAATTGTTCATTCTGACGAAGGTCAACCTTGTCACTCCACCTTAGAACCTATATTTTAACGTGGAAACTGAACCACGCCCTACGACGGGCAGTCAGAAATTACGGAGTCCTCGCGCGGATTCGCTCTCACAACCTCCCGATCTGCAGCCCAGCGTCTTAACCACTAAGCTACCCAGGGTACCCATTTACCTACCAACCAATTTTTATTGTGTGGAAGGATGAACAGCTGGTTTTTGCAGCGCGCCGCCTGCCGTCACCGGGTCTCGACCCCGGGGACGATGGATTCGTCGTCAGCGATGTTAACCACTAGACCACCGAGGCGCAACCTGTTAAGGGGTGTGTGTGTGTGTGTGTGTGTACACTAGGGGTATATATATCTATATATATATATTAAAACGACTAGCCTACAATACTTCACTACTTTCCAGTGGAGAGAGAGAATGAATGTAGCATTGCTTAAATAGGCTATACATAATAAGCCGTTAAGCTTATTTTTTCATCAATAAACCTCAAATCAAACCTTTTAAGGTAATCGGTAGACCTATAGGCCAACAGTATCTGTACTTATTCTTAAATAACACTGATTCTGTGGTGGATAGCGACTACTATTGAGTCATTGACTATCGAGGTCCGGTTGCTAGTGTCTCCGAACAATTGATACAATGATAAAACGAACAGAAAACGGACTCGTAAATTGACTTACGTTAAATTATGGAGAACATAGAAGGAAAAACGGCAATTTCAATTGATACCGTGGATACACTGAGTCATGCCCATCAAACGAGATAATAATCATAAACAAATGAACGCTGTCAGTCTTAAATAAGTTCCACGGAGAGAAGTTTATAAAAATCACACCGGCCTATCTATTCTGCCGCAGTTATATGATCTATAACAACACCATAAAGAAAATGGTGGTATGACTACGTTAGGATTGATGTATTCTATATCTAGTTCGACCCTGATAAGGATTTGGATAACAACAGAGTGCCATTCATTTATACATATTTAAATTAATCATTTACAATTACGGAGAATCAATATAGGTGCTAAATGGAGTCTTCTATTGTCCCCAATTTAAACAGGACCTAATTAAATAATCCTATTATTTAAAAATAAAAATCGTATCCAATTACAATAGCTTAAAAAAATCGCTTTACTGCTCCATTCATTCCCTCCTAACTGAAATAATGTATTTCCGATTTCCGTTTCCTATTACAGGCTAGGACGTAATTGTTAAATTAAACGGGTAGTTATTTATTACAAAATAGACCTACATTTATTACAAATACTCTCACCAATTGTGTACAAGGAATGAAGAATTTTTATCACGAAAATCAAATCTTTTTTACCTCAAACTTGACAGTTCATTTGATACGTTACTCAAAATTCCACTTCCTTATTATATATCATCCGTGGTCTTTCATACAATACAGACACTGCATTAGAAAAAAAACCACCACCCTCCAATACATAATACTTTCTCAGTCGTTATTCTCTTGATTAAATGTGGTTACCAATCCCACGGGCGGTACAAAGTGCCTCATACTGTCACACTGCAACGGCTTACATGAATTAGAACTTCATGGGACAACTTTGTCCTTATGATATTATGCGGATTCGATTTAATGCTAGTGACCTTTATTCAGCTTCCCGTTCCAACAACTCATTTAAGCTTTTTAATCACGTAGCGTGCCCACCCTCCCTCCATCAAGGTAAAGGAAAAAAATTAAAAACTTTCGGGTCCTGCCCTTATTCTTCACGGTCAAAGCGCCACGAAGTTGCAATAGGGAAATGGTGTCCAAGCATCTTCTCATGTGAAAGAATAATGTCTATTACATTCGCATAATCCAACCATTATGCAATTATGAAAGTAATCTATAGACGTTCACTCTCCTTCAGCCTTCGTGAACCGCTACAAAGCAGTTAACCTTTCCTCAGGCACTTCTCATCAACTCCCACAACGCCCCCATTTTGATAAATGGAGGTCGGGAAAGAGGGAGAAGTGAGAACTTGTTACTGTAATCATGTTTATCGTCTAATCATCACCTCAGCTGTCGGGTTGTTGTTGTTCTTCTTCTTTTATTAATTCTTAATTTTAGGTGCACAGTTTATGTTAAAATTAGTCGTCTCTCTCTCTTCTTCAACCGTTTCTTCGTTTAGTTCTTTGGCTGACATTTCGTTCAAACACATCCGAACATCTTCCGAAACTGCTACAAACTCATCTTGGAGCGCGACAGTGCTTGTGTGTGTTAAACACCTTCCATAAAATTATTATTATTTGTTACTACTACTACTACTACTACTAATACGATAATGAACGGAAGCTGAATAATAGTCAAACTACGTAAACAAAACCGAAAGTTATAAGCCACGTACGAAGAAGTACAGTAGGAACAAAAAATACTTTTCCCCTCTCAAAATATAAAGTTACCGCGCATCGGATATACGAGACGCGCCTCTCTCAAAAAGTGTTTTAAGACGAACAAACCTAATTTAAAACTTCAAAACATGCGTGTATTATATATATATATGTGTATTATATATATATATGTGTATTATATATATTATATATATATATATATTATATATATGTGTGTATTATATATATATATATAATATATATTAATATATATATATGTATATATTATATATATATATATATATATATATATAATATATATATATAGAGAGAGAGAGGAGAGAGAGGCTACGGGGGCTTCATCCGTCCAAGAAATAAAATCATAGGTTTGATATTTCTATGCATTACTTACAAGGGCGTACAGTTGACCTAACCGGGTATTGAATTAACCAAACAGGTTAATATAACGGAAAATGCCCGGTTAGGTCAACTGACTGCCCAGTTAGGTTAATTGAATGCCCGGTTAGGTCAACTGTACGCCTTTGATAATTGGTCAGGTTAAATTGTGATATTTTCGTTAGTTTAAACGAAAATGACTAGAGCAAAAATACATCATAAACAGTTTGGTAGTCCCGATAATACGTAAGTACCGAATTTATTAATCATTTAAATGAAATTAGTTAATATGTAAGCAATAATCAGTTAGTAGGGGGCCAAAATGTCTGTTATCTAAAATCGCAGAAAAAACGTCGCTGCTTTTGGTACGTTGTCGTCACATGAATTCCGCAAGATGCGAGTCCAGATGATGGTGGGCGGTTGGGTATTCCCGTTAACAGGAAAGCAGCGCGCATATATATATATATATATATATATATATATACCCGACGGCAGCCAGCGCGCAGCAAAACCCAGCTGTTCATCCTTCGACACAATAAAGAAAGTGGTTGGTAGATAAATAGGTACCCTAGGTGGCCTAGTGGTTAAGACGCTGGGCTGCTGATGGGGCGTGGTTCGGATTCCACGTTAAACTGTAGGTCTAAGGTGGAGTGAAAAGCTTGACCTTCGTCAGAATGAACAATTCGGGCGAAGCTAACCAAAGGTTTTATATATATATATATATATATATATATATATATATAAGCAAACAACCAAACAAATTTTGTTATTTTAGTGCATATATATATACACGGTGAACCAAAAGTAGGTGGACAGTAGGTTGAATACGGTTTGTGTTATAATATTTTAACTATGGTGTTCATTATAACTATGGTGTTTGTGTTATATTATATTAAATATTATAACTAAATTTATTTAAATTTTATTTTGTATTATAGTATACAAAAAAATTAAATATGTATTCTCAAAATAAACGTTATCATTTACTGTCCACCTACATTTGGTTCACCCTATATATATATATATATATATATATATATATATATATATATATATATATATATATATATATATATATATATTCCGTGCGATGATCTCTCATTTCACGAAGGTCAAGCTTGTGGCCCCCTTCTCTCGAGTTGGTTTCTCGTACTCTCCACCTCATGTGATGTTAAAAAAGTATCCGGGCAGTGTTTATTTTTAGAACAAGGTCACGCTTGGAGTTGTGACTGCTAAACATGTCTCTGCATGCCGAGACAAGGTGACTGATAAGGTTGCACTTCAATGTGTAGCGTCAGTCCACTGTGGTGAGCCGATAAAGTTAAATGTGTTTTGTTTCGCGGCGATTTCTTCATGTTACTCGTTTTTTTTTTCTTTACTGTGAAGGTGTTGTGCACCATGAATATGCTCCATAGAGACAAACAATCAATAAGGAATTTTACACTGAAGTTTTGAGACGTCTACGTGAAGCAGTTCGGAGGAAACGGCCGCAGAAATGGGAGCCCGGAGAACATGCCATCTCACTCGTCGCAACTTGTCGAGCAAATTTTGCTCTCTCAGAACATTAAAAATTTCCATAAAAAATGTACAAACATTTTTTGTCGGAAAAAAGATTATGTTAGTCCTATTTAGGTTCGGTTACGCTAGATTAGATTGGCTTTTACCTCATTATTTAATGACAACAGAAACCACCTTTCGTGCCCTCAAATGGATCCGAAACACTTCTCACGCCCTCCTCGATTCGATGGCACAAAAGTTAGGTTAAATCAGGTTTGGTTAATTAGTTTTTCAGATATACAGGGGTTAGACAGAATAATGGAAACACTCGCATTTTCGGTGCTGTATTTTCTGATATCATTAATGGCGTTATGTACTTTATTAAAGTAATATGAAACTACGTATAATATTGAGAACTACTACTATTTTAATATGTTTATATTGGTTTTTGATGTTCTTTTAAAATAAATAAAAATATAGCGCTTGGAAAAGATGTTACTGCCTGTGAAAAGGGCATGATGGTAGGAGCCCGTTTGATTGGTGTTTCAGTAATAAAAGCCGCATAATTGCTCCTGTATCTTGAGGAACAGTCCTCAAGGTTATGAATACACGCAAAAATAATAAAAAAAAAAACATCAAATAAGGAATATAGTGAGCGTAAAGCAACACTGAAGAACCTTATATGATAATTATGAGCTGTGAAGAATCAATCAAAGACTGTTGCATCAAAACTACCTTTTTCAAAATTTAACAATAGTCGGCAAAGACCAGTGTCAGTCATAACTATGTTATGGGAACTGTAGTAAAGCCTATTTTAACACCAACCAGTACCAAAGTTCTAATGAATTTGGAGTTGGGGAGAATAATGGGAACAAATCTGTGCTTCTGTGCTGTAGTTTTTTTTATTTTTTTCATGTATTCATATGTACCTATGGGACTGTTCCTCAAGTTGCGGGACAATCACGCGACTTTCAATAATGAGACACCAACCAAATGGGCTCTTACTATCATGCCCTTTTCACATTTTTTCCAAGCGCCATATTTTTATTTATTCTACAAGAACATGAAAAACCAATATGAACATATTAAAATAGAAGATGTTCTCAATATTACACGCAGTTACGTATTAATTTAATAAAGTACATAATGCCATTAATACCAGAAAATATAGCATCGAAAATACGTGTGTTTCCATTATTCTGTCCGACCCCTGTATGTACTTAAAGTCGGCAACCTCACTTCTGCGGGGATGCACACACACACGTGTGTGTGTGTGTGTGTGTGTGTGTGTGTGTGTGTGACTCGAGACCTTTTTTTCTGGTCTCAGCCATGGTGGTCTCGACTATTATCACTATGATGTCCCTCAAATGCAATGAACATTTGTTTTAAGTAGGCAGTTAACAAACTATGAATTCATGAATAAATTATGAGTAATTTTTGCAATCATCGCTTGATAACCACTTCAGAATCTTTATTCCTGAATGTGAAGTACAGAGCTTAGGAATTAGGCATTACACAATACGTGCAAATATTGTCTCCGTTTTTTCTGGTCTCGGTCTCGGGTGCTTAGGTCTCGGTCTCGGCCATGGTGGTCTCGACTACATCACTGTGTGTGTGTGTGTGTGTGTGTGTGTGTGTGTCAAAGAGCTAATTATTTCTATGCTTGAGAAAACTTTTAAATATAGCTTAAAAGTCCTTATCTGCTAACATAAAAGAAATAAAAGTGGGCTTCACAGGTCTTAACGCATTTGGTTTTTATGGTAGAAACAAAATACACGATACCAAAATATCTACCATTTTTTATGGAATACCGTATGCCTAATGGGGAGAAAATAATAATAACTGGTAAACGCTATAAACGCAGACCCTAAAGCTGTTTTCTTAATGAAAATTTATATTCAAACATGGTTTCGTACGAACAAAGAATGCAAATATTTTCAATATAATTTATTCATACTTTGCAATGAAGTAACTTTTAAATATTAAACAAATTTAATATTCAGTTGGTTGTGAAGTTCAAAAACTTAATCATTAATTCTTTAAGGAATTAGCGGGTTTTTTTTAAGAGGAATTTTAGCTTCTTTGAAAAGTCGATTTATTTTTACTGAACTCGTAAACATAACGGGTGTTCCTATAAATGTCCACCGACTTCCAAATTTCCAATACGCATCCTTTCCCCTTATACGAAACGACCTTGAACAGGTAGGACCAAAGGGGCGGGGCTTATTGCTGCGGGGGAGGAGCAGCAGTCGGGGAAGGCTTAGAATAGGGAACTGAGAGTGGGAAGCTGAGAAGAAAAGGAACTAAAATTAAATATAAAGGCCTTAAATTAGAATACACTGCTAATACTTTTACTTTTATCCTTTTTTTTCTGGCTCTCGAGAGAATAAAGAGGACAATGGTAATATTATTTTTATTTGTTTATTTTTACATCCTCCTTCATTCAGTTATCAGAGTATATTTATATTCCGTACGTTTACGATAACAGTAGCACTGCTTAAAAATAGTTTGGAAAATAGAGCAACGTACAATTCGTATCTGTCGCAATTTCATTCATAACAATGCTAAAATACCTTATAATAATTTTGATATAATAAAATTATAACTACAACAGGAATAAGAAATCTAAAGTATATAATTAGATCTATAATTAATCAAAAGAAAATTTAGTTCCTGTACGTACTGTCGTTGTACACACACACACACACACACATTCCGTCCTATCTCACTCGTCTTCCTTTTTCCTGCTTCAACACCCAATATTTAATTTTCTTTTACAGAAACTCAACTTTGAAAAATGACTAAAATGGTTCCCATTCGTCAACTTCTGTCGCGGGAAATTTGATACTAAAGGGGCGATCAGGGAAACCGAAGGGAGACGGGAGCAGCAAGATGAATAACGGCAAAGCGCCACCATTATTAATTACGCTTAATTATCACTTTGGTCGTTAAGAGCTAATAGACAAAAATTATTCCCAGCTATCACGCGATGTTAATTTATTTTACAACTTAATATCAACGATAATAACCGAGGCGATCCAGCGCTTTACCAGGTAACACTAATGAATGAAATAAGAGCAAAATAGGTCTCATAGGACCTATACAGTATACACTTCTCTTCCCTTTCTTCTTCAATATTTCTTCATTCTCGTGGCCCCGCGACCCCAATAACATCTGGTTGTCATTCACTAATACGCGTGAAGACTCCAGACCACCAAATAACAATTAAGCCTATTTATTAGCACACACGTAAATGTTCAGCAAGAGTTACAACACACCTTTCCCCGAGAAATTATCGAGTTAAGACAGTTTTTACGCGAAAGCCCACTCCTTGCACAAGCTTGTGGCATATATGTGTATATATACACAGTGGCGTTCATAAGTATTCATAGAGAGAAATATTTGTTATATTTGTCCTCATCTTTCGCACCACGCAAACGATTATTATGGAAAGTTTATACCGTTCGTTTGGAAAAACTTAAGTAAAATAATTAGTTTAACTCGAATACAATGTAAAACATTAAAAAACTTGAAGAAAATAAAAAAAAAGTTAAAATGTAAAAGTTTTTGTACATTTATTTATGGAAATATTCAGTCCTTTACGTGTCCACCTTTTGCTTGAATCATTCGTTTTGGGTATTTTTCTATAGAAGGTTTGGATAACTCTCAATACAAAGTTTAGCTCATTCTTCGAAAGAAAATTGTTGCAATTCATTCAGATTCGAAGGCTCTCTCTCTCGGACAAATTCTCGATTGAATTGACATCTGGGGTTTGACTGGGCCACTCAAGAGGCTTGAAATCCTTTTGTTGAAAACATTTCATGGAGCTCTTTTATGTTTTGAATCATTAACTTGTTGCAGTACGCAATTATGATCCATTCGCAACTCTCGAACTGAAGGCAATACATTTTCTTCTAAACTTTCCTGATATTTCTTCGAAGTCAAGATTCCATAGATGACAACGAGCTTTCCTGGACCAGAAGCACTAAAGCATCCCCAGAGAAGCGAACTACCACACCATGTTCAACCGTAGGAAAGATGTTTTTCTCTTGAAATGCCGTATTTGATTTTCGCCAAACATACTGTTGCTTGTTCACGAATAATTCAATTTTGGTATCTTCTGTCAAAAGCACTTTCTTCCAGAATGCACTTCCATCATTTTGATGATCCTTGCATACTTTAAACGAGCTTCTTTGTTCGCTTTTCGGAGCGAAGTTTTCTTCAGGCAACATTTCCACGCAGACCATTCTATTCTCACTACGATGTAGTATAATAGAAGGATGGACAGCGATCTCAGACAATATTAATGTTTAGCAAATATCATGTGGATTTGCAGCGGTTATTCTTTCAATCTGTCCAGCTGTACGTTCTGAAATCTTGCAAGGTCGTCCACACCTTGGTAGAGTTTTCATTGTTCCAAAGCCTTTCCATTTCTTTATAACTGCAGCAACCGTCGTAAATGGAATTCGAAATTATTCCAGACTCGTGTGAAGCAATACAGATCTCTTAAGATCCATAAACACCTCTTTACCACCACAGCCCATTGCTTACCAATGGCTTGTACAGTCATTGGTCTTCCATGAAGATTCAGAGAAAATTCTGGAATTCAGTTGCCAACAGTCTCTAATCAATAAACAGTCAACTACTGACAAAAAAAATTCTTTAAACTTAAGATGGACACACGAAGCATTAATATTTGTAAATAAAGGTCCAAAAACTTTTGCATTTTAACTTTTTTTTTATATTTCTTAAATTCTTTGATGTTTTACATTATATATATATGCTAGAGTTAAACCAATTATTTTACTTGTTAAATTGTTCTCCAAACGAACAGAAAACTTTTCATAACTATCCTGTACATGATACAAAAAGATGAGGACGAATATAGTAAATACTTCTCTGTACGAATACTTATGAGCGCCACCATATATATATATATATATATGTGTGTGTGTGTGTGTGTTTTCATTTGCTCCATTAAGTTTTATTAAGACGCCGGAGGTTGTCAAAAGCCTTCTTCAAGGTCCAATAGGCAATACTGACAATTAACGTATAAAAGTATAAAAGGCATTGCAAAAATGCAGCAGGCCTAGATAAGAAATGAGCAATAGTGTATTGTATTTATCATCTGCATGATGTAGAAGATAGTGGAGCTTTTTCTCCAACGAAGAAAATGTCTCACCTGTATCGAAAACAAGATTTCTTAGTTCGTCATATATATATGTACAGGGTGGGCGGAAAGTAGCTCCCTATTTTGGATTGGTAAAAAAATACGTATATTATCCATTTATTTCAGAAGAAATAATATGAAAAGGTAGGCATACATGGTAGGTTTTCTCTAAAATTCAATGTGGGCTCCAACTCTTTCCACCAGCTTCTGGAGCCGCCCAGGAATGGCGTCCACTGACTTTAGCAGGAACTCCGGCGGGATGGAGGACATGACTTCCCGAATTCGGTCCTCCAGTTCTTCCAATGTCCTCGGTTTGGTGCGGTAGACTTCTTCCTTTACCCACCCCCAAAGAAAGAAGTCGCACGGTGTCAAGTCGGGGCTCCTGGCTGGCCATTGATGTGGACCACGACGACCCATCCAACGCCCAGGGAACTGGGCATCCAGCCACTCACGGACAACAAGAGCGAAGTGCGGAGGGGCGCCATCTTGCATAAATATCAGATCGTCGATGTTCTCCCATGTGCTGACAACCGGCCAGACCTCGTTTCGCAACATAGCAAGGTACCGCTCAGCATTCATGGTGTTGCGCAGAAGGAACGGGCCCACAACCTGATCTGAGGTCATACCACACCACACCGTTACACTGAACCGATTCTGCCGTTTTTCAGCGGTAACCATGGGATCCTCTCCTGCCCAGTAGTGGCAATTGTGGCGGTTGACAAAGCCTCCGACGTGGAACACCGCCTCGTCGCTCCAGAGGATGTTGCGGAAGAGATGGGGCCAGTCTTCATGCCAAGCCAGCATGATTTCCCCGAACTCCATGCGAATGTCGCAGTCCTCATCCGAGAGAGATTGGCAGTAATGCGGCTTCCACGCACGCCAGTTCAGCTCCTTCTTCAGCACAGTTCGCACTGAGTAGCGGGAGAGTCCACTTTCCCGAGCTGCCTGGCGAGTTGACTTTCGTGGACTCCGTGCGAACATTTCCTGAACTGCCTGCACCGTCTCCTGGGCCCTGGATGTCGAAGGGCGACCACATCTTCGAACATCTGCCACAGACCCCGTGGTCATGAGCTTCGAGTGGCAGTTCTTGATTGTTTTCGGGTCCACTTGGGCACGTGGTCCGTGAATGCCCGCCACCATCTTTGAACTCGAACGACAGATTGCCAAACTTCGTACCGTGCCGCCAACTGGGCACGCTCCTGCAGTGTTAAACGCTCAGCCATGTTACCCTTCAATCTGAAATGAAAAAAAAAAAAATGAACGTTACAATTGTACCACTTTAGAGAACACAGATAACACTTTAGAGAAAAAAAGATTACCGTTACAATTGTACCACTTTAGAGAACACACCATAACAATATAACAATACAATCACAATTTATACATAATTTATATGTAATTTAAATTAGGGAGCTACTTTCCGCCCACCCTGTATATATATATATATATATATATATATATATATATATATATATATACTTTTATCAGTTTTGAACAACTGTCCTCTGCAGCATCTCACCTCGTTTGGGGACTTGAAGGAGAGAGGTTTTCTACTTTCATCCTGCACTCAACCAGCGAAGTATGGGCTGGTCAGGACTTTACGCAGGAACCCGTCAAGTTGTTTTTTGAAGGTATATACCAGATGAGATCCTGGGACTGCTCCAGAATCCTAATATACTTATTTAACACAGTTGACTCTCAAATATATATATAGTGTGTGTGCGTGCGTGCGTCGGAAAACGCAGTAAACTTCAGTCGTAAGGTGTAATCTGCACTGTTTCAAAATCACCTGAAAAGTGATGTGGCAATGCAACTATTACCTGTACTGCAGGTGAGCCTAATTAAGTTCAAGGCGGAAAAGGGTTATTTCAAAAGCATTTAAAGCAACACGTGCGCTTCACTTCAACCGGAAACTTAAACCGACCTAAAACTTTCATACAAATTAAAATCTTAACAGTAAATAAGTTTAAATTCCTCATAATTTTATAGCTTAGACTAAGTAACATTTTAATAAGCCTATCTAGCCTACATACTTTTTAAAATTAAATCTTTTCCTTGCAGACCTTTTACGTCACCAACCATTTATCTGTTGGCGACGCTTATCATCACTGTTTTCGTCCGATAGGCCCAAACCAAATTAAAAACGTGTAAGCTATGCAGTTCTTGAGGCTTGCGGAATACTAATGAAAAGTATTGCCTCTGCCGGACGGAGTTTTAGATTCATGTTCTGACTACTGAATTTGAAAACAGGATAATAATGGGCCCAATGTTCACCACCAAGTCTAGTACAGTCTTATTCTTTTAGGCTACTGGAGAATAGACTTTGATCTAGTCTAAAAGCAAGTAGCAATACATTGGGGGTGCATTTCTAAGAGTACAGAAAGTAGGCTATAACTACAGCAACTTTACATAGTGAACATAATTAGTACATTATTTTCACTGTGAAAGCCTAAGCCTATTCACAGTCATAGTTAGTTCTTCCTTTAGGCAAGTTTCCACCCTATCATGTCTAAGTGTAATTCTAAGTCGTTATTTGTTAGTGCGGATAGTTGCACGACTCCATGCACTTTCCCGCAGGTGGGGCCTACAAGCTCCGCAGTAGAGTAGAGGCCTGAGGACTACTATTTAATAGCATTTGATCTACTTATCGCCAAACTTTGTCGCATAAAGATTCTCGAATGACAAAAGCCTACTTGAAGCAATGTTTCTACAATCTACATTTTTATATAGGTATCGTTTAGTTGTCGGAAAAGGAACCCAAAGTGGCTATAGTTATTGACATATCTAATTTTGAATAACAATAAAACTTACACTTTTCAGCTTAAAGAAACATACTGGTCGTCAAAGGGTTAAACTTCCCCTCGTATAGGAAAGACCTAAAGCGGAAAACAATCTCCGACAAAACGTACAAAACAACCGTGCTTTGAACTTTAATGATGCCAGTTTTGTTTCAAAGCCATTTAGGTATTGTGTACCAAAATTCCTATATCATGAACCATCAAAGCCTTCTAAATTCCTGTAATTCAAAAGTAGGCGTTTCATGTGGTCTCACCAAGAAACACTTTGAACTTTAATTTTATTGTATAGTTTTTCTAAAATTATATCATATATATATATTTTTTTTTGTATTGGGGCGTTTACCGCCATTTCCCGCTATACGCTAGCGGATATCATGGCGAAGCAGAATATGAGAAAGAGAAACGGAGACGGGGGAAAGGCACTAGAAGTGGGAGGACCGCGGACGACGGGTGAGAAGTCACCTAAAGCTCAGAGAGGAGGCGAGATTGGGAGAGGAAAAGGAAAAGACGGTCAAGCGAGAAGAGAGGGCTCTCAGCGAGCATAAGACGTAAACGATCGGGGAGGGGGAAATCAGAGGAACGGGAAGGCGCGACGACGTACTGACGACAGGGTGGGGCATTCCACAAGGATGTGAAAGACGGTGAGGGGCGACTGGCAGGAGGCGCAACAAGGAGCCTCCTGCCGGGACATAAGATAGCCGTGCGTGAGGCGCGTATGGCCGATGCGAAGCCGCGCAAGGACGACCTCTTTGTGTCGGGAGCGGTGGAAAGAGGACGCCCAATATGACAGGCGGGGGCGGATGGACCAGAGTTTATTTCCGGTGGCATCGTCCCAGGACTGCTGCCATATGCGGTCGTAGAGGGACCGAAAGACCTGCACATAGTCAGAGAAGGGGAGCGGGCGGGGGAGGGGAGGCATCGAGGGGGCGGACCGGGCTGTGCGGTCAGCCGCCTCATTACCGGAAACACCGACATGGGCAGGAACCCAGCAGAAGGTGACCCGGATTCGGTGAACGGTGTGCAGGACATGGTACTCCTGTTGAATAATGCGTACGAGGGGGTCCGGGGAATTATAGCGCTCGAGCGCTTGAAGGGCGCTCAGCGAGTCCGAAAAGATGGTACAGGAAGACCGCGAAAAACCCGATACCAGACGGAGGGCTTCCAGAAGGGCAAAGAGCTCCGCGGAAAAGATGGAGGCCTGAACCGGCAGGGGGATACCCCGGGAGGTAGGTGACAGCAACGGAGAGAAGACGGCGGCCGCGACACCTGCAGGGGAGCGCGAGCCGTCGGTGTAGACGGGAACATCGTCCCAGTGTACAGGAAGATGGGCCAGAAAAGAAGACCGGAGGACGGTAGGAGGAGACTCCTTACGCAGGCCATATATATATATATATATATATATATATATATATATATAGAGAGAGAGAGAGAGAGAGAGAGAGAGAGAGAGTTACTTAGGCCTAGTAAATAGTCACCACACCAAAACGTAGTATTTCACTAGAATCTTGGGTGCAGGTGAGGTAAGTTTATGCCTGTGCGGTTATCAGCCTGCAACCAGCTAAATGTTCTTTTCTTTGACTTCAGGGTGAGCGTACCTCTTATTATTAACGTCTAATTTAGCTTCCTACAACTAAGAACAATATTGATAAACGCCTCAGTTGGTGGATAGCAAGGACGCATCATCATATATCGGCCTCAAGCATCCTTTAATATAAAAAATCAACCAACCATAACTCCCAATGGGTCCTTCCGCAAATTAAACACATTTCTAATAATTATTAATTCTATTAATTGTATAGCCTAGCTGGCTGTAATCTACTTTAAGTTAATACAGATCTTGAATACCTAAAATATTTGCGGTTTGCAATGTTGAAATTATGTGCATTTTATTAATAAAATTAAGAAGGAAAATCTGCACGCACAATGTTCCTCTTGATCCCTTCCAGATTGAAAGTTCACCTTGGGAGCCTCCCACATTATTCCAGAGAATGCAAGCAAGTTCCTTAGTCATGACGTCACAAATGTGTAGCGGAATGACAAGGATTCATACAAACGCTGTTTGTCCTCTCGTTAATTATACACAGACTTGCGTAATTTCAATTTTTTTTCTTATTCGACCTAACTCTTTGGCCAAGAGCGCATGAGGCCTAATCACAAATCCCATCTATCAGTCACATATCAGACACGAATTTTTATACCCGTAGCATTCCATTAACAAAATTAATTAATATATACAATCATTATATTTACTATTATAAATATAATTATATTAAATGTGTAACATATATGGGTGCTACTGTAGTATGCGGTCTACCTACGATTCGGCGGTCTACCTTTTAATTATAGCTTCTTATCTTGTTTACTAATTGTTTGTTTACATCCCATTGTCAATCGCCCTTGACGATTGGTTAGGTTTAGTCATGATATTTTCGTTAGTTTTAACGAAAATATCATGATTAAACCTAACCAATCGTAGGTAGACCGCATACTACAGTAGCACCTATATAGGTGTGTGTGTGTGTGTGTGACCATGGTATATATTTAAGGTATATTTAAAATTGCACAATTATCTAAAAACATGAATATAGAATTTGTACATTAAAAAGTGTTCAAATATTAATGGAGAATAAACTAACTCTCAAACAAATAAATAATTGTAAAATCTCGGCTTCTGGAAATCTAATTTAAAGACGATTGTGTAAACTGGGGATTAGTATAAAAATTCAAAGGTTGAAAATTGTCTCTAAATCGAGGTTTCACATAAAACCCGAAGTTAGGCCAATGCTGACCTGAAAAGTCACGTTCTAAGTAGTCAGGACTCCTGGAGACTCAATCATTTATGCCTATTATGTTGCGCAAAAAGGATTTCCCTCACAAATTAATAGCCGATTTCTCTGTGTGTCGCGATGTTACATTGTTTAAGACCGAATACTCCGACAGGAGTTATTTCCTCTTGAATCAACATCTTTTGACGGTAGAGTCTCTCTCTCTCTCTCTCTCTCTCTCTCTGCACACACACACACACGTACTTTAATCCTAAAAGGACGACCGATAAAGGGTTAAAGGGTTAATTTACAATAACCTAATATGGACAAGCAGGCCTAGTGTTTATTTTATGCTAGACTCTAATCCTAATTCCAAGTTGTAAGTTAGCAAAAGAACATTACAGATTAATATATGTTGAACAAAATAAATTTGGTGGACTCAGAAATTTTAATATAGTCGAATCTCCAATCAAGGTGGTAATCTTAAATGCCAATATAAGAGGCAGATATTAAAAATAACCCTTTTTTTCTGACTTCCCCTCTCAAGCTCCCTTTGTTGACTTTATTCGTGCCTGTCCGACGTCATATGGAAATCAAATCTGAATTCGAATCACTTCTCCAAATTTTCATATCGATTTCGTCGTCCGACAGCCACTGACACTGTGATGAAACAGTAATTAAAGCTTCCTTTATTTTTAATGCCTTTCAGCAAATGGACGATTCGGACACATTCACGTCAATAATTTTTCTCCAACTCAGCCAAAGACTGGAATAAAAAATCTTAAAAACGGACTACTAGTTAGTTAAACTATTGAATCTATAGGCATAGATATTTCACCAACATGAAATTTCATTGCTACTCTTAAATCCTGACAACCTAATTTCCCCCAAGTATTTGTTGATAAAATGTCTCGTCGTTATAACTATCTTGGTTATTCATAATAATTCATTTAACTGTTAGTGATTTTATCTATCTTTCATTTTATTTTTTCGATTCACTTATTTCCAAATAAAAGACTATGCGGGTAGCCTTACGTGGTGAGAGCAATAATCTTTGGTAATATCAAATACTTTAATAGTATTTGGTAGTATGTCCGATAGGAGGAGGCAGGCAGGCAGATTAGGCTTGATAAACTATTTTAAAAAACGGGAAATTTTTCCTTAACTTATTGTCTATTTATGCATTAACGTTACTGGACACTTTCATTTCTCGTTGTGCGAAGCCTACCAGGTCTATGTATACAAATCGAAAGGGTTGGAAATTTCTCCATTTCTTAATACTGCCTCAAAAATGTGACATCATGATCATCATCTGGGGAAAACCACAGTTGACTGAATCACCAACTCAGAAAGGAATTTACCCATAATATAACTTTTAAAAAGGCGTGACGTAACCCATGCCTACTTAATCTCTCAAGTTTTAAGTTTACGCTAACTACGTTAACCTTGGTTTTGCTTCGGCCCGAATTGTTCATTCTGACGAAGGTCAAGCTTGTCACTCTACCTTAGACTTACAGTTTAACGTGGAATCCGAACCACGCCCCACCAGCAGCCCAGCGTCTTAACCACTAGGCTACCCAACATCATTCTTTCACTTAAAGTGTGAAGGAAGTCTTTAGTCTAAAAGACTGATATACAAACTTGCACTAAGGAGAATCTAGGGGATGGAAGTGGGGGAGGCGAATTAATTCAAAACGACGGACGAAAATCAGAATTTAATTAAATTTATATAAGTTGTTTCCCTTCATAATACACGCGCCGGTCGGTGCCTCTCGAATTTCAGTTAGAATGTAAATACCATGAACTGCCTTAATTTGAATGGGATATTTGAAAATAGGGCAAAACAAATAAATGTGAACAGGGTACTGCATCTGCGCAAGATGCAAACAAAACTGAATTTTCATTAAAATTGGTCCTGCGATATACGGTTCACTTTTTTCGTTGTTGTAGCCTATTTCAAGTTTAACTCGACCATTTAGGCTAGTCCAAGAGACAAACCTAGCATACGTGTCTAATATAATTATACACTATAGGTCTAAGCCATTTAATAATAGGTCCTAAAGCTCAACTCGACCTATATCGTAAAATAAATAGGCCTAAGGGTCCACTGTACGTTAGGCATATTGTAGCCTTTCCACAGCTAGTCCATGGGCCTATGGATCAGCTAATTATTAAGCATGAAATGCATAGCGGGGTCCAATCGGACCCCGCTATGCACGATGATTTGATTCGCCTATGACCTATGTAGTCTAGGGTTAAGTTTCAGGCAACTTTTCACTGCGTCCTGTACATGCATGCTTGATGCGGGACGCTGTTCGAATGCGAAATAGGGAACACCTGCCAATCCTAATTTAAGTCCTTTTCTTTGCATCCCAAACTTGACTTGAAGTCGCATTCTTTTACTACGTCAAAATGGTGGCGAAAAGAACGCAGAAATTTGAGTTTGTGACGTCAAATGTAGGCTAAACAAAACTCAGTTAGGCCTACCTCGTAGTTCTTGAGCTAAAGGCTAAGCCATTAGTCTGGCTTCCCAATACAGGGCAGCAGGGTCCTAACTTAAGAAATTTATCATGAATCCAGCCCACAATACAATTTAGGCCTACACTGCGGCCAACATTTGAACTCGCCAATAACTGAACTAGCCAAGGCCAATTTCTTACTTAATTAAGGTTTATAAATGCATAAATTTAATCTAAGTCTTCTAACTAACATTAATTAAGGTTACCATATTTGAACTTTCAAAAAAGAGGACACTCCGGAGAGTGGGGGTGTATCTGTATCAGTATCTACCAACTCACGTTGTATTAATATGTTATATGTACTGTGTACTACATGTCGTCTATAATGAGTATCTATAAATAAGAACAAGTGTTATGGCTTAAAAAATCAATGTTAGAAATATTCAAATTTCCCGGACATGTCCGGGAAAAACCGGACGTATGGTAACCCTAATTAATGAGGCCCAACAATATTGGATATGGTAGGTTTGAGCAATTTTGAAATTAGAGAAATAAATAAAGCACTCTCTCTTATTCAGTCAGGGGCCTATATTATGGTACTGTACTTTCTTAGGGGCTACTAATACTTTATCTTTGCTGTGAAATTTTCATTTTTTTTTATCTAGGAATGACAATGATACAAGTTGGGAGGGTAGGGGATTTTTCTTTGGCCTGCTATATTATACCACATGCAGATGTGGATGCAGAACTTTGCGGATACATATTCAGCTTTTATATGAGCAGGTGTGAAAAAATTGTGAATGTTATAATGTTTCAGACCAACAAAGACCCTAGGACCCACTCATGGCTGGTCTACCTAACTATGGTTGTATTTATGTATTGCTCATGTCCTCCGTGGTGGCGGAGGGGACCTACAATTTAACGTGGGTTCCGAACCACAAAAACCTTAATTTTACTACCTTAAACTATACCCAATCTCTCAACATATGCGTTTAATCGATTTTTAAACATGTTTACAGACGTGCTACTAATTACTTCTACCGGCAAACTATTCCAGCTATTTACTATTCTACAGTATGTATAAAAAAGTTTTTGGCAACTGCTGTCTCGAACCTTCTACTTGTCAACTTACACCCGTTATTTCTAGTCGTATTATATCGAGATATTTCGAAAAGCTATCTCTATCTACGTACGTTATCGAACCCATTCATAATTTTGAAAACCTGGATTAGATCACCCCTAGTGTAGTCAATTTTAACTCCTTAAGCCTATCCTCATGCTACACATTTGCACAGGAAATGGATATCATATTTGTACAAAACAACTTAAAATTGACCAGAAGAAAAATTTGTTCTCTACATTTTCATTTAAACTAACAAAAATATCATAACCTAACCAATCATCAAGGGCGTACAGTTGACTTAATTGGGCATTCAATCAACCTAACTGGTTAATATTGGTTATTTCACCTAAATATCTTCTGATCTTTTCATATTAGGCACTCAATGTCACATTTTTAGCAAGTTAAGGATGAGAGAATAATGCCATGATTGATAAAAACATCCAGCTTGCTTTGTCTTCATCTAGGCCTACATGGTGAATCAGGTCCTTAAAGTCAAAATCACATGAATGGCATGTCATAATTCTATTGCAACCACCACTAAACTGAATCCAATTAGAATTAAAAAAGTGACAAACTAACCAAAATAGCGTATACATACATATCATAAATGCCAAAAAATAGTAATCATAATTATTAAAAGAAAAAATATTTAGACCAATTTGCACAAGATAAGATGGATATTTTCTTAATTAATTATTAATGGGGATTCAATATATGGTATTGTTTTGACTAGGTGAAATAACCATTATTAACCCTATTTTCTTCTATGGTACTTCTTGTGCAAATTAATATTAACAGAGATATAAGCAATTTTTGGATACATTAAAATTGATTGAAATAGTATGGTGGTAATTATTTGTTTTACCCCTGCGCATCAATTTTGATATGAGAATAGGTTTTTCTGATGTATTTTGGTGTGTTTTATTCAAATATGACCAGCAATTCTTGTGCAAATGAATTATTGAATGCCTGGTTAGGTCAACTGTATGCCCTTGATGATTGGTTAGGTTGCCATGATATTTTCATTAAAACTAACGAAAATATCACAACCTAACCAATCATCAAGGGTATATAGTTGAACTAACCAGGCATTCAATAATTCATTTGCACAAAAAATGAGGGTCAGATTTGAATAAAACACCAAAATTTCATATAAAAATTGACCCACAGATTAAAAAGAATAATTGCCACTATACTATTTCAATCAATTTTAATTGATCCAAAAATTGCTTATATCTCTGTTAATATCAATTTGCACAAGAAATACCATAGAAGAAAATAGATTCAGATTTAAATTCTACACAAGAAAAAACCAGAGCGTGTGGGTTGTTGTATTACCGTATATGGAAAATGAAGTATATAAATGATGGGTTATCACTGAATTGCCAAATTCAGTGATAATTTTTATTTTTTTCTGCATGTTTTTTTAGGCTTTGTGTAGTAGATAGTCAGTAGTTGTGGAATTATGAAAAAACACCAGTTTTAAGGTGTTTTGGATAGACAAGTACCACTGCACAAAGCATGAAAAAGTAGCAGAAAAAAACAATAATTATCACCAATTAAAGCAACGCAACCTAACCTAACCTAACCTAACCTAACCATGTTGGAATCTAGACTGAGAAATGGGCCAATTTTAAACCTGGAATAGAGCCAGGTTTAAATTTAATTGGCTGGATGATGTCATGAGAGTGCTTGTCACTTGGTTGACATCCGCCATGTTGATAGTGGCAAATTCAAATTTTTTCTAACAATTTCCTTAAACTTCACCATAAAATGATATTTCCCAGTATATAATTAATTGTAGCATGATGTACATATATTTCTAAAGTCAAAAAGGGGTGTGTATGTTTATAAAGCCACAATACCCCTTAGCTGCATAATAGCCAAATTGCCTACCCAACAATCACAAATTTAATAACTAAAGTTAATAAATTAAAAAAATATTCTCATCAGTGAAATTTAATGAATCAGAGAATGTAGTAAATATACCACACTATTTAACATGCTATCAACACCAATCATGACAATGATTGCAATTTGTCCAATCTTCTGTGGTTAACAACTAGCCTAGGATCACCTGAAGATCAGAGCCCCCAGCTTCAATTACCAAATGACATCTTTGTTAAAACTAACAAAAATATCACAACTTACATGGTAAAACATTTTTTATAGTCGGCACACAAGGGGCCCTTCAACCCACCTGGGTGGCTCCACTGTTAATATAAACAATTACCAGTTACATGCAAAATTAAGATAACTGATCTCTGCAAATTGCAGATTGTCACATCTACTAGCTGTACATTACCTTTAAATCTTTGAAACCTGTGGATCATTCTTCAATACCACTACCATACTAATTTTAAACAACATATGATTATCTCATCTCAAGATGTTTTACATGGATCTAGAGGATCTTAGTCGCTGCTTGTCTACTACTAATGGTAAATATGCAGTTTCACCGCTCCACGAATACTGATATTTTAGTCATAAAAACCATAAATATGTATATTTGGAGACTGTCTGAAGACCATGGCATCAGTAAAGTTTTTGTAAAACCCTGTAAAGTATTTTTTATTAATATTTTAAATACGAACTAATACTAGCAAATCTGGCAACTTAGTAATCATTGTCCAGGTTGTTGCCATCTAGAATGGACGTGTGTACCAGTTGCTCCGTGAGTGAATTATCATTAACGCGAGAAGATTGTGTTGAATTTAGCCAGAAACACAAATTATTGTTGTACGTTAAAAAGTGTCCTAATTGTAAAAAAAAGGTGTTCCTACAACCAAAATGCCCAATTTTTTTGCTGCCAAAAGTGCCATTCAAATGGTACCAAGTGTAACTATAAATTATCACTTACGAAAAATACATTTTTTGAAGGAAGTCACCTTAGTATTGAACAAGTCTGTTAGTTAGGGTATGATGTAATAATGCACTTAGTAGGTTAGGTTAGGTTCCATCAATTTCTGGTTCATTTTCATGGCTCCATCTAAATTTCTTTCCCAAAGTTGTGGAAGACTACAAAACACTCATCTGCAACTAGTGATGTTAAAAAACGGGTTTTTTTATGTCCATGTTATTTTTTTTGTTGTTTTTTTTGTTTTTTTTTGTTTTTTTTAATAAGTAATATAGATATTGCCAATTTAATTATAAGGTATACTTTTGCAATGATATATATTATAAAAATAAATACATAAATAATAAAATAGGCCATATTGTACCAGTATAGAATGTCCTTTTCAGCCTATTTACAGAAAAAAACTGGCCTCTTTCTTGCACTGAAAGTCTTGTATCTTGAGATCCGTTAAACTTGCGAGAACACTGGCTGGGAGCTGACTGCCCATTGTCCAACCTTTCCAGGACTCCCATCCATGCCTCAGATTTTGAATCTCCCACTTAACTATCCTTTAGACCCGCGATGACATATTTTTAACCCCGAGACCATCCATATATATTAGGGTGGTCCTTGCTTAGGGGGTGAAATTTCAAGTTGAACATTTTTCAGCTCCCACCCGCGGAAATCGTTCGAATGGTTGAGAAAACTCTCTAGGTGATTTATTTTTTTAATCGGACAACGTTTACCCCTCCCTCATTGAGCATTACCATTAAGCTAATTTTTTGACTTTCAAGTAAATGTTACATAATTTGTAACGTTTGTTTTTTTCATTCTTTCCAGATTTTCAGTGGTTGGATAACTAATGTGTGTAAAACTGTAAATTCTAATGATTATAATTTAAACTGAATAACTCCTTTAACCATAAGTCAAGCTACCCGTCAGTGGTTGGATAACTAATGTGTGTAAAACTGTAAATTCTAATGATTATAATTTAAACTGAATAGTGAATAACTCCTTCAACCTTTAAGTAGATAACCTGGATCATGGCAGCGAAGCTGCGCTACCTGATTGCCCCGCAGGAATCGATTGCCGGGTCGCAACTTCCTTCGCAAAAAGAGGTCTTGGCCCTGACGGTCTACAGGATCGACGTCCAGAAGAAGTCACTTCGAGAGGCCGCCAACCAGGTCGTCGAGCTCGTCACCGAGGTGTGGTCCAAGGCGCGAATCCCCCTCCGCCGGAAGGACCACATCGTCACCAAGATTGAGAAGCTCCACAAGGAGTTCAACGATGTGAAGAGGAACAAGGGGGCGAGCTGGCGCTCAAGCGAAGCGGGAGGACGAGTTCAGCGAGCGGATGATGAACCTGTTCGACGTCGCTGGCGCTAACGCCATGGAGCTGCTCAAGAACGAGGACAAGGCGTTCCTCCTCGCTCAGCGCGAACCCCGTCGGCGCGGCAAGCTGGGGTCCGTCGCTCGACGCTAGCCGCTGTCGATGCCCGCGCATCTCAACGCCAAGGGGAAGAAGACCGACGGAGGCAGCGAGCCGAGGAAGAAGCGACGACATCTACGGCCCGAGTGGAGCTCGAGTGGTCTTCGTCCTCTTCCAGTGGTGCCGCAAGCGCAGCGGAGAGCGACGACCATGGAGAAGGGAGCCCTCGGGCTCCGAAGCGCTCCAGGCGGGGCACGACGAACATCGTTTCGGCGGCTGTGGCGTCGTCGCTGGATCGCACGAAGGTGACCGACCGAGGAGCTGTCTACGTCCTGACAGAGGTTGCCCGGTCGCTTGGGCACGATGTCGCAGAGCTCAATATCAACCGCAGCTCCATCCGCCGACACCGGCGCAGGCACCGCTCCAGGCTCAACGTGGCGCTCAAGGAAGAGCTGAGGGCCGGCAATCTTGTCGTTCACTGGGACGGCAAGCTCATGCAGGACTTGACGAGCAAGGAGCAAGTCGATCGGCTTCCCATCTTGGTCTCCGGTAACGGCGCAGTGCAGCTCCTGGGCGTCCCGAAGCTGCCGAGTGGAATGGGCTCTGAGATGGCCAAGGCCGTCCTCAACGCGTTGGAGGAGTGGGAGCTCACTGAGCAAGTGAGTGGCTTGTCATTCGATACCACCGCCTCGAACACCGGCCGGAACAACGGAACGTGCGTCCTCATCGAGCAACACCTCGCGAAAGACTTGCTCTACTTCGTGTGCCGCCATCATGTGCTGGAGCTCCTCCTCGGTGCGGCGTTCACGGCTGTGATTGGCCCCACGTCCAGTCCTGACGTGACCCTCTTCAAGCGTTTTCAGGAGCGCTGGGATTTCCTGGACAGAAGCCAGTACGAGTCCGGCGCTGCGCACCCCGATGTCGCTCCTCTGCTCACCACTGTCGACACGGAGTGGTTTGAGAAGGCGATAGTCGAGCGCAAGGACCTGCGCGACGATTACCGTGAGCTGCTCGAGCTCACCCTCCTCTTCGTCAGTCACGTCCCCCCGCGAGGAGTGCGTTTCCGAGCTCCCGGGCCGATTCACCACGCCCGCTGGATGGCAAAGGCAATCTATGCCTTGAAGGTCTGGATGTTCCGACAGCAGTTCAAACTCACGGCGAGGGAGGAGAGTGGCCTCCGGAGCATCTGCATCTTCGTCTGTCGGGTCTACGCCAAGGCGTGGACGGAGGCTCCGATCGCCGCAACTGCCCCCCGAAATGACTTCGCCCTCCTCAAGGACCTGCTGGCCTACTCTGACATCAACCCTGCGGTGGCCAAGGCGGCGCTGACCAAGTTCCAGAACCACCTCTGGTACCTGTCGGAGGAGCTGGTGGCGCTGGCGCTGTTCGATCCGGGGATCGCCGTCGATCAGAAGAGGAAGATCATCGCCCCTCTCCACGACCCGGTCGGTGAGGAGTCCCTGGCGAAGCGGCCCACGCTGCCAAACCGAGTACTCGCCGGGCTTCAGTTGGAAGACCTGGCGTCGTCCAACACACGAGGTTTCTTCGAGAAACTTCGACTGGAGGACGGCTTCCTCGAGGTCGACCCGGAGACCTGGCCGAAGCGGGAAGACTTCAAGACAGCGGCGGCACGTGTGGGAGGGCTCGCCGTAATCAACGACCATGCCGAGCGAGGAGTTGCCCTCGTCCAAGAGTACAACCGGACGCTGACCCACGACGAGGAGCAACTCCAGTTCCTCCTGCAAGTCGTCGCTCGCCACCGCTGCCAGTTTCCGGACTCTCGGAAGCGAACCCTACAGACCCAGGATCGCTAACCGGGCAACAACTGCAACCGGGCAACAACTCCGGGGGTAAAAGTTCAAGGTCGATGAGGGAGGGGTAAACGTTGTCCGATTTAATAAAAATTTCAACTAGAGAGTTTTCTCAACCATTCGAATGATGTCCGGGGGTGGGAGCTGAAACTTCCCAACTTTGAATTTTAAGAACCACCCTAATATATATACATACACACACACCCATATACATATATACCAATATATACATAAATACTTATATACACATATTTATATCTATTATATACCCCATACACACGCATACATCCAGAATTCCAGATACATACGCATGCATACTCACATATATACCTACACAAACTCATACACCTCTATTTCGCCCTTTCATTACCTCCGAGATCATTTAGCACATACTGTACACAGTGTACAGTAATATCCATACAGCCAAAAGAAACCGATTAAGCACAGACAGAGCAGCAAAGCTAGTATTTATATCCCAAAATGCAAAATTCCAAGAAAGTGAAGTAAAACATGGTGCTACATTGGCTTCGTCAACATCCAAATCTGCAATAAGTACCAGTACCTGTGATATTGAAACTATATGCTCTAATCAATCTAGTGATAATGATTCTTCAATGGAAATAGAATCAGATAATGAAAGTTAAACAACATTAGGTTAACACAAAGGTTAAAGAGAGAGATGAATATTTTTATTTTGAATATATATATATATATATACACACACTGGTATTCTTGCCAATCACAATTATATATATTGTTTTATACCAGTATTATGTATTTTTTATTATGTATATTATACCAGTACAGTACCTGTGATATTGAAACTAGCATATATGCTCTACCCAATCTAGTGATGATTCTTCCATGGAAATGAAGGTTAAACAACATTAGGTTAACAAAAAGGTTAAAAAAAAGGTGAATATTTTTTTTTTCTATCTGGAATATATATACTGGTACTCTTGCCAATCACAATTATGTATATTGTTTGAAACGAGGAAGAATGTTTTATGTTCTAGTTAAAAAATATATATATGTTGGGGTAAATGTGATAAATTGGTAATTATGCATAATTACCGGTAAATATGCATAATTGAAAATTTCATGACTTAACCTAACCAATTGTCAAGGGCGTACAGTTGACCTAACCGGGCATTCAATTGACCTAACCTTGAATGCCCTGTTAGGTCAATTGAATTGAATGCCAGGTTAGGTCAATTGAATGCCCGGTTAGGTCAACTGTACGCCCTTGACAATTGGTTAGGTTAAGTCATGATATTTTCAATTATGCATATTTACCGGTAATTATGCATAATTACCAATTTATCACATTTACCCTAACATATACATATAAAAAATGAGGGTTTGTTTTTCCTTTCTATTATATACTTTTTGCGTGATTCAGTTTTTCTAAAAGATGACTATATATACTAGGTATAACCGTATAAGCATGGTAGTATAGTAAATTATAGGTAATACTAATATACTTATTAGATTAAAGGAAGAAAAATATGGAATAAGTTTAAAACAATAAAAAACAAAAAACAAAAAAAAACAGACACTCTTCGTTTTAAACAAAAAAAACGACAAAAAAAACAAAAAAAACGACAATAAAAAACGACTCACATCACTATCTGCAACATAAACAATAGTGTTTTCTATTCCTCCAAGACTGTGGGGAAAAAATTTATATGGACCCCACTTATATATACACAGTACCTCACAATAGTTTTGCAGACCCGAAGGATCAGGTTGTCTAGTTTCTCATGTGACTATATGTATATAGCTATGGGTAAATTTTTACAAGTGTACATTACAGACTTTGTAAACCAAAACTGTTTTTCTGATGGTTTTTGATGCAGTTTGAACAAAGGTTAATTTCATTCAAACATCAAAAACAATCGGAAAAACAGTTTTAATATATAACCTAACCTAAAATTCCAAAATTCTTCAAAAGCCTGTAATGTACTCTTGTAAAAATATACCATACCTAGCTATGTACATATAACCTGAATAGGTGGGGTAGGTGGGGTTAATATGTTTTAAATGACATGGGCTGGACCTGTAAATCAAAATAACTTTTTATGAGGTAGTTTTAGTCGCTTTATTCAAATTTGTCACTCATTTTTTGTGCAAATGCATATTAATGGTGAAAATTATACCAATAATATATATATAAATACTCATTTTTGGTCCGACGAGTATAATTTTAGGCTATTTTTTTGCTACTCTGCGACTTAATTAGTTTGTTAGTTTCTGTTCTGGCTATTTTTTTTTCTAATTAGATTCAGTTTGGTGGTGTTTATGATAGAATTATGATGTGCCATTCATGTGGTTTTGACTTTGAGAACTTGATTCATCATGTGCCCTAGATGAAGACAAAGCATTGGATGTTTTTATCAATTACAGTGTTATTCTCTCATCCTTAACTTGCCTGAAATGTGACTGAGTGTCTAATACAAAAAGATCAGAAGATATTTAGGTGAAATAACCAATATTAACCTGTTAGGTTAATTGAATGCCCAGTTAGGTCAACTGTATACCCTTGCTGACTGGTTAGGTTAAGTCATGATATTTTCATTAGTTTAAATGAAAATGATGAGAGCGAGCTTTTCTGGTTAATTTTGAGGTGTTTTGCACGTTTCCTGTGGTAATGGGTCGTGTATTTTGGTGTGCTTTGTTCAAATATGACCTTCATTTCTTGTGCAAATGAACAGAAATACAGTTGTCATTGCATGGCCCAAACACACATTTATGTTCATTTGCACAAGAAATGAAGGTTATATTTGAACTGAACAGAGCACACCAAAATACACTAAAAAATATATTTTTTATTTCAACTTCAGGCCATGTCATTTGCGACAATTACCATAAGTGGGACTGTAAAGACTGTATAGAGTATTTGAATGTACACTTAACCTAACCAAGCATTCAATTTATTATTAAATTTGGTACTGTAAAGCAAAAACAAGAATGCATGGGGGCCCTGATCTTCAGGTGATCCCTAGCCTAGTCTGACAACAGATACTGATAAACTATGAGAGGAAGGGAAGCCACAGGTATTTTAAATTGAGTAAGATTCAAGCAGTCTAACATTTAAGCCCATAGCCTATACAAATGACCCTATATGCACTTTTTATACTTAAAAATTTATTTGTCATAAATATTTGCACCATAAATTGCTTTAACTATCAGTAGTAGTCCCAAGATAATAAAAAAAACAGTTGCACACCACTGTTCTTACCTGGTTGGGGTCCCATGGATTACACCTGAGAACCCCATAGCAGCCAACACACCAGTCGAAGACCATACTGTACAATCAAAGTTAATTTAAAAGAAGGACTGGAAAGTGTATTGTGAGCGATAATACACTTCCAAATTATTAAGCAGATTACATTTTCTCCAATGTTTTCAAAAGTTTTTCCCTGATTTCAATGAAATTTATAGCAAATAATCACTATATATAGCAGCATTGATGGTATTCATTTTGCTAAAAAAAATAATCATCTCATTTTATTGAAAAATATGTAAAATATTGTGTTTCAAATTATTATGCAAGTATTCTTATTTATGGATCTAAATGGTGAAAATGGGTAAGAAGAAGGATTTAACACTAACTGAGAAAAGAAAAATAGTCAAGTTACTCGCTGAAAATATAAAATCTATTGAAATTGCGAAGCAGTTTGGCAGAGCTTATCGAACTGTAAACAAGTTTGTAGTAGAGGGTACCAAACTGAGGCAGCAAAGTGATAAAGGAGCTGTAAGAAAAGTGACAAGGCAGCAGATATCTGTAATCAAGCGCAAATTGCAAAGCATCCATTGTCCTCAAGTAGAGAGGTTTTTGAGCAGGCTGGCATACATACTGTACCAAGAACATCTTGATGTGGAATCCTCCAAACAATTGGCAAGACATGTAAACCTACGATTCAGTCACCATTAACACCCAGGTACAAGAAGCAGTGTGTTGAATGGGCGCATCAGTACGTGAAAACAGATTTTAATACTGTATTGTTCACTGATGAATGAAAAGCAACCCTTGAGGGATTTGATGTTTGGTCAAGAAGATGGATTGCTGAGAGCCAATTTCTACCATTGAGATTAAGACGCCAACAAGTTGGAGGTAGTGTCATGTTTTGGTCAGGATTGATAGACAATGAAGTAGCTGTCCCATACAGAGTGCCTGATGGTGTAAAAATGAATGCCCAGTCTTACACAAACTTTCTAAAAGAAAACCTCATTCCATGGTAGACTGACCCTTAGCAATCCATCTTCTTGACCAACCATCGGATCCCTCAAGGGTTGCTCTTCATTCATCGGTTAACAATACAGTATTAAAATCTGTTTTCACGTACTGATGCGCCCATTCAACACACTGCTTCTTGTACCTGGGTGTTAATGGTGACTGAATCGTAGGTTTACACGTCTTGCCAATTGTTTGGAGGATTCCACATCAAGATGTTCTTGGTACAATATGTATGCCAGCCTGCTCAAAAACCTCTTTACTTGAGGACAATGGATGCTTTGCAATTTGCGCTTGATTACAGATATCTGCCACCTTGTCACTTTCCTTATAGCTCTTTTATCACTTCGCTGCCTCAGTTTGGTACCCTCCACTACAAACTTGTTTACAGTTCGATAAGCTCTGCCAAACTGCTTCGCAATTCCAATAGATTTTATATTTTCAGTAACTTGACTATTTTTCTTCTCAGTTAGTGTTAAATCCTTCTTCTTACCCATTTTCACCATTTAGATCCGTGAATAGAATACTTGCTTAATAATTCAGAACATCATATTTTACATATTTTTAAATAAAAAGAATTATTTTAATTATCAAAATATTTTATCAAAATGAATACCATCAGTGCTGCTCTATATAGTAATTATTTGCTATAAATTTCATTGAAATTGGTAAAAAACTTTTGAAAACATTGGAGAAAATGCAATCTGCTTAATAATTTGGAATGTACTGTATTATAGCTTGAGAGAATCACAATTGGTAAAAAAAAAGAGTATCACCCAAATAATTAGCCAAGGCACTCTTAAAAGATGTTAATGATGGGGACAACACAACATTTGCAGGCAAGGCATTCCATCCCCTTATAACTCTGAGAAAAATCTCCTATAGACATTACAGTTGGTGTGAGAAAAGTGGATTTTAAATGGATGACCTTTAGTAGTATATGGGTTCAATATTTAAAAAACATCATCAGGCACTATTGGAGACTGGTTATGGAATATTTTCCAGCACTGAACCATGTCTGCACAGAGAAGTCTATCTTGTATTGAGTATAACTGAAGATATTTCAGTCTGTCTATATAAGAATAATCTATTAGTCCCTCAACCTGCTTGGTCCATCTTCAAGTCTTTTTAAATCACCCAAATAGCCAGTATTCCATCAGGGTTGGCACCAAAGTTGGTGACCCAGTTTTCCCCATTTTTTTTTTTTTTTTTAAACTACAGGTTAATTTCAGCTTAACCATGCATAAAATACTTAGTTATTTATGAATAATTACCAATAAATTAAAATAATTCATGTATTCATACATTGTGCATTGGAATATTTTAATATAATGCTTTAATGGATAAAAACTTAACAATTGAATGTATCAGTTTGCTGAAAATGAACTGGCTTTAATGAATTATAGATCCTCATCTCCTGCACTCTGCTTGGTTTTAAAGAAACTATAATACATTACCAAAGATAATTTTATTTTAATAATAAGCCATATATCTAGCTTCATTAGCACAACAAAAATAAGAAGTTTTAGTTCATTTTAAGCCATTCAAGCGCTCATTTTTTACAAAACAATTGTTCTTTCATTAAACACTTTTTAATCTAATATTTTAAGGTACTTTAAGGTAGCTACTTTACTTTTACTTTATAATAATTTGTACATCCCAGAACTACACCCTTGAGTTCTTTCTCCCCAGATTCTCTATAATTTTATATATATATTGAGTTTCTAATTTATGGTGTAAATTGTAGGCTGCTTTAAAATATACCTTAAAACATAATACAAGATAATGCTCTAAAATTAATTCAAATCTTTATTAACATTTATAGAGCATATAATTTTATTATTTGCTCTTATACTATTATATGATACAATTTTGAAAAAACCTAGTTTTGCCCAGGTTTTTGTGGAAAACCTGGGTTGGTTAGGCTTTTTCAAAAAAGTGGGTTTTTTGCTAACCTTGTATTCTATACACAGGACAAAAAGTCCAATAAAGGTCTTATATTTGAAATAAACAAGGATTTCATAAATCCAACCTCCCTGCACAAGGTAGATCTTAGCAGATTTGAAGCCAAGCCACTTGCTTTGTTAACAACAGAGTTGATATGAAGGTGAAATTTCAAGGAAGTATCAACTATAATTCAAAGATCGGAAGAGGAGTCAACAAACTTAACAGGGTGGCCATCTATACGGTACTGTGAGCAAGTACCCAGTGCCTGCCCAGCAACTGAGGAGCTGTGAAATCGCAAAATGCAACATTTCTCAATGTTCAGTCTTAAACCCCATGACTTGGCTGTTAAAAGAAGAATGTCAATGTTCCCTTGAGTCTGGCTCATACCATGCAACACAGAAGTTGCAGTTGATGGCCAATAACAAATATAGAGTTTTAAGTCATCTGCAAAGATCTTATATGGGCATTTCAGGTTTATAGCGATATGATTTATAAAGATAAAGAATAGTACAGGTCCCAAAACAGATTACTGAGGCACCCTGCTGGACACAGCGACAGAGTCACCAGTGCAGCCCCCAACAACCACTGACATTGACCTGTCAGTTAGAAAACCCCTGATCCAACCCAGTATGCTACCCCCACACCAATGGCCTCAAGTTTCTGGAGCAAGATAAGAGTGGTTTACAGTATCAAATGCCTTAGCAAAATCAAACAGTATAAGATCAACCACAGAACTGTTATTAATAATAGATATGATGTAATTATAAGTGAGCAGCAATTGATCTGAAACTGATCATCAACCAATAGAGAATTTATATCAAGATAAGCATAAAGTTCTTTCGCGATTAATCATTCTAAGACTTTGCAACAGACAGAAGTCAGACTTATGGGGTGATAATTGAGTGGGTCAGTGTGTAAGCCCTTCTTAAATATTGGGACAACTAAGGCCTGTTTCCACAAAAGGGGAAGGGTGCCATCCTGAAGGGATTTAACAAATAGTTTGTGTAAGGGGGGGAGCTAGTGCCTCTTTACAATTAGATAGAAATGATGGATGGATATTATCCAGAACCCATACTAGAATTTTTATTAAGTTTGCTCAATATGACAAGATATTGTTGGTTGTGAACTGCAAAGTAGTTAAGGGTAATTACCGTATGTCGCAAATGACATGGCCTGAAGTTGAAATAAAAAATGATACATTTTTCTAGTGTATTTTGGTGTGCTCTGTTCAAATATAACCATTTCTTGTGCAAATGAACAGAAATACATGTTTGGGCCATGCAATGACAACTGTAGTTCTGTTCATTTGCACAAGAAATGAAGGTCATATTCGAACAAAGCACACCAAAATAGCTACACTTGAAAAATGTATTTTTAACTACATTTTATACAATAAAGCATAACCTAACATGTTCATGTTACGAGATCTCATAAACGACGTTACCACAGGAAATGTGCAAAACACCTCAAAATTAACCAAAAAAGTTTGCTCTCATCATTTTTGTTTAAACTAACAAAAATATCATGACAATCTAACCAATCATCAAGGGTGTATAGTTGACCTAACTGGGCATTCAATTAACCTAACAGGTTAATATTGGTTATTTCACCTAAACATCATCTGATCTTTTTGTATAAGGCACTCACTGTCACATTTCAGGCAAGTTAAGGATGAGAGAGTCACTGTAATTGATAAACACATCCAATACTTTGTCTTCAACTAGAGCACATGACGAATCAAGTTCTCAAAGTCGAAACCACACGAATGGCATGTCATAATTCTATCACAAATACCATCAAACTGAATCCAATTAGAAAAAAAAATAGCCAGAACAGAAACCAACAAAATAATTAAGTCACAGAGTAGTGACAAAATAGCCCAAAATTATACTCATTGGACCAAAAATGTGTGTATTTATATATATATTATTAGTATCATAATTTTCACTATTAATATGCATTTGCACAAAAAGTGAGTGACAAATTTCAATAAAACAACTAAAACTAGCTCATAAAAAGTTATTTTGATTTACAGGTCCCATGTCATTTAAAACATATTAACTGTAGTTAAATGCTCCTGACTTTGCTGATGGGGTGGAGCCCCAGAAGAATGGACTCTAATAAAGGATTGGGAAAATAAGTTAGCCATTTCCAAATTTGTGGATACAAGCTCATTGGAGGGGGAGATCAGTGATCCTATAGTAGGCCTTCCAACCTTTTTATGCCTAATATATGAATGAAAAAGCTTAAGGTTGGTGGTATAACTCTCCAAAATATGTTTTTCATAATTAATTTGGGAAGAAAGAGCAAAGTTGAAGTATCTGTGATTGATGTCCAGAAAGTGGGCCAAAGCAGTAGTCACCTCAGCGGAATGTCTCCCATTGGACTATCTCACTATTGTAATTGATCCATGTGTGATGTCTAGTTTGTAGTAGTATTTTAGGGGGTTTTATCTTCCAAGGTGTAAAGGAAGATAGTTTCGTATTAGAAGTCAAGGCAGCAATGGCGGCTTTTCAGAGGTGGCATGGGAGACCGGGCCTCCTCTGCTTTTATCACTAAAAACTATGAAAAAGGATTTTATTTCATAGTATTAATTCTATACAATCGTAACATGCAGAAAGTAGTGCATCTAACACTTTGTAATCTATTTTATTTATATAGCATACATTGTAGACAAATTTGGGCCTCCCTTTGTGCCTCCCTACTCTCCCTCACCACGAGCCACCACTGCAAGGGAGACACACAGTGATTGATCAAGCTGTTTATGGTGGTGCAAAAATAAAATAACAAATCTTGACACCTCTATTCGCAAATTCAAAGTCCCAATCAATATCCTGCAGTGCTAGTTTAATGGCTCTGTAATTGCCTCTGCACCAATCATACCTTTTGTTAATTATCACATCTTGATTAGGCTGAGAATACAGAAATATATACGAGCAAAGCATGACAGAATGGTGGCAACTAGGGAGTGGAGCAACCACCTTCACTTCAGCAACTCTATCAACCTCTGTGGTCAGCAAGAGATCCAGAGTATTACCTGACCCTAAGTAGGTGGGCTCCTTGATCCACTGGGTTAGACACAGAAAATTGAAACAGTCATAAAAAACTGTCTTGGGGGGATGAAAAATGCTGGGTCATTATGCAGAAAATGACATGGCCTGAAGTTGAAATAAAAAATACATTCTAGTGTATTTTGGTGTGCTCTGTTCAAATATAACCTTCATTTCTTATGCAAATTAACAGAAATACGTGCTTGGGCCATGCAATGACAATGGTATCTGTTCATTTGCACAAGAAATGAAGGTCATATTCGAACAAAGCACACCAAAATACACTTGAAAAATGTACCGTATTTTTGGTTATTATTCGTTTTTTGACCCAATCACACCCAGCTATAACAGCAATATATATTGAATAACCAATCAAAACTGAATAAGAAAATATATTTATCATCTTGGGCAAATTTGTATAAAATATGTTTTTTTATTAAAATATATTTCCTATTTTTGGTGTGTTTTCAATATATATATATATATATCAACTATTTGGTGAATATTTCTTATTTTTGGTGATTCTGGCTACTTCTGCATAATTCAATTTGTCCTGTTTTACATATAAATCATTTTTAGAAATTGTTCGTCTGTTGAACTCTGTTCAGTTTGTTTTTTTTGTGACGAAGTATGATGTGTCAGTTATGCATATTTGATTTTGAAGACGTGATCCGCCATATTGCCCTCGATGAAGACAAGAGTTTAGACCTTTTTTTCAATCACGGAATAATTAAGACATCCGTGACCTGCCCTAAATGCAATAGTGCTTATATTTTAAGAAAAGACCAGAAGGTCTTTAGGTGCCGTAAAAAAATCCTAAAAATAAATGTGTCGTTTCAGTTTAAGGGCAGGCGAAATTTAGCAGACTACCCATGCAAGGTTGGCATATATTATTACATTATCATTTGTATAATTTAGGTCTCAGGGGTACGGGGTAGGGTGCCACTTATTTGGGGTGTTTTTCATTTTTTGGGAATTTCTATCAGGACGGGCGCATTTCTGGTGTCATTCCGTCTAAAAACATTGTGTGTAAAATAATTTTGAAATAAAATAATAATTAGAACTGCCTCAACGAGGTCAAAGTTTATACTTTTTGACGAAAAGTACTCATGGTGTTCTGTTATCATGTCAGTTTTCGTTTCGATAGCTGCTGCAGTTTCTGAGTTGAAAAATGATAACAGACAGACAGACGGACGGTCAGAGTCGTTGGTTTAGTCTTCCGCACTGGTGTACAGAAGACTAAAATGAGGTATTATACAGGGTGTAACACGAGTTTATCCAAATATTGATACAGGCGAAAGAACATGTTATTCTAAGTAGAAAATGGGTTGGGACGAGTTTTGCCAACACTAACAGTGTTTCATTCTCTTTTTCAGTGAGTTCTGAAACGACGTGATGGCTTCGGCAACAAGATCTAAAACAGCAGTCTATCTCCTGGGGACCGTGGACCACAGCATCACAGGAAGCATGCTGCCTACGGGAAAGCAGGCGCTTCAGTACTTTTTCCACCTTCACCTTGACGTCAAGAAGCCGATCAAGGAAGCAGCCGCTGAGACAGTGACCGCAGTCAAGGAATTCTGGGAGCGGTCCCGTATTCCTACGCAGAAAGACCAACGCGCAAGGGACAAGGTTCTCCGAATGTACGAGAAGTGGCGGGCTCTGAACAAGAACTCGAAACGGCGCACTGTGACCCAAATCAGGAACGAGGCCGAGTTCCTCTCATCCCTTGACCGCCTCTTCGACATCGCACACGAACAGGCGATATCGATGATCACAATCGAAGAGGACAGGGAGTTCCTGACGGGACAAAGGGCCGAGGTGCGGCGCGGCCGCATCTCCTCCACACGTGACATGACGCTGCACACTGAGGAGGAGCGTGCGAGGAGACAGGAAGCGGAAAGGAGCCGCCGGCAAGATGATGAAAGGGCGAACAGAGAGAGCCGAGAACTCGTCGAACTGGCATCGAGCTCCAGCTCAGGTGCAAGCAGCCCGACTCGGTCACCGACACGGCGTCGTCGCCGAGAAGAAGAGGAAGAGCTCTCTCTCCCGGGCCCGTCCACGTCGAATGCAGAAGCATCTACGACCCCTTTACCACCCAAGCGATTCCGCGCGTCGAAAAAGATGATCACCCCTGATCTCTCCGCAGCGATGGATCGGACGAAACTTACCGACCGAGGTGTTTTTTTGCTGTCGGCGGCTGCGAGGAGCTTGGGCCACGACCCTGAGGAGCTGGTCTTGAACCGCGAATCCTCCCGCCGCGACCGAGCAAAGTTCCGTGCTATGGCAGCAGCGGAAATGAAGGCAGCCTTCCATCCTACTGTGCCGCTGACCGTTCACTGGGACGGGAAAATCGTACCAGCGGCTGACGGAGGCCCTGCTGAAGATCGCCTTCCAGTTCTGGTGTCTGGGGAGAACGTCGACAAGCTTCTGGCTGTGCCCAGCCTCCCCGACGGCACCGGCCGCGCCATGGCGGAAGCCGTCCTCTCTGCCCTCGAGGATTGGGACATCAAGGGACGGATCTGTGCCCTCTCTTTGACACCACCGCCTCAAACACAGGACTCTCAGGAGGAGCTTGCTATATCATTGAGCAGAAACTCGAGAAGACAGTGCTTCATTTGGCTTGCCGCCACCACATCCACGAACTGGTGTGCGAGAAGGCATTCACGGCGTGCCTCGGTCCCTCTACTGGTCCTGACATCCTCCTGTTCAAACGATTCGCCGCCCAGTGGGACTTCATCGATCAAACCAAAGCGAAGCCCTTCGAGGATGGAACCATGCCGCAGCACCTGAAGGACGCCCGCGACGACCTGCTGATCGAATTCAGCCGCCTCCTCGACGGTCAACATCCACGTGATGACTACAGGGAACTTCTGGAGCTCTCTGTAATTGTGCTGGGCGGTCCGAACAAGCGGGGTGCCCGGTTCGCTCGTCCCGGCGCCTTCCATCGCGCGCGCTGGATGGCAAAAGTCATCTATGCCATCAAACTGTTCCTGTTCCGGGAACAGTTTCAGATGTCGTCAGGCGAAGCGGCTGGAATCCGGCGATTCACCATCTTCGCCGTGTCCATCTACGTGACGGCCTGGTACAAAGCGCCGCTCCCGGCAACGGCCCCAGCCGCGGACCTCGCGCTGCTCAAGGCCCTCGTCTATTATCCGGACTCAGCGGTGGCCAAGGCGACGGCGACAGTCTTCGCCAGGCACCTATGGTACTTGAGCGAGCGCCTCGTCACCCTGGCCATCTTCGACGAGGGTATCGACTTGGCGTCTGCGGGAGATGATTAAAGCGATGGAAGAAGAGGAAGGATCGGAGGATCCCCCGCGGCGTATCAATGTGGACCTGTCCACCGCCTCAATCGCCAACAATACATTGGCCAAGTTCACAACGACTACATCAAAGGAGTTCTTCAAGGTTCTGGACATCAGCACCGCCTTCCTGCTCAAGGATCCGGAGGAGTGGCGGACGGACCCAGCCTTCATCGCCGCATCCCGCCGAGTCCAGGCCCTTCAAGTTGTCAATGACTTCGCGGAGCGCGGGGTGGCGTTGATGCAGTCTTTCAACCTGGCCCTTACCAAGAGTGAAGACCAAAGGCAGTTCCTCTTACAAGTGGTCGAGAAGCACCGCTGTGACTTCCCAACCGCCCGCAAGTCCACCGTGACCTCTGCAAAGTAGGCAACAATGAGAGGGAGATGGGCGGCCATGATACCCCCCCCCTTGAGGGGCTAATACTCGAGTTGAGGGGGACCTAGAGTTGAAAGTATGAAGTCCAGTTATATGTTTTAGGTCAAGATTAGTAGCTTGAACAAACTAGAAGTGATATTTTATTTGCTAGAGGCATAGATCATGATCTAAAATTTCTACTTTTCGAGAAAATATACAAACTTTGACCGTATTGAGGCAGTTCTAAATATTGTTTTATTTCAAAAATATTTTACACACGATAGTTTTTGACAAAATGGAACCAGAAACGCGCCCGTCCCGATAAAAATTCAAAGTTTCGAAAATAAGTGTCACCCTAGTACGGGGGCTTCACACATCACAAATTGATCGGTCCTAATGTTTTGCGGACAGTTCAGTACGTGACACTGGTTAGGTCAACTGTACGCCCTTGATGATTGGTTAGGTTAAATCATATTTTTGTTTAAATTTGTTAGTTTAAACGAAAATGATGAGTGCAAACTTTTCTGGCTAATTTTGAGGTGTTTTGTACGAAACTGCCATCCGTTTCCTGTGCAAATGCGTAGTTTTCAAGATGACAATATCTTGAAAACTACGCATTTGCACAGGAAACGGATGGCAGATTCGTGCAAAACACCTCAAAATTGACCAGAAAAGTTTGCTCTCATTATAGAGAGAGACTGGGTCAAAAAACGAATAATTACTATATTTTTTACTACATTTTATACAATAAAGCATAACTAGTGACGTTAAAAAAATGTTTTTTTTTATGTCCATATTTTTTTTTTTAATAATTAATATAGATATTGCCAATTTAATTATAAGGTATACTTTTGCAATGATATATATTATAAAAATAAATAAATAAATAATAAAATAGGCCATATGGTACCAGTATAGAATGTCCTTTTCAGCCTATTTACAGAAAAAACTGGCGTCTTGTATCTTGAGATCCGTTAAACTTGCGAGAACATTGGCTAGGAGCTGACTGCCCATTGTCCAACCTTTCCAGGACTCTCCCATCCATGCCTCGGATTTTGAATCTCCCACTTAACTATCCTTTAGACCGATGACATATCCCCCCCCCTCCCCCGAGACCATCCATATATATATATATATACATACACATACACCCATATACATATATACCAATATATACATAAATACTTATATACACACATTTATATCTATTATATACCCCATACACACGCATACTCACATATATACCTACACAAACTCATACACCTCCGAGATCATTTAGCACATACAGTAATATCCATACAGCCAAAAGAAACCAATTAAGCGCAGACAGAGCAGCAAAGCTAGTATTTATATCCCAAAATGCAAAATTCCAAGAAAGTGAAGTAAAACATGGTGCTACATTGGCTTCGTCAACATCCAAATCTGCAATAAGTACCAGTACCTGTGATATTGAAACTATATGCTCTAATCAATCTAGTGATAATGATTCTTCAATGGAAATAGAATCAGATAATGAAAGTTAAACAGCATTAGGTTAACACAAAGGTTAAAGAAAAAGGATTTTTTTTTTTTTTTTTTTCTATTTGGAATATATATATATACACACTGGTATTCTTGCCAATCACAATTATATATATTGTTTTATACTAGTATTATAGTATTATGTATTTTTTATTATGTATATTATACCAGTACCTGTGATATTGAAACTAGCATATATGCTCTACCCAATCTAGTGATGATTCTTCCATGAAAATGAAGGTTAAACATCATTAGGTTAACAAAAGGTTCAAAAAAAGGTGAATATTTTTTTTTTCTATCTGGAATATATATACTGGTACTCTTGCCAATCACAATTATGTATATTGTTTGAAATGAGGAAGAATGTTTTATGTTCTAGTTAAAAAATATATATACATATAAAAAAATGTGTGTGTTTTTCCTTTCTATTATATACTTTTTGCGTGATTCAGTTTTTCTAAAAGATGACTATATATACTAGGTATAACCGTATAAGCATGGTAGCAGTGATGTAGGTCTCGAGACCGATCTCGAGACCCAATTTGTAGATCTCGATCTCGGTCTCGGTTTTTCTCCCCGAGACCTTTCGAGACCGTAATGAAAAATACATGTTATTGGCATACTCATGATGGTGGCTTGGTTGAACAGACACAATTCAGAATGTTTATGAAAATTTGTGAAAGTAAGGGACTCTAGGTATTCACTAATCAGTCACCTTGTTTTGAGTGGATGTTGAATTAATGTCATATATATATATATATTATTTAGACCTTATGCTAATTGCTATGCCTCTGTTTATAATACCGATATGTCAATTTATTTTTCATAGAAATGGTGTTGGAAAAATGCTATACAGGAAACTCAAGCACGGAGAATGAGCAGATACAGAGAGACAGCGTTCATTCTCACAGCAGCGATGATGAAATAAAACAGAGTCAAACCAAACTTCCAAGACTAATCGCAAAATATCAAAGCTATCAGTCCAAGCAGAAGAACGTTAAAACTGGGAAGATTTTGAACCGCAGGGAACAGTTGCAACGGTACCTCTTAGAGATCGATGAATCTCATATTTTAGACAACTGCTCTCCAATAAAGTTTTGGCACCAGAAAAGGGATAAATTCCCATCACTGACCAAAATTGCCATGACTGTTTTAACAGTGCTTGCCTCTAGTGCTCCAATTGAGCGTGTATTTAGCCATGGAGGCATAATAATGAGGCCCCACAGAAGTCGAACTTCAGCAGAACTTCTGAGCATGCTGATGTTCCTTAAGTGTAATGAGCACCTATCATGCTTTAAATAAATGCAAGTCAAACTGGGTAGTGGGTACGTTCATTAAACCTTCTGTAACAGATATAAAAGTACGTGTATATATATATATATACCTTATGTTGTTTCGTGTGTTGGTCTCTCTTCACACGGAGGTCAAGCTGGTGGCTATATATATATATTATATATATATATATTATATATTATATATATATATTAGGGTGGTCCAAATCCATAGGGGGAAATTTCAAAATTGTCTTAGATAGTCTCCACAAGTGTGGTTTTTGTCCATTTAGTGTCCACATGGTCTGTGCAAAATTGCAGCGTGATTGGTGAATATTTAGAGGTCGCCCCACTCTGAATATATATATTATATAATGTACTTTTTCTTCCGTAGGTCCGATGGCTCAAACTCGATCAATTCCAAAAGTTTGGCTTCTAGGGATGGCAACTGGAACTTTATCCACGTCAAGGCTCCCTACATGCCTTGACGCCCTCCTCTTTGGGCAATACCACCACATCAATCAAAAGCAAACCACCTCCGACAGTCTCAACCAGGCATGCCAGAGGGTGATTGAAGTCTGGACCCGAGCGCGGATCCCAACTCAACGGATCGACTCCTGTGTCCGTAAGCTTTCAAAGCTTTTAGACCGCTACAAAACACTCAAGAAGCACAGGACCAGGCAACGTGCCAGCGATAGAATGAATGAAGACATCTTCAAAGCGGACATCCAGGAACTGTTTGACATCGCAACCAGTGATGCCATGAGCACAATCGTCAACGTTGAGGACCGAAATTTCCTGTCCATGCAGCGCAAGGACGTCAATTCTTGCAGCATGGCTGGCATTGATAAGGAAACGACTACACAAGAGGACAGAAAGCGATCCAGAATGGAGAAGGAAGCCAAGAGGAAGGCAAGGCATGAAGCAACACAGAAAGATTTGGAAGAAGCAGGAGTGTCATCAATTGATCTTTCCTCTTCTTCTTCTTCCCTTTTTTCGCAAGACGACGACGACTATAGAGCATCGGTTCCGATTCCTTCTTCGTCTGAAGCTCCGGCACCAAAGCGTCCCAAGAACAAGGTTACGTACATTTTCCAATCTCCAGAAGTCATTGGAGCAATGGATCGCACCAATCTTTCTGACCGGAATGCTGTTTTCGTAACTGGAGCTGTATTACAGGCCGCGGGGCATGATCTGTCTGGGATGACGTGCTCTCGGAGCTCTATTCATCGCTACAGAGAAAGTGGGCGAGAACAGGCAGCTCGAGAAGACCTAGAATCATTCTCTCTAGAAGACCTTGTCCTTCTCCATTGGGACGGAAAGCTTCTCCCCGGCATTGAAGGGAAGAAGACGAATGTGCATCGGATAGCAATCCTTATAACATTCAATGGACAGGAGAAGCTGCTTGGTGTCCCAAAGATGAAACAAGGAACTGGAGAAGCACAGGCCCAGGCATGCCTTCAAACTATGAAATTATGGAACATGGAACAGCATGTGAGAGGTCTCGTCTTCGATACCACTGCGTCAAACACGGGTTTACATCGCGGAGCCTGTGTCAGGATTGAAGAAGCATTGGGTCACGAGCTAGTTTGGATCGGTTGTCGACATCATATACTTGAAGTCGTACTTGCTGATGTCTTTGCCTCAATATTTGGCTCAACAGGAAGTCCTGAAACAGGCCTTTTTAAGCGATTTCAAAAGGAATGGCCATCTCTCTCCCACGAAGCATTTGTCTCAGCATCGGACAGCTTGTTCGAGAACCCTCAACTCCAAAATGAGAAAAGAGATGCTCACTTACTTACCTAACGCTCTTCAGGCAAGCCAACCTCGTGACGACTACAAGGAGTTCCTTGAACTATCTTTGCTCTTCCTGGGGGGAAAGACTGGTGGTCAACTCTTTATCCGAGCTCCGGGTCCCATGCACCACGCGAGATGGATGGCGAAGGCGATTTATGCGCTCAAAATCTACCTCTTTCACTATCAATTCAAGCTCACAGCACGCGAAGAACGAAACGTGACTCAGCTGGCTTTATTTGTCAGTCTGATTTACGTCAAGTACTGGCATGAAGCGCCAATGGGGACACAAGCTCCTCTCAATGATCTCAAAATGCTGCATCTTCTGGAAAAATATCCACACGGAGCTGCTGCACAAGCGGCGAAGACAGCTCTAAGACGCCACCTGTGGTACTTGTCGGAGCATCTGATTGGACTGGCCTTCTTCGATAATAGGATCGATCCTGATACCAAAAGGAGAATGGTTCAACACCTCCAACATCCCCAAAAGAATGGCTGCCCCGACGAATCGACATGGCGGAAGCTGGTGTTGAAAATGATGTGGCATCCTTCGTCACGAAAAGGACATTGACCCTCTTTGATGCCTTGAAAGTTGGAGGTAAGGAGGAAGCGCGCCAGTTACTTCAAAAAGATCCACGGGAATGGCCAAATGACAAGAACTACAGGGAACTTAGAGATCGTGCCTTAAAGATGAAAGTCGTCAATGATGCTGCCGAGCGAGGTATTGCTCTCGCACAACGCTACGAGGACCAGAAGCAGTACCTCCTACAACTCGTAGCCGCCCACCGAAAACAGATACCAATACCATCCAAGGCGACTCTGATGCAGAAGAAATGAAGATACACCCATTATCATGTCCTATTGTCTTACTGTTTTCTTTCATATTCTTTGAGAACCAAAAAAAAATTTAGTTATTCAGTTGTCTATATATTTTCCCAAATTTTCAAAAAGGGGGCAAGTGGGGCGACCCCTAAATATTAACCGAATAACGTGAAACTTTGCACAAATACTGTCCACACCAAGAGGCATAAAACCAACCTTGTGGAGAGAACTTAGTCGATGCTTTAACTTTTTGGACCACCCATATATATATATATATATATATATTATATATATATATATTTGTTAATTTATAGGCTACACTTTTTGCATTCAACACACTACATCTGAGAAAGTAGTTATTAGTTTATTAATATACTTAACATAGTCTAATTTCCATAGTAGTGTGAAACAAATTGAAAGGGCATGAGCTTGGTCTCGATCTCAGTCTCGAATTTTAAGGGTCTCGATCTCAGAAGGTAGATCTCGATCTCGAGCCTTTGATCTCGGTCTTGGTCTCACAGGATCAGGTCTTGGTCTCAGTCTCGGACTTGGTGGTCTCGACTACATCACTGCATGGTAGTATAGTAAATTATAGGTAATACTAATATACTTATTAGATTAAAGGGAGAAAAATATGGAATAAGAATAAAGTACAAAAAAAAAACAAAAAAACAGACTATCTTCGTTTAAACAAAAAAATGAAAAAAAAAAAAAAAAAATGAAAAAAAATGACTCGCATCACTAAGCATAACCTAACCTGTTCATATTACGAGATCTCATAAACAACGCATTACCACAGGAAATGTGCAAATCACCTCAAAATTAACCAGAAAAGTTTGCTCTTGTAATTTTTGTTTAAACTAACGAAAATATCACAACTTAACCTAACCAATCATCAAGGGCATACAGTTGACCTAACCAGGCATTCAATTAATCATTTAATTAATCATCTAGGGCACATGACGAATCAAGTTCTCAGTCAAAACCACACAAATGGTACGTCATAATTCTATCACAAATGCCACCAAACTGAATCCAATTAGAAAAAAAAATAGCCAGAACAGAAACCAACAAACTAAGTTGCAGAGTAACATGACATCATACCACCCCTGACTACAAATACACTAAATATATATACACCGTATATTTATATTATTATTATTTTCTACAATAGTTTGCACAAGAAATGAAGGTTATATTTGAACAGAGCACACCAAAATACACTAGAAAAATATATTTTTTATTTCAACTTCAGGCCATGTCATTTTCTGCATAATGACCAAATGCTGAATATCACACACATGGGACCAATTCAATGATGGGAGATTAAAGTCACCAAGCAAGATTACTTCTTTACCTGGTACAAAGCTACTCAAGAAGACAAGTAAGGGTTAATATTCGTTTTAATGCCCATTCAAACTTAATATTTTTAGTCAGATATACCTGTAAAGCAGTTCAAATGCTTTACAATGACAGTATTTTTATGTTTAGGAGCTTAATAATAATGTATATATAATAACCATTATTACATTATCATTTGTAGAATTTAGGTCTCGGGGGTACAGAAGCAGAGCCCCCATAAAGATCATGCATCACAAATTGATCGGTCCTAATGTTTTGCAGACAGTTCAGTACGTGACACTGGTTAGATCAATTGAATACCTGGTTAGGGCAACTGTACGCCCTTGATGATTGGTTAGGTTAAGTCATGATATTTTCATTAGTTTAAACAAAAATGACGAGTGCAAACTTTTCTGGTTAATTTTGAGGTGTTTTGTACGAAACTGCCATCCATTTCGTGTGCAAATGCGTAGTTTTTGAGATGATGATATCAATTTGTGATGCGTACCCCGATACCCCCGAGACCTAAATTATACAAATGATAATGTAATAACGGTTACTATATCTCCGTTATTATTAAGTTCCAGAACATAAAAATACCATCATTGTAAAGCATTTGAACTGCTTTACAGGTATCTTCTTCTTTCTCTTCGCCCATTCCCGCCTCTACGGGAATGGATGTTAAAACAAATATTAACCCAAGTAATGAAGGAGGTGGACAATATACCACAATCAGATATAGATCAAATTCAATTAGAAAACATACTATTAGATTAGGCATGGGAGTATCAATAAGCTTACACTTGTACCTATCTGAGATATATATACTGGTAAATTTATAGTATTACACCCGTCTCCCTTTGGAGGTGAAATTTATGTTTTTCCTATGGTTTTTGATGTGCTTTGAACGAATCTGACCTTCAAAGCCGTTGGAAATGACTCGTTTTTGAGATAACCCCCCTCCCCCCAGCCGGCAATCAAAAACGAGTCATTTCCGACGGCTTTGAAGGTCAGATTCGTTCAAAACACATCAAAAACCATAGGAAAAACATACATTTCACCTTCAAAATTGACCTGACCTATCCTATCAGGCACTCCACCACAGTTCTGTGGTCCCATAAATGGCTGAGGAAATGATTCACAAAAAGAACAATTTTCCACGGAGGAATATTAGTATTGTCTAGAAAAGAACCTTTAAAATCTGAGACAGAATAATCACAGTACCGTCTTTTCTTCGTTTTAGGCACAACATAACTTTTTCTACAACGCCACAGTTTCTGGTCTTGACGATACGTACACTCCGTTTTACAATGTGGACACTTCACTACTGTCGGTAGAACACCGTGAGCACGCAGAAACAACACTTTTTTCTAAATTTTCATAGAAAGCGACAATACAGCAGTAATAATTGAACGAACACATGTCACACGAAGCCATTCCGGTAGCAAACTAATTCAAATTCGAAATGGATGGAGCGCAATGATTGGGCAGACATGTGATGGCAACACAAATGAATGTACGAACACACACTAGATACACACCAAAAAAACGTTTATATCTCGAAAACAAAGCATTTGCGATGGAAACGCTATAGAAGAAAAGTGTCTTAGAATTTAAAAATCTACCTAGTGAATATATAATAATTGCTGGACGTTAGACGGGTGTAATACTATAATAATACCTATGTACTGACACCATGCTTAGCTACAAACAGAGCAAACTTTTCTGGGTATTATTCTACTATTACACCCGTCTAACGTCCAGCAATTATTATATGTTCATTAAGTAGATTTTTTAATTCTAAGACACTTTCCTTCTATAGGGTTTCCATCGCAAATGCTTCATTTTCGAGATATAAACGTTTTTTTGGTGTGTATCTAGTGTGTGTTTGTATGTTCGTTTGTGTGTTCGTGTGTGTTGACGTCACATGTCTGCCCAATCAGAGCGCTCCATCCATTTCGAATTTGAATTAGTTTGCTACTGGAATGGCTTCGTGTGACATGTGTTCGTTCGATTATTACCGCTATATTGTCGCTTTCTATGAAAATTTAGAAAAGTGTTGAGTTTCTGCGTGCTCACGGTGTTCTACCGACAGTAGTGAAGTGGGTAATTTTTTACTATCACTCCGGTCTCTTCAATTCCTATAATTTATACATCAATGGATTCGTTATTACACCAGGAATGCGATTTGGATAGTCTCAAGTGAGGGAACTGGCCCAAAACTAAGTTAGGACAGGAAGTTTGTTTTGGGGTATAAGTATGAAAAAATACCCTAAAGTGCGGGTAATTCCTTCAGTAGAGACTATCTAGGGCGCATTCACGATGTAAAAACAAATCCATTGATATATAAATTATGGAAATTGTAGAAACAGCCAACATGAGTGACCTAAAAGGTATATATATACATTTATATATATGTAGTAAAACGAACACTATATATATTATATATACCGTAAAACTATACTAACCTAACCTAACCTAATTTTAGGTACTACTCTTACCTGTATACTTATTACCACAAACAATACCTTCCTTGTTTTTCTTAGGGCATATAAATTCTTTTAGCAATACACCGTGTTCTACATAAAAATTAAATTCAGCCTCTTCATCATCAAAAAATTTGCATGAAGTTAAACACACTGAATAATTACAACCATCGCAAACCGACGCCACCGTGACACTAAAATGTTATGAGTTCAGGTCAAACCACCCAATTTTGTTAGCGGTACCTTCCTAACCTTTGTGGGATCAGTCATTTTATCACTCACAAAACATGATCCGCGATTTTATCGCTCAAAAAAATAATTTCTTAACATTAATTTTATAGCTTTAATCGGCATTTGCCTTCATATTGTACTTAATAAAAGTTGTTTAAAAAAATATCAAGAGTCTTATGGTAAACTTTATTTTCAGTTTCCAGAGACCGGACTGATAGTAAAAAATTACCGTGAAGTGTCCACATTGTAAAACGGAGTGTACATATTGTCAAGACCAGAAACTGTGGCATTATAGAAAAAGTTACGTTGTGCTTAAAACGAAGAAAAGATGGTACTGTGATTATTCTGTCTTAGATTTTAAAGGTAATTCCTATTTTTCTTTTAGGTTAGGATAGGTTAGGTTAGGTTTAGTTAAGTTAGGTCAGGATAGGTTAGGTTAGGTCAATTTTGAAGGTGAAATTTGTTTTTCCTATGGTTTTTGATGTGTTTTGAACGAATCTGACCTTCAAAACCGTCAGAAATGACTCGTTTTCTATGATTTCCCCCACATTGCCAGCTGGGGGGGGGGGATCTCAAAAACAAGTCATTTCCGACGGTTTTGAAGGTAGGTCAGATTCATTCAAAACACATCAAAAACCATAGGAAAAACATAAATTTCACCTCGAAAGGGAGATGGGTGGGTAAATATGGATATTACGGCCTCCACCCAATTTTGATGCCAAAATACATTTTCCTAGTAGTGTATGATGTGCTTTGTTCAAATCTGTCCTTCATTTTATGTGGAAATGAAACAATCAAAAGTTATGAGACTTCAAAGTTTTAACATATTTTGGTTCATTTCCCCATAAAATGAAGGCCAGATTTTAACATTGCACATCAAATACTACTAGAAAAATGCATTCTAGTGTCCAAATTGCTAGAGAACCTACCTAACCTAACCTAACCCTAATATCAATGGAATCATAAAGATCCACACTCTCTGCATTTAAAATAAGACTGTACCATACCATGTTTAACAAAAATTTTTACAGCAGAATTATCACTATTGTTAATTTCCATAATAACATCTTCGAAATACATTTCACATCCTCTACACACCATATTGGAAAATCAACTGATAAAGAAAACGGAAAATACGATACCTCATTTTTTTTTTTTTCCACCCAAATAGATATAGCTACCGTACTTATGATGACGTCATTCAAAAAATGGAGTTACGAAAATAATTTCTTTAAAAGCCTATAACATTATAAATACGCAATTGCACAAATAATAACATATACCATTAGACTCCTAAAATTATGCTGAAACATTTGATAATAGCCAGTATTGTCAACTTGGTGGAGGCCGTAATATCTATATTTACCGACGGGTGTAATACTATACATTTACCCTTCTGGTCAATTTTGAGGTGTTTTGCACGAATCTGCCATCTGTTTCCTGTGCAAATGCATAGTTTTTGAGATAGTCATCTCAAAAACTACGCATTTGCACAGGAAACGGATGGCAGATTCGTGCAAAACACCTCAAAATCAACCAGAAAAGTTTGCATTCGTGCTAAACACAACCTAACAACGTAACCTAACCAATCGCCTCATCACCCACTTCACCACAAAAAGATTTCTAGTTAACAATAGACTCACTACCTAGTTTTATAACTTTCTCGGCATAACATTGTGAAAAATATTTTCACAAATAAATATTTATGAACCAGAGGTTTTTATTCACTGAGAAGTTGCAATGTTCCAGCCATGTGCCCTTAAAGATAGAAACAGTAAATCCCCTGTCATGCTTATTTTTTGGATTTTTTTTTTACAGTACCTAAACATCTTCGAGTCTTGTCTTAAAATACAGGCAATATTACATTTAGGGCAAATCACAGATGTCAGAATTATGCCATGATTGGAAAAAACATCAACTTTTATCTTCATCGAGGCTAACAAGGTGGATTAGGTCTTCAAAATCAAGTTCACAAGATTGACACGTCATGATCCTAGAACGAAAATCACCAAACTAACAAGTAACAAAGAAGTAGGCAAAATCAAGAAAAAGTAGCCAAAAATCTCCAAAAAAGGTAGCCAAAATAAACAAATTAACCAAAATTTATATACATACATATTAGAGAATAGAAATTTTTTTTTATAAAAAAGTACATTTTATACAAATTTGCACAAGATAATATATATTTTCTTATTCAGTTTTGATTGGTTATTCAATATATATTGCTGTTATAGCTGGGTGTGACTGGGTCAAAAAACGAATATTAACCAATTTATTAAATCAATAAGGAGTGGAAGCTTATTACTAAGATTATTTACATTGGTTCTAGACATTTATAATTAAACTGCTAGATAAACTATAGTGGTAAGAGAGTAAAGCCACCATGAGAAATGGGTTTATTGGAACATAAGCTTTCGGCCCGTATTCAGGTCTGAAGTCTAGCCACCAACTTCGACTGGGTCTTTAGTTTTGCTGTAAATAACATAGGGCCTACCTTTTCATATTTTTGTCTGTCTTCAATTTTCCCAATTTTTTCATTTTCGAGTTGAATGATGGTAGTTTTCAGTTCTTCAATATGCCCAGTAGAATTTTCATGGTTTGTTGCTAGTTTTTCTAAATGTTCAAGAGCACATATCACTCTTGGCATTAAACTTGTTACAGCATCTGCTCCAAAAAGATCTATTATCTTTTCAAATTCTTTTCCAATTTCGTGTGCAAGATCATATACATCCACCACACTAACATGTGAATCCTCCTCCTCCTCCATAGCTGGAGTTAACATTATTTGGAAAGGCATTAAATATTAAAATTGGTAAGTACAACCTGAATGTTCAAGGCATGTTAACTAACACGAGCGAAACTCACAAACTGAGACAATCATATGGCAAATGACCTGATACTGCAAACAAACTGAAGGAAATTTTTAAAATTTCTTATAATTCCCCACACTGTAGGGAGAAATATAAAATATAAGGGGGAAATTACACTTTCGTCACAGTGTATACTATTCACAGAGGTAATCATTTACATTTTATTAAAGCTAACCTGTATCTAATCAGACCACAATCGCAAAAAATTTCATACAAGTTTGTTAAATCGAGAAAAAATCAGTGGGTCAGTCAGTAAATTTATAAAATTACAGTCATTAAAATTATGAGCTTCACATTCAAAGCTAACAGCCCATATTTGTGAAATTACATTTAAAATCTAAATGTCTCTGAGCATAAACGAAATATTATGCTCTCACTGGCTAGCGCCCCTAAATCAGTGGGTAACACGACATAGCCATTGACATTTAGACGACTTTTTAACGACACAACGCAACAATTATTCCATAGGCCCATGTAGCTTCATGTTTTCCAAGTGTAATGTAATACACCATTACAGTTCAAAATAATTAAAATTTTCAATTTTTGTCATATAAAAAGAATATTTGCAAATTTTACTACTAATTATTGATTGGTCTGTAGTTTGTGAAATAACAGCAACGAAGTAGTAAAGACTTCGTTCCTACAGATCAGCTAGTACTTCAATATTTTGTATTATTTATTTTCTACAACAATAATAATAATAATAAGTAAATAAATAAATAATGTTTTTCTTAATTTTTTGCTATAACGGATATGAATATCGCCAAATGCTTGTCATTTTTCTCTGAATTAGAGCATACGCAGTTAATCCGCACATGATAACACGAAACGTCCTGTGTATGGCAGTTTCTGTTATCATGCTGGCGTTAATTGTTTTAAGGAGATTAAGTTCGTATAACTGTGTTTCTGTTGATCCTTTACAATTCAGTTACGTAAGAATTATTTTATGCCCTAACCAGTTAAAATTAAATCTCAAAATAAGCATAGTGTATCATATTTTACACATAATAAGGAAAAAAAAATCATCTAAACGTTTACTTTTCGTGCCTTTGCCATCGCAAAATCTGATATAGCATGTGACAGGTCTATTTTGCGAGCCACATCATTCTCAACTGGAAGGATAGCTAACTGAGAAAGCCCTTCGTCTCCCATGGTCGATTGTAAGTAAAACTTTATGAGCTTCAACTTTGAGTAGCATTTTCAGCCTGTGCGAGAATCTGACTGAATCAAATTGCAGCTTTTGGCTCTTAGTGACTCTTGACTCTGACTCCCCAAAGCAGAGTCACTTATACCCCGTTTTCTTTTTACGTAATTGCTGACGTCATTATTCAAATGGAAGTTTCAGCATTTACATTTCATTTGGAAAACACGAAGCCACTGGGGCCAATAGAGGTTATTCAAGTCACGCGCTATATTTTATAATAATAATAAAAATCTTGCAAAATGTGAATCTCAAGTTAGCTAACTAACATACAACTATCCACTAACACCAAAGCAGCCTACATAAATCAAGCCAAGAACACACAGCATCCACAATCTACAAACTCTTTCATTCATGAAAGTTTCCAAATTTTTCTTAAAATTAACTAACCATGTCATATGACAAGTAATTCATAAAATTTACTACTCTATGACTAAAAAAGTATTTTTGTAGATCAAGTCTACAAGTCTGTTTTCTTATTTTGTTATTATACCCACGAGTTATCCTATCAGCCTCTAGTAAGAAAAAGTTACGTACATTGTTACAGAGTACCACAGCGCACTTTAAAGGCTTTTTGCATATATTTATAATATACAATTTTAGTTAATATGGAAAAATTATACATGCCTGTCATACACTTTACATTACAGTTCAAAACAAGGCCTAATTCAAACCCAGGCCTAAACATACTTACAATATGGTATCGTATATGGTATCTTTATTTCATAATTAAATACAAATTATTAATTTATTGTATTAAATAACTACAAAATTGCCCCGGGATTGCCGACAAAGCCTATTGGAAATGAAAAAATTGCCATACATAGAACAAAATATTTAGGCATTGGCCCTACATAACAACAAGCAAAACTTTTTTTCGTATCAAAATTTTCCATCACTGACTCATGAAAAGTACTTCGAGAAGAGAAGTAATGAACATTAAAAAATTAGACGTCTGGGGATTTTACGTTTGCAAACTAAGCAAAATTTAAGACAAAAGATTTATATAGCTCAGCTCAGAGCTGTCTAGTTGCGAGCATTGCTGCAGGCAAAAAAGATGTGTTTAATCTTCCTACAAGTTCTGAGTGAAATCCTAATAAAATAAAACTAATAAAACCAAAGGATAGGCCGATCCCTTCATGTATTTAGGCAAAGTGAATTGTCTATATGAATAAGAATGAACAAATTCCTTGCGTAACCCGATCGCCTACATCAAGAGAGGCGCGATAGGCAACCGCGCAACCTATAATAACCAGAAGCAAGATCCAACGAAATAAGAAGTTATGGTAGTTTCCTTTTTTACCATTAGGCAGCGCTAAATACCGAAGGCAAATAAATTTAATAATTTAACATAAAAAATACTTAACAAGGTCTTTTGAAGACCTCACAAACACAACTTTTTAACGAAAACACAGGGTCTTTGTCGTCGACTCTAGGCATTAAATCTGGCGGAAATTTTCACCGGATCGCCAAGTTGATAGCAATCAACCCATAACCCTGGTCACTGTATAGTTTTTTCACAATTAACTTTGAATGCTTTGAATATGAGACTCCATTAAGTTTTTGTTTACAGTTGAGTCATGACGTCATCAACCTCCAGCATCGTTGATTGATTGCAAAAATATCCTTCGTCGTCAAGTTGCATGATTATAATATTGCAATTTTTAAAAATATTAATTAATTAAGAAATTATATATTAAATATATTATTTTATAAAAACAAATTTTGTACGTTGAAAATACTTAATAAAATTTGCCTGATTCCCCCTCGTTTTAAAAATGTATATACTTATTTGACTACTCAGTGGGGGTTGAAGCGTTTTTCCAAGGGTAATTTTCTAGACTATATATATATATTGACTATGGTCCAAAACATTGAGCAATATCTCGTCTTTGTTTGCTGTTTACATGATTACATCCGATTTATGTGGCAGTCTTGGTTCAGACAACTGCTGGTTTTACAATGCTATGTATTTGTGATGCAGCAAAGATTGTATTTGCATATTAATTAAATGTATGTAATGTAAGTTAAGTGTTATGATAAGATTTATTTGTATGTTAGGTTAAGTGGCAATGCTGGCCTTATTTTTGAACTTGTGTGCTAGGTTAAATGGCTATACTGGTCGAGTTAGTGAACTGCTACCCACTTTAAAGACAACTCGTACCCAAATAGGGGAAAGAGCAGAGCATTTTTTAACCTAGTGAGTGGGCGACATGAATGTCACCCAGTGAAGAAAATTTGTTGCCCAGTAAATGAAATTTCAGGCTACTGGGTGACAAGGAATTTTCAAAATTTGTGAAAATAGAATTGTCTTGGAAACCATGTAAATACATATAATACATGCGCATATGCCACAATTAGACCTGTTTATCCTAAATGTAACTATGAAATTTACATTGAACAGACAGTAACTAGTATGTGGGAAAAATTTAAAAGGGTAATTATTCGTTTTTTGACCCAGTCTCTTTTTATAATGAGAGCAAACGTTTCTGGTCAATTTGGAGGTGCTCTGCACGAATCTACCATCCGTTTCTTGTGCAAATGCGTAGTTTTCGAGATATAGTCATCTCTAAAACTACGCATTTGCACAGGAAACGGATGGTAGATTCGTGCAAAACACCTCAAAATCAACCAGAAAAGTTTGCATTCGTGCTAAACACAACCTAACCTAACTTAGCCTAACCACCTAACCTAACCAGTCACCTTATTTTGGAGGATATAGTTCTGCAATTGCAGTAAGGAAGTGATGCAGAACTGTAGAATCATCAGGATGTTCTGCCGGTAATGAGGACGTCTATTCCCAGCACGTAAAACCCACGATTTCACATCCTTCCATTTTTTTTACGGCAACTGGAAAAACTAAAAACTGGAAAAAATAAAAGAACTGGAAAATAAAAGAACTGGAAAAAATAAAAAATAACCTTGGATAAACTGCAATGTGAAAAGAGTAATCAGAGAGAAAACAAAAGTATTTCATAAATTCAAAAGAACTTAAAATCGAGGACAACAAGGCGGATTAGGTCTTCGAAATCAAGTTCACAAGATTCACACGTCATACCAGTAGAACGAAAACCACCACACTGACCAGAAACAGAAAGAAGTAGCTAAAAAAAAGCTAAGAAAAATCTCCAAAAAAGGTAGCCCAAATAAACAAACTAACCAAAATTTCTATACATACATATTAGAAAATAGAAGATATTTTTTTTTTAAAAAGTACATTTTATACAAATTTGCACAAGATAATATATATATTTTCTTATTCAGCTTTGATTGGTTATTCAATATATATTGCTGTTATAGCTGGGTGTGACTGGGTCAAAAAACGAATATTAACCATTTAAAAGTATAATAATGAACATACAAAGAAAGTATATCCCACAGTGTAAAATCAGAACTGGAAAAAATAAAAAATAACCTTGGATAAACTGCAATGTGAAAAGAGTAATCAGAGAGAAAACAAAAGTATTTCATAAATTCAAAAGAACTTAAAATGGCAGACTCTGAAATACATAAAAGTAAAAGAAGCATTTGCAAGAAAGCAATCAGAGATAGCAAACGAGACCTGGAAAAAAGCCTAGCCAAGAATTCAAAAAATAATCCTAAGAAGTTTTTCAGTCACTTCAATTTGAAAAGTAGAGTGAAAAAGAAAATTGGCCCCCTCCATATAGATAACAAAACTATAGATGATGATCTTGAAATGACTGAAGAATTAAATAAATACTTCTCATCAGTATTCACAAATGAAAATTTAAATAATATTCATGATCTTATATTACTAGGATAAGATAGAGAAATAAATGAATTAAGGGTAACAAAACTAGATATCCTAAAAGCAATAGATAAATTAAATATGGAAAAATCTCCAGGGCCAGTTGAAATGCATCCAATAGTCATAAAAGCTGCCAAAAAGAATATAGCACAGGCACTAGAAATTATTTTTAATAAATCATTGATATGTACTGAAATTCCAGAGGATTGGAAGAAAGCAAATGTGGCTCCAATCTTTAAAAAAGGAAATAGAAACTTGGCAAAAAACTACAGACCCATCAGCCTCACCTCCATTATTTGCAAATTACTCGAAAGTATCATTAGAGGTAAAGTTACTGAGTTCCTTGAAGAGTGCAACCTTATAAATGATAGCCAGCATGGCTTTTGAAATGGAAGGTCTTGTCTAACCAACTTGATTGAATTTTATGATGGAGTCCTATTGCATTTGGACAATAAAGAGCCAGTATATATAGTATACCTAGATTTTGCAAAGGCATTTGATACTGTTCCTCATGCAAGATTGTTGGTAAAAGTTAGAGCCCATGGTATAAGAGGTCATATAGCTGACTGGATAGAAGAATGGCTGAGAAACAGAAAACAGAGTTCATCTAAATGGAAATAAGTCTACTTGGAGACCTGTATTGAGTGGAGTCTCACAGGGGTCTGTGCTGGGACCTCTGCTTTTTGTTGTCTATATAAATGACCTAGAGAAGGGCCTATCATGTAAAACCTCAAAATTTGCTGATGATACAAAATTAGGCCATAATGTTAAGTCAGTAGCAGGAGCAATGACAATACAAAAAGACTTAGAGTAACAGCCTGGGCAGATAAGTGGGAGATGAAATTTAATGTTGATAAGTGCAAGGTTATGCATATTGGGCCAAAAAAATCCAGAATTTGAATACAATATGAATGGAATTTGGATTAAAACTGATGATAAAGAGAAAGACTTGGGTGTCACTGTGACTAATGAACTTAAACCCTCAAATCACTGTATGGAAATCAGAAATAAAGCAAATGCTAGACTCAATCTCATGCAGACACACATTGAATACAAATCACCCAATATTATAAAGCAACTATACATTTCATATGTGAGACCCCTCCTCGAATACTGCATTTAATTTAATAGTCCAGACTCATATAAACCCAGGCACTCTAAAGCTATAGGTGTGTTTGAACCAGCATCCATTATAGGTGACTCAAGTGAGGGGCCTAGGATCTAAATTACCTAGAGGTAGCATAGCTTACTGTTATCCAGGTGCAGGGATAAATAGAATTAGTAATAAAATTATAGAAAAAGGATCTGGTATTGACCTAACTGTACCAAAGAATATGGTTATACATGTTGGTGGAAATGATATAAAGGGTAAGCACTCCGAAGAAATCATGGAGTCATATAAACAGCTATTAACAAAGTTAAAGGAATGGAGACCTAACCTTAAAACATCTATCACAGGTATAATTCCCAGGATACATGAGAATAATAAGTGGTACTCACAAGCATTATACATAAATAGTAGGCTTAAGACACTATGTCAGAGCATGGAAATTACATATATCGAACTGTGGAATAAATTTTACAAAAAAAGAGAGTTCTATAACAGAGATGGAATTCACCTTAATAGTAAAGGAACTGATTTACTATCAAAGATTGTATCATATAATTGACTAAAAACTAAAGGAATAGGCCAAATTAGTACAAATACCAATACTCTTGATAACAATAAACTAATAAAAAATATAATCAAAACTCAAAAGAAAAAGGTCAACAAAGAAAGTAAAAGAGATGCAAATAATATACTATCACAGAACAAGAACCAGACTAAATTACAAGCAAAATATTCCAAGGGTTCTTTGTAATTTTTCTATGTAAATGCAAGAAGTATCCGAGATAAAATAAATGAATTCAAGGCATACATAGGTATTGAAAAACCTGATGTTATGATTGTCACTGAAACTTGGACAAAATTCAGTACAATACCAAATAGTCTATTTAGTGAAAGATAATACCATTACTTATGAAATTGATGGCTATGAACGTAAATATTCAGAGGGTGGCGGAGTATTTATTTATGCCAAGACAAATCTGAATCCAGTTGAAGTTACCTCCGTTAAAGAGGAAATAGTTGAATCTGTATGGATAGATATTGGGCATAAAAATGCCAGGAAAATCAAGATAGCGGGTATTTATAGACCACCTGAGGGATGTTCAGTTGGAGGAATCCCCAAAAGTAGAGAAGAAAATAAGTATGTAGAAAATCAACTTATTGATGAAATAAATAAAGCAATGACAAGCAATATTATTATTGTTGGAGATTTCAATTATAGGCATATAGACTGGGAAATATTACAAACACCAGAAAGTAATGAGAGATTCTTACACTGTATAATTGAGAATGGTTTAACCCAGTTAGTAAAGGAGCCAACCAGGGCCGATGCCATTCTAGATTTAATTCTAACAAATAATCCAGATACCTTCCAGGATATCTTGGTTTCAGAAACACTAGGTTCAGGTGATCATTGTATCCTTCGGTTTAATATTGTTTGTAATTCAAGACCTAGTGAAAATAAAGTAGAAGTTCCAGATTTTAAAAGAGGAAATATAAATGGACTAGTAAATGATCTGTGTCTAATAAATTGGACAAATATTCTATAGCCTGAACAGACAGTAACTAGTATGTGGGAAAAATTTAAAAGTATAATAATGAACATACAAAGGAAGCATATCCCACAGTGTAAAATCAGAACTGGAAAAAATAAAAAACAACCTTGGATAAACTGCAATGTAAAAAGAGCAATCGGAGAAAAAACAAGAGCATTTCATAAATTCAAAAGAACTAAAAATGGCATAGACTCCGAAATATATAAAAGTAAAAGAAGCATTTGCAAGAAAGTAATCAGAGATAGCAAACGTGACCTGGAAAAAAGCCTAGCCAAGAATTCAAAAAACAATCCTAAGAAGTTTTTCAGTCACTTCAATTTGAAAAGTAGAGGGAAAAAGAAAATTGGCCCCCTCCATATACATGATAAAACTATAGATGATGATCTTGAAATAACTGAAGAACTAAACAAATACTTCTCATCAGTATTCACAAATGAAAATTTAAATAATATTCCTGATCTTATACTACCAGGACAAGATAGAGAAATAAATGAATTAAGGGTAACAAAACTAGATATCTTAAAAGCAATAGATAAATTAAAAATGGAAAAATCTCCAGGGCCAGATGAAATGCATCCAATAGTCATAAAAGCTGCCAAAAAGAATATAGCACAGGCACTAGAAATTATTTTTAATAAATCATTGATATGTACTGAAATTCCAGAGGATTGGAAGAAAGCAAATGTGGCTCCAATCTTTAAAAAAGGAAATAGAAACTTGGCAAAAAACTACAGACCCATCAGCCTCACCTCCATTATTTGCAAATTACTCAAAAGTATCATTAGAGGTAAAGTTACTGAGTTCCTTGAAGAGTGCAACCTTATAAATGATAGCCAGCATGGCTTTCGAAATGGAAGGTCCTGTCTAACCAACTTGATTGAATTTTATGATGGAGTCCTATTGCATTTGGACAATAAAGAGCCAGTAGATATAGTATACTTAGATTTTGCAAAGGCATTTGATACTGTTCCTCATGCAAGATTGTTGGTAAAAGTTAGAGCCCATGGTATAAGAGGTCATATAGCTGATTGGATAGAAGAATGGCTGAGAAATAGAAAACAGAGAGTTCATCTAAATGGAAATAAGTCTACTTGGAGACCCGTATTGAGTGGAGTCCCACAGGGGTCTGTGCTGGGACCTCTGCTTTTTGTTGTCTATATAAATGATCTAGAAAAGGGCCTATCATGTAAAACCTCAAAATTTGCTGATGATACAAAATTAGGCCATAATGTTAAGTCAGTAGCAGAAGCAATGACAATACAAAAAGACTTAGACAGAGTAACAGCCTGGGCAGATAAGTGGGAGATGAAATTTAATGTTGATAAGTGCAAGGTTATGCATATTGGGCCAAAAAATCCAGAATTTGAATACAATATGAATGGAATTTGGATTAAAACTGATGATAAAGAGAAAGACTTGGGTGTCACTGTGACAAATGAACTTAAACCCTCAAATCACTGTATGGTAATCAGAAATAAAGCAAATGCTAGACTCAATCTCATGTAGAGACATACTGAATACAAATCACCCAATATTATAAAGCAACTATACATTTCATATGTGGGTCATTCTCTGTCAGATCAACCAGTGCCTAACACCCTCATCTCTCAGATTTTGCTGAAATTTGGTTTATAGGGAGTTTGTGGGCCCTGAATCCATTTCTGAAATTATAAGGTCAATCCAACCAACGGTTCAAGAGATATGACCTCGGGAAATTTGAGGTCACTTGCGAGGTCACTAACATTTGGTGACCCATAACTTGGGTAATAATGGTCACAATTATATAAAAGTATATAAATTTAGAATCAGAAAATGACAAGGAATCCAAATATGCAAGTTTTAGAACTCTAGGTTGAAAAATAAAAAAGTTACACTGTAACCAAAATTTGAGGTCACGATTTGACCTCTGGGGTATCAAATGAGAATTTTTTTAAATGTAAAAAATGAAGGCATAGGCATTGGCTATTAGAATCAGCAAAAAAAAGTTTGTTTATGTTAGTATTTTCATGTAACTAACTATAAGTGAACACCATATTCATAAGTTGTGCGTCAATTCTACCTATTTTTTCACACTTAAGCTCATAATTTGACCTATAGAAATTAAATTACATTTTTTTATAGATATAAAAACAAAGGCAAAAAATGTAAAATTGTATTTCACTGCTAATCTACACTGGCAATAATAGTTATAATAGTGAAAGGGGAAGACCTACTTAGAGGATTCATGTGCTAGCCTAATACAATTTTTGCATGCTCGATGCTCTCATCAATTTCTTTTTGTGGAAAAATGTATTGAATTCTGCTGCCTCCTCTTAAGGTAGGACAACTCATTACAGTTAATATATGATGTCCTGGCACTGCACATGAATCCTTGTTTGATGGATAATAATATGCACTTGATCCTGATGACCCAGAGGGATGTAGAAAGTTCACAGTGAAATCATCAAACTCTTCACAATATTCCTCGACAATTCCATACCAAACTTGCATGTCATAAATGCAGCCAACATACTCTCCTGGTTTGACACATTTTAGGTTACCAAGCATTGCAGGTTCATTAGTAAAATGACTTTTCCTTATTCTTTTCTTTTCTCCAATGCCACTTGAAATGGGATACACCATCAGTTCTTCCTTGTTTAGGGGAACAAATCTATGATATTTCTGAGTTCCAGAATAGCCCTACATCCTTGAATCGATGTTCCAACCGTTCTTCTGCATCTTTCAAATCAGCTATAGTTACAAAGAAAAATTTATCTTCTTGCTCAAGTTTTCTTCACAAAACTGAAACATGTGTTCTGGTGTAAGAATTTGCCTCTCTGTAGTTCTCTGCAAACTGGCACGAGCAGTAGCTCTTTTCACTGTTCCTCCAATCCCATCACATGCATTTTTGCCATGGGATGTAGCAAAGAAGTGCCATTCACAAGACAGACCAAAATCCTCTTCATGGTAACAGAGATTTGTGAAGTTGTATCTGTTCTTATATTGGCCAGCACATCCATCTGAGAAATAGTGCACCTTCTTCAATTGTGGGCATCTGAATTTAACATATGTCATAAGCTTCAATATGAATGAGTAAACCATTATAGTGTTGTGTTTTAGTGATGCAGATAAGAAACAGACACTAAAATGGCTAAGTTCCTGGTCTGCAGATGATCTATAATAGATGACAAAAGGGTGAACTGTACACTGTGAATTGTCCCAGTGAAACCCTTGGGCAGCATCCTGGACAATGAAAGAATAATTCTCAGAGAAATCACCTACTATAACTACCTCGCTTGAGGTGAGTAGTAGTGTTTCTTTCAACTGCTTGAAGTACTATGATTGTTGCTGAGCACAAAGTGATGACGAACCATGCGGGATATTTTCATGCTTAGGATGATAAGTATTCATGAAGTGGCTCCACCTTATCAACCATTGTACAACGGTCAACAGTCACCCATTGCTTGTAAGATATTTCATTTGGAGCTGATTTCACACTGTCAAGAAAATCCAGGACACCCTCTTCTCTTGGGCAATCATTGCAAAGTTGCATCATGCAAGTCTCTCTTTCTGTACTGCAGACACTGTAATCCATAAGATCCTTGTATGAAAGACCTCTTTCTCCCAATGCAGCCAGCTGCAATTTTGGATTTTGATGGTATGTGCAGACACAGACAGAATGAGTCCCACCACTACCGGCAAGCACACAATATGATGGCCGTAATTTTGCAAATGTGGAAAATCCTATTTTGGGATTCTTTTCATCATTTTTATATAGTTCAAACATCTCTCTTAAATTCCCGAGGACCAATCGTTTTTGCACCTTCATTGCACCTTCATTGCACCTTCAGCACTGATACTTTCACGCAATCCTTTTGGCCAGGACACATACGACTAACCTCTTCTGACTCATAGAATCTTCTAACTATATCTTTGTGTTCTTCAGATATCACTTTTCCTTTGCTCATTAGTGGAATCTTCGGAAGGATTCCATGTTCTGATTTAAGTGAATGGCTTCTTTTCACCATGTATGTTGTAGTTTGAAAGAAACTAGCTGTTTTTTCAATTGTGTATGGTGAGAGTGTCAATATTTGTAGTTTGTGATGGTGACATTTGCTCTCCAGGAATGACTTTTCAATTCATTCATTAATTTGTCTAGATGTTTTTCAGATTTAGTTTCAGGTTTTGAAGTATCACTTACCTCCTCGGTAATTTGAACACCATAACTGAGTTCTAGCCTCTCCTTCAGGTGTTTCTGAGCAGATGATAGCTTACCACGAGCCTTGCGCTTTTTCTGGCTTAATGACAGCCCTTCTGAAAAGAACAGAAAAAAAGGTTTCACACACCTGAATATTAGTAATTAAATATTAATTATAGTACCTTAAATGCTATATAATTGGCTATATAGTAGATCAAACAGACCTTGTAGTAAAGTATAAGTTATTATATTAATTTATTACTTACTTTTTTTAACTGGTGTTTGGTCCAGAAATGCTAGAACTGGTTCAACTGAAGTTGAAGGATTTTCCTTTATCAAGCAATCACTGTCATTGTCCAGATCTTGAATTGAAGAGATGTTACTCAAGCCACTGATAGTAGATGATTCATTTGAATCCTGCTCAGACTCGTTGTTTTCAGTGGTACTAAGTATAGTGGGGTTTTTTCATTATCAGTGTCCAGCAGTTCACACACAACAATGAGTCTTTTTTCACTCTTCCAGCACATTTTTCAACAAGTACATCAGTCACTTTTCTAAGATTGATTGTTATGCATTTCTTGTGTTTTTGAATAGGGTCCTGGCAGTATTTCAAGTGCCGAACCATTGTATTTTGATCTGTAAAGATATAGGATTTACAATTAGGTAATATATATTTTTTAGAAAATATATAGCTATACACACTTAATATTTTAGGCCTTGATAGTCTCTGAGGCTCATTAAAACACCATACCCACCAGCCACCCACAGTGCTGGCTGGAACTGTACTAACCTGTAGACAAGGAATTTTGCAACTATCTGTGTTGATTCTGCACTTAGACAAGTAGCAACATGTTTAAACAGGTTTGTTTAGGCTACATGTGAGCTTAGTCTTCCCCTTTCACTATTATAACTATTATTGCCAGTGTAGATTAGCAGTGAAATACAATTTTTATTAAATTCTTGGAGCTTGAGGTCAAATTGATAGCTAAGATATAAAAATTCCTTGAAATGACAAGCAATTTATAAATATGGTGTTCACTTATAAGTTAGTTACATGAAAAGTACCAACATAAACAAACTTTTTATGATTGTTTCTATTAGTCAAGAACTCTGACTTTGTTTTTTATATCTATAAAAAATGTAATTTTAATTTCTATAGGTCAAATTATGAGCTTAAGTGTGAAAAAATAGGTAGAATTGACGCACAACTTATGAATATGGTGTTCACTTATATGTTAGTTACATGAAAAATACTAACATAAACAAACTTTTTTTGCTGATTCTAATAGCCAATGCCTATGCCTTCATTTTTTACATTTAAAAAAAAATTCTCATTTGATACCCCAGAGGTCAAATCGTGACCTCAAATTTTGGTTACAGTGTAACTTTTTTATTTTTCAACCTAGAGTTCTAAAACTTGCATATTTGGATTCCTTGTCGTTTTCTGATTCTAAATATATATACTTTTATATAATTATGACAATTATTACCCAAGTTATGGCTCGCCAAATGTTAGTAACCTCGCGAGTGACCTCAAATTGCCCGAGGTCATATCTCTTGAACCGTTGGTCGGATTGACCTTATAATTTCAGAAATGGATTCAGGGCTCACAAACTCCCTATAAACCAAATTTCAGCAAAATATGAGAGATGAGGGTGTTAATTTCAATTTTTTTTGGTTGATCTGACAGAGAATGACCCATGTGAGACCCCTCCTCGAATACTGCATTCAATTTAATAGGCCCTATTTGATACAAGATATTGAAAAACTGGAAAAAGTACAGAAACAAGCAACAAGAATGATCCCATCTCTAAGACAATTGACATAGGAAAGACTGGCGTATCTAAGCATGTTCTCATTAAAAAGGAGGAGGTTAAGGGGTGATATGATAGAGGTGTATAAAATGATAAAAGGGTTGGATAAGATAGATTTTGAGTCTCTCTTCATTAAAGATCACAATAACCAGACTAGAGGTCATAGTATGAAATTATTTAAGCCAAGATGTAGAACAAATTTAAGAAAACATAGTTTTACAAACAGAGTAATTAAGTTTTGGAACAGTCTGACAGAAGAAGTGGTGACTTCAGATACGCTTGATTCTTTCAAAAGAAGGTTGGATAGTTTGATGTCTGCAAGGGACATCTGGTGATGGTGTTTAAGCCCATTTTTATTGCATGAATGGTACTAGTTTATTTCATATACAGTGGACTCCCAATTTGAGTACGTAATCCGTTCCAGCATGGCGTACTCAAATCGAACTTAATAACCTATGGGAATTAATTAATTTGTTCCAAAACCCAAAAATTTCACCCCACCCCTACTTTTTCTATAGAAATTGGCCTATGAAATTTAGTAATTGTATTAAAAATAGACAGAATAGAATACAAAATACATGTATACTGCATGTACGAATCACCAAATTTATGCTATATTTTCACTATTTTATGCTGTAATCAACAGAAACTAACATAAATAAACTCTAAGTACAAAGTCAGAAAACAAAATGTACGAAATTCTAACAGAAATCCCTAAAAACACCTGTACTATTCAAAACATTAGACCCTGAATGTTCCCGCAACGAACGCTCTAGACAAACTGAAATGCGTTCGGCATCGCCAGCTGGGGTACTCAAATCGAGTTTTCTACTCAAGTCGAGTCAATAGGAGCCTATGGACGAGCGTACTCAAATCAAAAATACTCAAATCGATGCGTACTCACATCGGGGGTCCACTGTATATTATGTGCATTTGGGTGATAGATCCCACAGCTCAACACAGGTGTTGTGGGATATAGGGAGGCAGCATCGGTGCTACTATAGTATGCGGTCTACCGTTAAGTTTCTACTGTAGTATGCGGTCTACCATTAAGTTTCTACTGTAGTATGCGGTCTACCATTCAAAATATTTAAAAGGAATTGAAAGGAATTATTAAAGAAGTTAAACATACTACTACCGCATACTTAATGGTAGACTGCATACTTTAGTACGCCCTTGATGATTGGTTAGGTTATCGTGGTATTTTCGTTAGTTTTAACGAAAATATCACAACTTAACCTAACCAATCATCAAGGGCGTACAATTAACCTAATAATAAAATAATAAGAAGATAAGAAGCTATAATTAAAAGGTAGACCGCCGAATCGTAGGTAGACCGCATACTACAGTAGCACCGGCAGCATCTTGGGTTAGGGGATACTCTCTGTCCTTACACACCCTATTTAAAGAGATTCCTCTGCTGAGCGGTGCCCCCCATAGTACTGTGAGGTATTGAAAAACTCATGATCTTTACTTGCCCCACAAACACCTTTAAATGGGAGACCCAAAATGGGTGCGCGCACACATTTTTACATTACTGTACAGTCTTTACAGTCACACCTACACTTTTCCTCTTAAGTATATATATTGTAATGTATATGGATGTAAATTGTGACTTGGTCTGCAATTGATATGGACCGTGACTTATTTTTGGTTGGCATGGTACTGGTATTGATGGGTACCATAATGAAATTGACTGGATTCTTTGGATCTGATATATTTGCATGTCAGTTATAAATAGATATAGGTAGTGTGTAACATATTTGTGGATAGTAGCCTATTATGACTTTGATCCTCTGGATCCAGAGATTCTATCTTTAGTTTTAAATTGATACTTAATTAGTTTTGTAAAAATTGGTTATTGCCAATGTACAGGTAGTTTTTACATAGTGGAGCCACCTCGATGGGCTGAAGTGGCCCCTAGTGTGCCCACTATAAAAATTTCTTATGTTCTTATTTGATACAAGATATTGAAAAACTGGAAAAAGTACAGAAATGAGCAACAAGAATGATCCCATCTCTAAGACAATTGACATATAAGGAAAGACTGGTGTATCTAAGCATGTTCTCATTAAAAAGGAGGTGGTTAAGCCTGGGTGATATGATAGAGGTGTATAAAATGATAAAAGGGTTGGATAAGATAGATTTTGAGTCTCTTTTCATTAAAGATCACAATAACCAGACTAGAGGTCATAGTATGAAATTATTTAAGCCAAGATGTAGAACAAATTTAAGAAAACATAGTTTTACAAACAGAGTAATTAAGTTTTGAAACAGTCTGGCAGAAGAAGTGGTGACTTCAGATACAATTGGAATTGATTCTTTCAAAAGAAGGTTGGATAGTTTGATGTCTGCAAGGGACATCTGGTGATGGTGTTTAAGCCCATTTTTATTGCATGAATGGTACTAGTTTATTTCATATATATTATGTACTTAGGTGATAGCTCCCACAGCTCAACACAAGTGTTGTGGGATATAGGGAGGCAGCATCTTGGGTTAGGGGATACTCTCTGTCCTTACACACCCCATTTAAAGAGATTCCTCTGTCGAGTGGTGCCCCCAATAGTACTGTGAGGTATTGAAAAACTCATGGTCTTCACTTGCCCCACAAACACCTTTAAATGGGAGACCCAAAATGGGTGCACACACATTTCTACATTACTGTACAGTCTTTACAGCCACACCTACACTTTTCTTTCTAAGTATATATATTGTAATGTATATGGTTGTAAATTGTGACTTGGTCCGCAATTGATATGGACTGTGACTTATTTTTGGTTGGCAAGGTTACCAAGGTACTAGTATTGATGGGTACTGTAATGAAATTGACTGGATTCTTTGGATCTGATATATTTGCATGTCAGTTATAAATAGATATAGAGTGTAACATATTTGTGGATAGTAGCCTATTATGACTTTGATCTTCTGGATCCAGAGATTCTATCTTTAGTTTTAAATTGATAATTATTTAGTTTTGTAAAAATTGGTTGTTGCCAATGTACAGGCAGTTTTTACATAGTGGAGCCCACCTCGATGGGCTGAAGTGGCCCCTAGTGTGCCCACTATAAAAATTTCTTATGTTCTTTTGTTCTTATATATAGATAATGCGTGTTATTTCAGACCACACAGGGATGGTGGCCTGATTAGGGAACATCCGAATCCATAGTATCCTTAATCCAGGGGGGTGCTGGGACTGGTTTGCTCACCCCAGACCCCCTAGCTTAATGACTCGCGCCATTGGTGCTTGCTGACTTACACCCTTATGATAGGATTTTATAGAAAAATATAGGTAGTATCACAAGCAGTGGTCGTTTCAATATTTATTTATTTTTTGATAAAAAATTAGTTTATTTTTAGATAATTATGTCATTAGTGAATATAAAGAATGTTAAATAATTTGGTAAATATTTAGGTTAATATTCGTCTTTTAACCCGCTCATGCGTGGTTAAAACAGTATAATATATTGAATTGCCATTCAAAACTGACTAAGAAAATATATATCTTATGTTGTGCAAATTTGTTCAAATGTACTTTTTTTAATAAAATATATGGTAATGGTTCAGAATAGGGGTGCTACCTCATTTTTTGTATTTTTTCCACCAAAACATGCTAAAACCATTGGTTTCCTGTTGTTCAGGATGAATGTGACCATCGCCATTACAGTAAATTATTGCTTGAAGTGATTTCACCCCCCTAACCCCTCCTACAATCTGGGGGGACCACCGTGGGAACTGGGGGTTTTGGGTGGGGGAACACAGCACAAGCAATAATTTACTGTAATAGCGATGGTCAGATTTGAATGTATGACAAAAACCCCACAAGAAAAAAAAACACCAACAAAACCCCCGGTGACCAAAACCCCACTGACAAAACCCCTGAAATAAGGTAATGCGACAAAACCCCACTCACAAAAATAAATATATAATGTGTATTTAAATTCAAGGTCAAGGTGACAGAGTCTAGGTTATAGGTTTTGAGAAATTCCAATTTCAGTTTCTGAATAAGCTTCACTGCAGCAGTATCTGAAATTTTCACTGCAAATTATATTTTCTTTCCATTTTTACCTATCATGGAAGTCATTTGGAATAATAAAGGTGGCGAAAAGCTGTGTTATAATGGCTATATGTATACTAAAAAATCCACTAGTTCTAATACAAAGTGGTGGGAGTGTGCTAGAAGAGCAGCGTCTGTTTGGATGTAACGGTAAAATAACAACTAATTTAGAAATAACCAATATCATTTCAAGTATAGAGCATAATCATGAGAGAGATGAAGGATCAATAGAGGCAGCGAAAGTGCGTGCATCCCTCTATCAACAGGCCAAATCAAACAAAGGAAATACTAGTCGCGTTGTCGCGGATTCATTGGAAAGCATGACTCAAGAAGGAAGACTTGCTATGGGAAAATTAAGTACAGTAAAAAGAAATGTTCAAAGAAAGCGTCAGGAAGGATGACCTAAGGATCCAGTATCTTTAAATGATTTACAAATCTCAGGTGATTGGGCTATGACTAGTGGAGAAAATACTAAGCCTTTTCTTATTCACGATAGTGGCATTGAAGCCAGGAATACGAATCATTGTGTTTGTTACAGAAGAATGTATGCAACATTTAGGTAAGTCCAATATTTGGTTTATGGATGGAACGAAAATATTACGACAACCTAACCAATCATCAATATATATATATATATATATATATATATATATATGCTGCAAACCCACAAGGAAAAAGAAAAAGAAAAATGATTATAAGGCTACCTAACGAAGGCTGGGGGCCCTGTTTTTGTCACAGGGTTTTTTTTTGGTGGATGTTTTGTCGGTGGTTTTTTTTTTTGTGTGGGGGTTTTGTCCGATCTCTGTCAGATTTATCCTAAACAACAGGAAACCAATGGTTTTAGCATGTTTTGGAGGAAAAAACATAGTAATTATTTACATTACTGGATGTATTTATTCCAAACATTTTTTACATATCAAATAGTACTAGAGGATGCATAAAAATGTGCAAATAAGTAATTAACCTAACCTAAGTTAATGAGGGGTGCTGCGCCTCCCCTCGACTGCGAGCTCTACTAGCGTCACCGCACAGCTGTCACAGACTGAAGCCATTTTCAAACTGAACTGAAGTGAATGAATGATAGTAGGGTTGCCAACTCAAAATTTCCTAGATTCATACCCAAAAAGCACTAAAAAGCACTGAAGTAGCTATATATATTTTTTTGTAATTTTTTAACTTAGTTTTTTTGACTATGCGACACATGCAATCAGTGTATTTTAATGAGAGAAACAACTTTGTCTCTGTGGTATTTTTTAAAATTTTGCTTAATTAAGTGGCGCCCATATTCTGAACCATTACCAAATATATTTCCTGTTTTGGCTATAATGTACTTTTTTCATAAAATATTTTTTCTGATTGGGCTATTTTTTCATTACTCTGCGACTTAATTAGTTGGTTGAGTTTTGTTCTGGCTATTTTTTTTTTTTTCTAATTGGATTCAGTTTAGTGGTGTTTGTGATAGAATTATGATGTGCCATTCGTGTGATTTTGACTTTGAGAACTTGAATCGTCATGTGCCCTAGATGAAGACGAAGGATTGGATGTTTTTATCAATTACGGTATTATTCTCTCATCCTTAACTTGCCTGAAATGTGACAGTGAGTGCCTAATATGAAAAGATGAGAAGATATTTAGGTGAAATAACCAATATTAACCGGTTAGGTCAACTGAATGGCCGGTTAGGTCAACTGAATGGCCGGTTAGGTCAACTGAATGGCCAGTTAGGTCAACTGAATGGCCGGTTAGGTCAAATGTACACCCTTGATGATTGGTTAAGTCACGATATTTTCGTTAGTTTAAATGAAAATGATGAGAGCAAACTTTTCTGGTTAATTTTGAGGTGTTTTGTATGAAACTGCCATCCGTTTCCTGTGCAAATAAGTAGTTTTTGAGATGATGATATCTCAAAAACTATGCATTTGCACAGGAAATGGATGACAGATTCATGCAAAATACCTCAAAATTTACCAGAAAAGTTTGTTCTCATCATAAAAACAGACTGGGTGTAAAAACGAATAATTACCAATATTTATGGTACTATTACACTGGTCTCCAGTAGAAAGATTTAAAAGCTGGTTTTCAATGTTTTTCAATGTGCTGAATTAAAAAATGATACTCATTTCCGTCGCAAATGATTTGTTAAAGAGTTATTGAAGCTTAAAGCTTTTAAAACTTTCTACCCTTTTTTACCTGGGGGATCCCCAGTGGAACCAGGAGTTTTTGGGTGGGGGGAATCACAAAAATGAGTGGTTTCCGAAGATTTTGAAAATCAGATTAATACAAAACACATCAAAAACCATAGGAAAAACATAAATTTCAGGGCTGTGGAGTTGGAGTCGTGGAGTCGGAGTCGGAAGCAATTTTGGTGGTGCTGGAGTCAGAGTCGGTAAAAATGTACCGACTCTGACTCTGACTCCAACCTCAATATAAATTTTAATAAAATATGTTTTTGTGTGATATCACTGGCAGCTATGGTGGTTAAACCACTTAAATAATAAACACAATGTTTTCCATTTCAGACACTAATGCCATTAATTCATTTTTTCTTTTCAGATAATATTTTTTATTTTTAATGCTTATTTAATTTCGAGTTCTTTCTAAATTTCATAAGTTTTTAACTTTCAAGTCTAAAACCCCTTTCACAATGGCAAAGACACTTCCAACAAAGTCTGCAGTTTTTTAATATTTTACAATAACCACAGATGGGAAACATTTCGTGTGTCAGTGTATGATAGATGATGATGATGATGAAAAATTATGTGAAGCAAAAATCAGTGGTTTTACTGGCTCTGATAAAAATGCACCAACCAGAGCATCAAATTTGAAAAGACATTTGCAGTGTTTCCATCCCAAAATTTTAGAAGTTGTCATTGAGAAAGATAGTAATAAAAACCTTCCAACTACTTCAAAGTTAACAAAAGATCAGAAATCTACTGAATGACAAGCACCACTTACAAGATTCTTTACTACAGACAAAGTTACCGTAACAATGACCACAGATGATGATGCTTCACGTGGTGGTGATGAAATGCCTCTTGTGTAATTATCATCATAGCAGATTTAGAATTAATATACCTTCGGAGTCGGAGTCGGATAGACAAAAAATTGAGTCGTTGGAGTTGGTTTTTTATGTGCCGACTCCACAGCCCTGATAAATTTCACCTTCAAAATTGGCCAAACCTAAAACAACCTAAGCAAACCTAACCTAACCTAAAACAACCTAACCTAACCCCAAAGGAGCACGGACCATAGGAAGCCATGTCCACTAACTGATTCAAATTAAAATCAGTGGAAGCGCCATCTTTTACCCTTTCCCTGTTAGAGAGTTTAAGCTTCAGCAACTCTTTAACAAATCATTTGTGATGAAAATGAGTATAATTTTTTAATTCAGAACATTGAGAAATATTGAAAACCAGCTTTTAAAACTTTCTACCGGAGACCGGTGTAATAGTAAAGAAATACCAATAATTTCTGCCAAAATGCTACCACTCACCCAAGACTTCCTAGCTTAATGACTCGCGCCATTGGTGCTTGCTGATTTATACCCTATTTGTATCAGAACTGGTTGTTAAGAAATTGGCAGCACACCCTTGCCTTAATCCCCCCCCTCCCCACTTCCCAATCTGTTTTTGTCACCCAGTAGGAAAAGCTTAAAAAATGCTCTGGACAATTAGTAGCTGTGGTGGTTACTGTCAAAATTAACGAAAATATCTTGATTTAACCTAACCAATCATCAAGGGCATTCAGTTAACCTAACTGGGCATTTAATTTGTACCCACCATGCCTGGGTAGCAGGAAAAATAACTAATGTACAAGGTAAGTATGAAAAGGCAGATTATGATTTACTATGGCATAAACTGGATATTGACTGGACAAAATTGTTAGACTCGGAAGACATGGAAGGTAAATGGAATGAGTTTAAAGAAAAACTTGAGGTAAAGATTTGTTTTAACTGCCTCCTTGTTGACACAAAAACATATTTTTCTGGTGTATTTTGTTCAAATCTGACCTTCATTTCCTCAGGAAAATCCCCATTTTTGAGGAAATGACGATCTGACATATCCTCCAAAAATGACGATTTTTTACCAGAAAATGAAGGTCAGATTTGAAGAAAATGCATAAAAATATACCAGAAAAATATGTTTTTGTGTCAAAAACGAGGGGGCAGTTAAAACAAATCTTTACTGCATGAAATACACCAGAAGAACCTATTTTCGTCAGTAATATTCATGGCAAAAGTAACCTAACCCAACCAATTGTCAAGAGTGTACAGTTAAAACTAATAAAAATAACACAACTTAACCTAACCAAATGTCAAGGGCATACAGTTGACCTAACCAAGCATTCAGTTAACCTAACTGGGCATGGGTAACCCATAATGAATTCAGGACCTGGAAAGGTAAGTAGTTGGAAATATTATCAGTACACTTATATTAATTATGGGAGGCTTCATGGTAATTAAGTTCATTACCACACTGAGGACATGTAAGAGAGGTCTTGAGCATGCCGTGAGCTTGAAATATAGTGACAGCAGCGCTATCATCCCTCAAAACTTGTTTAATAACATCCCACTTGGACTTAGAGCGCACACTACACAGCCATCCTGAAGCAACTGTTGAATTCAAATTTCAGTGCCAGACATGCGTGGGGGTGTCACGTGACAATAGGGCACCGCTGATTGGCTAATGATAATAACATGGCTATACACACACATGGGATGAGATAATTTGACGAGTGAATAATGGCACCAAAATTTAATAATTTTGAAATGCATGGGGTGTCATGTGACAATGGGGTAGCTGCTGATTGGCTAATGATAACATGACATGACTATATACCAGAGCATTTCTTAAGCTTTTCCCAGTGGGCAACAAAGGCAGATTGGGAAGTTGGGGGGGGGGGATTAAGGCAAGGGTATGCTGCCAATTTCTTAACAACTGGTTCTGATACAGATAGGGGTGTAAATTGGCGAGTGCAAATGCCATGAGTCATTAAGCTAGGTGGTCTGGGGTGAGTGGTAGTTCTCCCAGCAGGGTCTGGAGCAGAGCCCCAGAAGCCAATGCATTTTAGCTTTTCCAAACAGCATTTTGTAACATTTTGGCAGAAATTATTTAACATTCTTTATACTCACTAATGACATAATTATCTAAAAGTAAACTAATTTTTCATCAAAAAATAAATAAATATTGAAACAACCACTGCTTGTGATACTACCTATATTTTTCTATAAAATCTTGAAAAAAATGAAAAAAATTTAGATATAAATAAAATTCTGCTGACTGTTAAATATTTGTTAAAAACAAACAAATGGTTCAGTGATCCAATCAAAATTTAATAACTGGTTCATGCAAATTGAACTGAACCGGTCCCAGCACACCCCTGGATTAAAGATACTATGGATCTGGATGTTCCCTAATCAGGCCACCATCCCCATGTGGTCTGAAATAACACTAGCATTATCTATATATAAATATTTAATGTAAATTTCATATTTACATTTAGGATAAACAGTTCTAATTGTGGCACATGTGCGTGTATTATATGTATTTATATGGCTTCCAAGACAATTCTATTTTTACAAATTTTAAAAATTCCTTGTTGCCCAGTACCCTAAAATTTCATATACTGGGTGACAAATTTTTTTCACTGGGTGACATTCATGTCACCCATTCACTAGGCTAAAAAATGCTCTGCTACTTACACATGGGATGAGATGGTTTGACGAGTGAATAATGGAGCCAAAATTTAATAATTTTAGAAGTAAATATTTTGATAAATACTTCAAAATTAGTATAGAATAAAGTATTCTTGTTTTGGTTGAAAATAGCAGGAAATTAACTCTTTCCATCAAAAATGAAAGGGACGTTAAAACGAATATTAACCAAAGTTGATATTATAAGTTTATAACAGTATAACTGATGAGTGTGTGCCAAAGAGAGAATTTAAGATGAAAGAAAAATCCAAGAGGAGAAACCAATGAAGGATTACCAATGAATAGAAAATTATGGGTGAAAATTAAAAGGAAACAGAGACTATGGGAGAGTTTAAGGAAAATGAAAAGACAAATTGAAGGTGAAATTGTTAACAAAATATTTTGAAACAGAGAATGAATATAGGAGGACTAATAATCAAGTAAGGAGAGAAACACGGCATGAATTGAATTAAAAAATAAGGAATGTAATATTGCTCAGAATGTAAAATTAAATCCAAAGATTGGTACTTTTCTGTTATCCCAGACCCCAGACATTTTGCCAGTTGCCAGACTTCAATGTTGACAGAATATCTTCGTTAAAACTAATGAAAATATCACGACAACCTAACGTTACCAACTAATTAGGTTAATTGAATGTCTGGTTAGGTAAACTGTACACCCTTGATAATTGGTTAGGTTAAGTCATGATATTTTCATTAGTTTTAACGAAAATATTCTGTGTCAAAATTGAAGTCTGGCAACTGGCAAAAAGTCTGGGGTCTGGGATAACAGGAAAGTACCCAAAGATTTTTTGGAAGTATATTCAATAAAAGGCTAAGTCTAAATCAGCTATAGCTACCTGACCTATATAAAAATGAAGAAAAAATGGAGAAAACAGGAAGTGATCAAGAAAAGGCAGATATTCTAGTTAACTACTTTAGCAAAGTCTTCATAAGAGAATAAGATAAGGAAATAACCAGTATTAAAATGAAGGAAGTGCCTGTTATGGAGGATATTGAAATCACTACTACTCACATAAAGAAGATTATAAAGAAATTAAAAAGAGAGTAAATCACCTGGACCAGATCAGCTACATTCTAGGATAATTAAAGAAGGGATGGATAAGCTAGCAGAACCCTTTAAAATAGTTTGAACACTCGTTCAATAAAAATCAGGTACCCACTGATTGGAGGATTGCAAATATAACTGCAATTTTTAAAAAAGGAGACTAATGAGAGCCAGGAAATTTTAGACCTGTCAGTTTGACTAGTGTAGTTTGTAAAATAATGGACTTAGTTATTAGAGACAATAATGAAACATACGAAAAAATAAAGATTATTCAGTAAAAAACAGTTTGGTTTCATAACAGGCAGGTCTACAGTACTCCAGCTTATCAAGGTTCTTGATGATTGGGTGTCAGTGCTTGATAAGGGTAATGCTATGGATGTAAACTATTGTGATTTCATGAAAACATTTGATAGAGTGCCCCACAAGAGACTTATATAAATTAAAGAGCTATCATATAGGAAGTCAATACATTGATTGGATAAGATCTTTCCTCAGCAATAGAATGCAGAGAGTAATAGTCAGTGGAGAAGCATCAGACTGGAAGCAGGTAATTAGCAGAGTACCTCAAGGATCAGTAATTGGGCCTCTTTTATTCATATTATTTATAAATGACTTGCTGGATATAGTTAAGAATGGTAGTGAAATATTTTTATATGCAGATGATACCAAGGTTTACAGGAAAATTGAGAATGACAAGGACTGTAAAAAATTGTAAGAAGACTTAGTAGTAGTGAGGAAATGGTCAGAGAGGTGGTTATTGAAATTCCATCCCAAGAATTGTAAATTTATGAGAGTAGGAAGTTCCAGTGATGATAGACTGGGATACAGAATGGATGATAAGATGGAAGAAGTTTACACAAAAATGGATATTGGAGTGGTAATAGATTCTAAGTTGAGTTTTTCAGACCATCAAGCAGAAAAGATTAACAAAGACAATAGAATTGGGACTTATTAGAAGAACATTCGCATGTTTGGATGAAGAGGTGTTTAAGCTTATGTAGCACTCATCAGACTGCACCTTGAATATGCTAATCATGTTTGGTGTCCTTACCTGGTTAAAGACATAGTCTACTGAAAATGTACAAAGATGAGCAACTAAGCTAGTACCAACATCAAAGGAATTGACACATGAAGGAAGATTAAAAAAGTTAATTTTACCTACCCTGGCATACAGAAGATCACGAGGAGACATGCTGGAAACATATAAAGTAACTACTGTGTGGAGTTTACGATAGTGAAGTGTGTGAGGATATATTTGTGCTAAGAAAAGAGTCTTCAACCAGGAGCCATAATAAGATTTTTAAGGAAAGGGCTTGACTCAGTATAAGGAAATATTCTTTCTGTAACAGAGTGGTTAATAATTGGAATGCTCTGCCCTCATATGTCATAAATTCAAATACCTTTAGAATTTTTGCGAAAAATTTAGATAGAGCTTGGGAAAATCAAGATCAAAAGTATAATTATAGAGCTAAAATTCAAAGTAATACAGGGTGTACATAAAGTCAGGATCTATTTTTGTGAAGCACTTGGAAATTATATGGAATTCAATCATAAAATGATAAAGTGGTAACATTTATGAAATAATTATGAGTAGGATTCGACGTGATGCCCATCAGTATCCCTGCACAGCTCAAATCGTTCCACAGCATTTCTAAACACATTCTGGAGCATTTGCTGGGTTATGTTATCTGCAGCAGTTCGTATACGTGTACATAAGTTTTCAAGACTCGTAATCTTCGTCTGATAGACGTGCGATTTGATAAAGCCCCATGCAAAGAAATCTAAAGGGGTTAAATCTGGTGATCTCGCTGGCCAAGGTCTCTTGCTTCTGTGTCCGATCCAGCGATTTGGAAAACGTCCATTTAGATAATCCTGAACAATTTTGTCATAGTAACAAGATGCAATCCAGGAAATACAGAACAACAGACTGTTATCCAGAGAGAAGAAAGATGAGGATATCAGGTTCTACGAAGACCAAAAGACTGAGAGGAAAGGTCATATGTCTGGTCATGACAAGATTTTTGAGACAAGATCCCTGCAGCAAGCAGCGAGGAATGAAAGACTGCAGCATAGACAAGAACAAGGTAAAACTAATTACTTTGACTGTCACAAAAAGTTTTAAGTTTTACTCCATTGCGATATTTAGCATGTACTTAACAATTACTGTCTTAACATGTTGTACTATTTTACAGCTGCAGCAGAACAAGAGGCAGTTGTTCATGTGGATGACATTACCTGGGGTGACTCAACTGACAACGACGCTAACACAGAGGACATGGATTACCATCAGCCTCGTCCTGGATGTTCTCACCATCAAGACACTGTGACTAGTGTGACTTTGACGTTTCCAAGGAAGGTCATGGAATGTGATGTCATCTGCAATACAGCTGATCGTCTTGGTTTATCAGACAATCAAGTTACTGCCATGGTTTCAGCCACCTTGAAAGCTGGAGGGGCTGATCTGGATAACTTCGTCATCTCAACCTCAACAACACGTCGCAACAGAATGCTGTCCAGGTATAATATCAGCCAGAGTCACATGTCCAAGTTTTGTGAAAACCCCCCACAGTACGCTGCCTTACACTGGGATGGAAAGTTGCTCAAAGATGTCTTGGGCAGTGAACCTGGAAGTACCTCAGAGACTTTAGCTGTGCTAGTGTCTGGTCCACCTTCATACACTGAAGGAAAGTTATTGGGAGTACCTGTCATCGACAATTCTTCTGGCACAGCTTAGGCTGAGGCTTCAATGGATTTACTGGAGACATGGGAACTTACGGATAATGTTACTGCCCTTGTTTTTGACACTACATCCAGTAACAGTGGAGTTCACAGAGGAGCTGCCAAACTGCTAGAGAAAATGCTGAACAAAAAGGTGTTTTATCTGGCCTGTCGACATCACATCCTGGAAATCCTAGTAGGAGCAGTTTGGGAGAAGCTGTTTGGGAAGGTGAAGGGGCCAGATAATCCCTGGTTTGAGCATCTGAAGGATGTTTGGACGGACTTGTCCAAGGAAAACCCAAAGATGCTGGCTATCAACAGCAAATGGCTGAAGGAAAACAAGAAGAACAGTGAAGAAATACTCCAAGACATTCTAACAGCAGAAAGGCTTCCAAGAGCCGACTACAGGGAAATGGCTGAACTGACAGTCATTGTTCTTGGAGGAACGCCTCCTTGAGGTATTCACTGGAGTCGACCAGGCGCCATTCATCAGGCCAGATGGATGGCCAGAAACCTGTACTCCATGAAAATGCTGATGTTTGCAGATCAACTTGAGTACGACGAAGACACTGTATCAAAGCTGGAAAGACTCAACACCTTCCTTGCGCTGTTCTACACTCCTGTATGGATGATGTCAATGTCTGCTGCAGATGCTCCTGTGAATGATCTAAGTCTAATCCAGGACATGTTGAAGTACAAGAAAACTGACCCAGAGCTTGCTGATGCAGTACTTAATAAGATGGAAAACCACAAATGGTACCTGACACAGGAAGTCATGCCATTTGCCCTGTTCAGCAGTAGATTGAGTGACACATTGAAGCACGACATTGCTGCCCAGTTACATGCCACTGAGAAGCCAGACAGCTTCAGAACAGGAAAGCCTCTATTCCAGAGAGTCACAGCTAAGACCACCCTGGTTGATCTCATTGGCCCAGAATCACATTTCCTGCTGGACACACTGAACATTGGATCTGAGTGGCTTCTGGAACCTGTCACGTCTTGGCCACAGAATGAGGACTACAGAAAAGCATTGGACTATGTTAAGAATCTGAAAGTGGTGAATGACATTGCTGAACGTGGTGTCAAGATGATGAGCGACTTTGCAAATGTCATAACAACAGATGCCAAGCAAAGGGACTATCTCCTTCAAGCTGTGGAGTTCAACAGACGCCGCTTTGACAGCTTCAAGAAACAAACTCTCAACAACTGACTGTGTAAATGTCATTATGAAATTAATCATCATGTAATGCTTTCACTTCTTGATCGATTAGACTTGTGACAAAATGTTAATCTCAAATTTGTGTCATGAATAAGGCGCCTTGTCTGCCTTGATTATGAGAAAACGAATTTTGTGATATTTCTGAAATCTCTGTATGTACCAATGTGCCATTTCTTGTTCCAAGACTATCATAATTGTATAAGTTAGAAAGAGGATTAAAAACACTTTCATTTGGTGCCTATTTTGTTGCTCTATCTTGTTTAGATAAAAAGTTATAGTGCAAAACATGATTCAAGGGACCCTGGAACTGGTGCTTTTGGCCAATTTCAAGGCAGAAAAATTAAAGCTCCATGCGGCAATGCTTCCCAACAACCTAGGTCAAAATGGTTGTGATTTTCGGCCTTTTCAGGTCAAAAAGCATGGGAAAAAGTACAGAAACCTTATGAAAATAAGAAAAAGTTGATTTTTGAACAGGGCTAGTGCCAAGCCCTCACCCATCAGTTAAGCATAAGAGAACTTTGCTTACCCTAGAAACTAAATTAGAAATTCTTAACTGAGCTGAAGCAGGTGAGGGTGCATCTACCCTTGGGTGTGTGTTTAACCTTGGTGAGTCTACCATTCGTAACATTAAGAAAAATGCCAAGAAAATATGTAGTGCAGTGATTCATTCGTTCGATCTTAGGTTTTATTTGTCTTTTATTATTTAGATTTGTTTTAATATATCATTACTGTTATATTATAATCTTGCTTTTGTGTGTTTTTTATTATGAAAAAGTGGCAGAATTGTGGTTGGGGAGGGGGGGGGGGGGGGCTGCAGACAAGGTTGTGGAACACATCCCCATTTTCCCCATATATTTAAGTGTTCAATTTATGTGACTTTAATTTATGTGACAATTTCACAGAACATAACCCTTGCATATATTGAGGTTGCAGTGTAATTACAATTACTTGCCAATTACATTAAAAAATATAATTAATTACAATCATTTACAATTACCCCATGCCTGAAACATACTGATATTTAAAAACATATATTCCTGGGTACAAATTGGGTATGAGTTGACTTGTTCCAGTGGGTATATGAGTTGTTGAGCACCCATGCTAGTCTTATTTTTTTTATTAAGTTCAGTGTATGATAAGATTGTAGTTGTATGTTAGGTTAAGTGGTTAGGAATTGTGAATGATCTGCAATAAAGATGTTAGGCAGGTGGGTGGTTTGGTCTTGTACATTAAGAATAATTTAGTTCAGAATGATAGTAGCTACATATTAAATTAGACAATAGGGTAGAATCAATTTGGGTTGATATTTGTGTTTCAGGCAAAGAGTATATTTGGTAGTGCATTTTACAGACCTCCAAACCAAACATAGGAAGTTGATGGCAGTATGGTTCAAGAAATAAATAAAGGTTGTCGTGCTTGAACATTAATTATGGGAGATTTCAACCTGACTCATATAGATGAGTCTTTTAGAAGGAAATAATAAGGAAGGTAACTTCTTCATTGACTGCTATAATGATTGTTTTTTAATGCAGTATGTAGACAAACCAAGTAAGGATCAAGCAATCTTAGATCTGGTTCTTTCAAATGATCATGAGCTTATTTGGGAACTTGCAGTAGGAGAGTCATTTAAGGGAATAGTGACCATTTGCTCATATGTTTTAAGATAGAATTAAATAGGGATCTAGTCCCTTGCTTTTCAAAGGGTGACTACAGTAAATTGAGTGAGTTGTTACCTCAGTGAAGTTAGATAATGAATTTGCCAATAAAAATGCTATTGAGATGTGGTCTAGATTCAAAGAAATTTTAGAGGATGTACAATGTAGGTGTATTCCTTTTAGAACTGATAGGAATAATAAGATGAGGAAACCTTTGTGGTGGAATATGGAAATAGCTAAAATGATAAAAAATATATCAGGTCATCCCATAAGTAATGTCATTTTTTAGATTGGAATTTGAAGGACAAAAAAAAAAACTCATGTGAAACTTTTTAATCTAGTATATATTTTCCATCGGAATCAATGACACTCTGCCAATGGCCTACAAGCTTTTCAATGACATGTTTATAAAATTCAGGCAGTTTTGAGGCAAAAAACGTACAAAGACGTGTGTGCAGGTCATCTAAAGAAGTATACTGTTTCTCGTCAAGATAGCTTTGCAGACTCTTGAAGAGATGATAATCTGAAGGCACAAGGTCTGGAGAATATGGAGGATGTGGAAGTTTTTCCCACCCAAGCTCCTCAATTTTTGCAGAAGTGATCCGAGCGGTATGAGGACGTGCATTGTCGTGGTGAAACACGATTCCTTTCCAATTAACCAAAGAAGGTCTCTCTTCTTTTAGTGCAGTGTTCAATCAATCCAGTTGTTGACAGTAGACTTGAGTGGTGATTGTTTGGTTGTGTGGTTAGGTTTCAAAGTGTATTACACCACCTTTATCCCACCAAACACTAAGCAACACCTTCCAAGTGTGAAGATTTGGTTTTGGCTGTGGTGTTGCTGCGGTGGCGATGTAGGCCGTAGTCCCCAAGTATCTGTTTTGTCGGACCACCCAGCACCTTTTCACGTTTCTGGGTTTGGAATAGTCAAGAGACTGGGCAAAGATGTAATCTCCTCTGGTATCTAGGAATGCCTCTCTGGTCAGTGGTTTATTTCCAGATTATTCAGGTCTGACTCGCACATTAACTGTAAAGGACTTCCCCTAGTGCAGGTGTCGCAATCTGACTCTCCACTGAGTAGGAGACCCAACCGCTCAGGGTCCAAGAAAGGGCTGGAATTCAAAGGTAGACCTAATAGAAGTAAACTACTTGTGTTTTTCTCTTTATTATATCTGAAATAAACACTATTCAGTGTGACAGTATAAACAACAAAAGGACTGGCAATGAATTGCACTTGACAAAACACCTGGTGCCCCAATAACCCTTAGTGAGATTTGGCAGAAAGGATAGAAAACAAGTGGGAGACAAGTACCGGAAATGACTTGCACAGAATGTTAACCCTTGTCCCAGCCTAGCTACCCTCCAAACTTGACCCCCCCTTTTATGACCTGAGTTCCAATTCCTATATTGGCTGGCTAGTTGGTAGGGTTAGGGTCACAGGCCTGATTTCAGGGCAGATCCAGTGGCCAACAGTGGTTGACACAAACTGTGTAGCTCCCACTGGATGGGACCCACAATCCAAGCCTGATGAATCTGGACCACGCGAGTTGAATCCCAACGGGTTGCCTAGACAACACAAGATTATTAGTTACATGCACCAAGCACCATTAATCACAATAATAACAACATAACAGGCAATTAACCACAAACATTAACTGGAATCATGACTTCATAATTGATCACTGGAAAACATAATTTACTCATGAAATCAAAGCACATAAATAATAAATAACCAACATAAAAAATAATAACTATAAACATTGACAATTATGGCAAACCTATCTCACATGAGTTAATCAACCTATAATCAGTGCCAAACAAGCATGGGCAAAAACCTAACTCTGGAATAATATGACTGGTGACCTATAATAATGATAATTGGTTCTCTAGCTAGTTACATGACAGGGTGGCAAACCTATCTATACTCAGTCACAGTTTCAACAACCTATATATATGTCTACTTTTAATAATAATAATTAACCATGATAATGATGGTGAAATACAAATGACAACACCACAATAACTGGGGATAAAGATTATGAACAAATCTATTATACTCTAGCCAAGGATTACAAAGACCTCATACCTTTAAAGGCTTTCCACACTTCCTTGGCTTCCAACAGGACGCATCAGTATTACTGATCGTTTTATACTAACTAGACTCCTGCGGGAGAGAAAAAACTTGTGAGAAGAACCAGATTAAAAAGAAAAAAAATTAAAAAAAAAAAGACTGAAAATTAGGGTGAGGTTTTTTTTTGAAAAACTCCACAACCCCCAAAAGGGGAATTTGAAAATCAAGGGGGGGGTTATGAGAAACTTCACAACCCCCACAGTGTCACTGGTTCTCCGGCACAAACCCACTGTCGACAGTGCTTAACATTCTGGTACAGTATCCACTTTTCATCACGAGTCGCTAAATGGTGCGAAAATGGATCTTGGAGTTCACAGGAATGAAGAGCTATGCTGATGTTTACCCACACCCTCAGATTGTTGACCGACAATTCATGTGGCACCCATTTTCCTAACTTAGGCACTTTCCTGAGTTGTTGCAAATGTCGATGGATGGTGGATGGGGATGAATTGAGTTTCTGGGCTAATTCTTCGACAGTTGTTGAACAGTCTTCTTCAAGTGCAGCTAATAGCAGATCATCATCAAACTCAGCAAGGCGTCCAGAGCGTGCTACATCTGTCAAACAACAGTCACCATTCCTAAACTTTTGAAACCATCTTTGACATTTCCTCACATGTAGAATATCATTGCCATAAACTTCCTGAATGTTTCGCGTTGCTTCAGTAGTACTATTCCCTCTTTTGAACTTGTAAAGCATTATATATATATGCTCTTCTGATACTGCCATGTTTATGAGGGGTTCACATAAAGCAAAACACACATCTTCACTGGTCAAGGTCTATAAAGTATGTAGCGAAACACGATAGATCTCCTCTTAGATATAACCTTCAGAAAATTTATGCTTAAACTGAGTAGGACTAGTTTAAACTTAATCTATCGTAAAAAATGACATTACTTATGCGATGACCTGATAAAAGGGTGTTTGTGGAATTTAAAGACAATGATAGTATTTTGGACTTGGATAATTATAGGCAGTTAAGAAATAAGCTAAATGGTTTGATTAGGAAGAGCAAAAGGCATAGCAAAATAAATCTAGCTAGAAATAGCAATAAAGATCCTAAGAAATTCTTTAGTTTTATAAATATAATAAAAAAAAAGCATGATAGGATTGGCCCAATAGAATATCATGATAGGATATTTGAAAAAGATCAGGATATTATTAGTATTTTTAATGATTATTTTAGCTCTGTTTTTAATGAAGAAAATTTAAATAATTTATTTTAATTCTTTAGATCCTGTAAATTCAGACATTCTTGATCATATTCATATAAGGAAGGATGATGTTAGGCACTACTACTGTACTAATTGTAGACCTCATATGGTTATCTCATCACAAGAAGTTTTACATGGATCTATATAGCTATAACCTGAATAATGTAATTTACAAGCTCTACAGTTAAGATAAAAGGAGTAGGTGGGACTGTAAAGACTGTATAGAGTATTTGAATGTACACCCATTCAGGGTCTCCCACTTAAAGGTGTCTATGAGGCAAGTGAACATAGTGTCTTTCATACATGACAGTGCTATGGGAGGCACCTCTTAGCAGAGAAATCTCTCTTAAATGCGGGGTATAAAGACAGAGAGTATCCCCTAACCCAAGATGCTGCCTCCCTACATCCCATCACTCTGTGTGGGTGATGAGATTTACCCAAATAAAAAATAAACTATATGTATATGTGGGAAGGGTTCACAAACCTTCTCCATACCATTACCAGTTCCAACAAAACATCATTACCAAATACCTCTTTCAGTCATTAATTTATCTAGTTTATTCTTGAAAGTCTCCAAAGTATGGGAACTCACAACTTCTTCATGTAAGCTATTCCAGAATTTTACTATTCTATTTGAAAAACTGTTGTACTAACTGTGATTTATATCTTTGCTGAAAAAGCTTAAGGCTTCTTGTCCTATCATTGTGGTCCTTTGTAAAAAGAGAGTGGAAATCTATATTATCTAACTGATTTATTATTTTATATACTTCTATCATATCACCTCATAACCTTCTTTGCTTTAGGGAAAACATGTTTAGGTGCTCCAATCTCTCTCTGTAACTAAGGTGTCTAAGGCATGGTATCATCCTTGTGGCTCTCTTTTGTACTTTTTCTAGTCTGTCTTTGTCTTGCTCTAAATAAGGACTACTGAACTGAATGCAATACTCAAGAGGAGGCTCACGTATGAAGTGTAGAGCCTACTTATAATTTCTGGCGATTTATATTCTATATGTTTCTGCATTAGGTTCAATCTAGCATTAGCCTTATTTATGATGATAAAAACCCACTCTAATAGACAGAGTTTATTTCTGCAACAGTTTCGATGCCCACTGGCATCCTCTTTGGGTGGATACAGAAAAATGAATGAACCAAAAACAAGAGGAAAAACAGTCCAGGGCATTAAGAAATTTGCACCTCGGTTAGATCCTGTTCTCCTGATACCGGAAGGACATTTTATTAAAGGGTCCTGCTTATAAGTACATTCACACAAATTTAAAACTATCTTCTTGTTTTATACATACAGATTCTATTATTTTTTTTATATAATTATTACATTTATTATTGCATTATTATTTATTACAGAAATTATAAATTTATTATTACATTGATTATTACATTGTTGTTTATTATTGCAGAAATTATAAACCAAAAAACGAATGAAAAAGGTGAGAAGGAAACAATCCAGAGACCATTAAGAAATTCGCACCTAGGTTAGATCCAATTCTCCCGACACTGGAAGGGCATTTTATTAAAGGGTCCTGCTTATAAGTACATTTGGAAGAATGGGATCTAACCTAGGTGCAAATTTCTTAATGCTCTCTGGATTGTTTCCTTCTCACCTTTTTCATTCGTTTTTTGGTTTATAATTTTTGTAATAATAAACAACAATTTAATAATCATTGTAATAATAAATTTATAATTTCTGTAATAAATAATAATGCAATAATAAATTTAATAAATGTAATAATTATGTAAAAAAAATAATGGAATCTGTATGTATAGAACAAGAAGATAGTTTTAAATTTGTGCGAATGTACTTATAAGCAGGACCCTTTAATAAAATGCCCTTCTGGTGTCATGAGAATGGGATCTAACCTAGGTGCGAATTTCTTAATGGTCCCTGGACTGTTTTCCCTCTTGTTTTTGGTTCATTCATTTTTCTGTATCCACCCGAAGAGGATGCCAGTGGGCATCGAAACTGTTGTGGAAATAAACTCTGTCTATTAGAGTGGGTTTTTATTATCATAATTTGACCTTCACGTAGAAAGTGAAGTTTTTTTGCATTTATTAGCCTTATTTCTAATTTCAATACAATGAGTTGTAGGTTTAAGATCATGATTCACAATGACACCCAAATCTCTCTCCTTTTTTTCTTTATTTATCCAACTTCCATCCATGTTATACTCAAATTCTGGATTGTCATGACCAACATGCATAACTTTACACTTTTCCACATTAAATTTCATCTCCCATCTATCTGCCCAAGCAACTACTTTATCAATGTCCTTTTGCATTTTCATGGCACTTGTTAAAGATCTTACATTTTGTATCATCTGCAAATATTGAGGTTTTATTATTTAGACCCCTTTCCAAGTCATTAATATAAATAATAAAAAGTAGAGGTTCAAGTACTGACCCCTGTGGGACTCCACTCAGAACAGGGCTCCATGTAGACTAGGGTGCATTAAACGCCCCATGATTTTCAAAAAGTTATTGGATTTTAATGTCTATTCCCTCAAATGTTACACTTGTTGGTAGAAGTATGTATGCAAAAAATAAATCAAATCGGAGGTGGTCCTGGGTGGCCACTGGCCACTTTTATATATTTAGTAGTGATGCACCGAATATTCGGCAAATATTCGGTATTAGTTATAATACTAATATACAAATATTCGGTATTACTATACTTACATTGATTGAAAGTTGAAAATGTATAAAATACAACGCCAATGTCACTACTCCAACTTTGCTCATTTCCGCAAATTTGGCCTCGCTTTGCGGTCACATTCAACGACTTGAAGAAGATTTTGGAAGTGGTCTTCTCCTCTTGCAGCTGAGACAAAATCAGTTGTGAGCTTTACTGCTCTCTCCGCAGGGTCATTCACAACATTTAACCCATCCACAATGGACTTGGCTGCCTTGAAGTGGTCATTGTTCTGCCAATTGTCAACATCCTCTGTTAGGAAGGTCATATCCAGGTGAAGAAGGTTCACTGTAAACCACGAGTCCTCGTTCACAAGATCAGCCAGGGTTGTCGCTTCTGTAATTTTTGGAAATGACGGTTTGCCATATCCAGAACCGTAGTGGTGTTTTGGAGTGCTTGGCATTTCATCTGGTTGTATGGCCAGTAACACATCTGCAAGGGCACGACGCTCCTTTTGAGGTACTGCATTGCTGAACAGTGCCAAAACAACCAGTTCTGGGGTTAAATACCACAAATGTCTATCAAAGGCTTTCACAGTGCTGACTGAAATGATTGAGTTGACAGCTTTATAGTTGAGCAGAGTCTTGTATAAGCACAAATCAAACCATGGGGCATTTGAAGCAGACTGACATATGAGCCACCAATCACAATAAATATAAACAACAAAAACAACAAACTCCTTCAGTTTTTCCTGTTGATGTTGTGTTGTTACAGTTCCTCGAGGTAGTACAGAAATTTGCTCTTCAAGTAGGCATATTTTGATGGAATAAAGAATCTTTGACATCCACCTTGCTTTGTGACATCATCATCATCGAGGACTACCTGGCAGAGTTGTGCCATTTCCTTGTAGTCTTCCCTACAGTATGAAGCGCTTGTGCGGATTGTGCTTAAAACCTTGTTTTTGCAGGATAAAAGCAGTTGTTGTGCATCGTCATTGTACATTGAAATGTCAATTTTGGTTAAACTTTCATCCTTTGCATGCGATATGCGTTCCCAATTCTTCTGGAATCTTTGGAACAAAGATGCTTCTGGAGACTTTGATGTCTCAATTTTGAGAGCGTCAAACACATGATCCAGGATTACCTCTCCAACATGATGGCGACATGCACACCACAGAAGAGCACGGTCCAGTTTTGATTGAATGGTAACACAGGCAGCTGTAACGTGTCCAGTGTTTGATGCTGTTGTGTCAAAACATAAGTTGACAACTGACTGTTTGCACTTCCATGAATGTAGAAATGTGTAAGTGTGCTCGGCAATGATGTCACCTGATGACATATCACTTCCACGAGGATATCTAGCCACTCCCAGTAGCTTTACATCAGTGGCATTCCCAACCAACACTGGCAATCTTTCTTCCTTGCCATTCTTGTTTGTGAGCGTATGCATCTGCTTGCCATCCCAGTGAAGTGTTGCAGCTGTTGGGGCGATCCAATTTTCTTGAATATCTTTGGCGATAGCACTTGTTATTGATCGTCGAGCCTTATCAGCAGTTGAATACGACTTGGCCACACGACGTGGATCACCTCCTGCCTCTTGAATTACAGCTTCGGTGAGCACAGCCTGTTGAACAGGAGTTATGTTTAGTCGAGTAGCAACAGACACGACTGAAGGCCTTTTCAGAATATCATGAGGAATAAAGGCAGACGTACCTGCATATGTTGATCTGTGGTGACTACGCTTCCTTTGAAGCTCTGGAATCGCCTCCTCTTCAGTTTCTTCCAAGCTATCTGCAGAGGCACTATCATCAGAGCATACAGAACTTTTCATCTCTTGTACACTGGATGATTCATGACGTTCTCGTCTTGAAGCTTCCGCTAAGATGCGTTTTTCTTTTCTACGATCTTTATCAGCTTTCTTCTTGTCAACACTACCAAATGAGGCTACTCTGTCAGATTTCATTGACTCTAAAAATGCTCTATCTTCCTCATTCTTAATGTTTGTCATTGCATCTTTTGTCCATACACCAAAGGTCTTATCAAGACATTCATTCATGGATTGCAACTTAGCCAAAGTGTTTGGAGATTCTCTGCGAGAAACAGGTATTTGACGCAATTTGTTATTGTCATTAAGAAGGTCAAGTATTAGTTTGCAGCATTGATGGTCTGAAAGCATAGGAATATTTGCTTTAGTGTAGAATGTTTTCAGCTGGATAAGGACTATGCTGGCAGATTTCCATTTGAGTGGCTGTGTTTGTTTGCCTTCACATATTTCTTTCTGGATGTGCCACATCACGCATCGAAGAACCTGCCGGCAAGTTGGGAGGCGGACTCCTGTCAATGTACCATCTCCTTCTGTAAGAGCATTGCCAAGACCAAAAATGGCACTTGCTAATCTGGTCTTCTTAGCTTCCATTGTTACAGCTTCCATTGTTACAGCTTCCATTGTTACAGCTTCCATTGTTTCTGAAAGACAATAAAGGATATTATTAGACTATAAGTGAAGTTTCGTTTATGGTACATGTTTTATGTAAATCACCCCTTTAGGGTGCATCAAACGCCCTTAGGTTCTTGGATTTTAATGTCTATTCTCTCAAATGTTATGTAAATCACCCCTTAGCAACTCTATATTAAAAGAAACAATGTAAGTAGTCAACTGGTTGGTAAATAAAAAAAATAGATATTTTTACATAGCGCGGCCCCCAAAAATTGCCGCGAAAATATAAAAGTGACCGGTGGCCACCCAGGACCACCTCCGATTTAATTAATTTTTGGCATACACACTTCTAGCAACAAGTGTAACATTTGAGAGAATAGACATTAAAATCCAAGAACCTAAGGGCGTTTGATGCACCCTATTGTAGACCTAGTCCCATTGAACTGGACTCCCTGTTCTCTTTCTCTAAGCCATTCTTCAATCCAATTTGCTACTGTCCCTTTTATTCCATGAGCTCTAACTTTAACAAGCAAACACTTGTGAGGAACTGTATCAAAAGCTTTGGCAAAATCCAAGTACACAATATCTACAGATTCTTTTTTATCCAGATGCTTTAACATGCTATCATAAAACTCAATTAAGTTTGTCAAACATGACCTGCCATTTCAAAAGCCATGTTGGCTATTACTAATTAATCCTTCTCAGAATATTGTAATTTTGTCTCTGATGACACTTTCAAGTAATTTGCAAATAATAGAAGTTAACACTAGAAGGACCGAGATTTTCAACTGCCTATAAGGACCGGAAAGCGTCAATTGACGCAAGTTGATTTTTTTTATTTTTACCCTTCCACAGGTTAGAAAACTGCAGTTAGCAGGAATAATATATATTACATAAAAGAAAAAATGACAATTTATCAGTAATTAATTATTCATTATTAATAAGTATGTATCAGCTATGTGTTTATAATGCATATGTTCTACACTTTTTGGTCGCACACTTGCCACAGACTGGCTTTCTACAGACACTGCACAGATCAACGGTTCTGTTTCTACATTTTTGTGGATCTGCATGTACGATGCACTGGCTGGAGTAGCAGCATTCTCAGCTTCATTGTCTACATCCACTACTGCAAAAGCCTCAGGAATTCCAAGGAGAGAGTTGTTAGTAAGCTCCTTGCTGACCCTTTGAATGTACTCTCTGTGGCTAATGTTGGAGTGAGACACCATTTTGTAGATGATCCAGCTGTTAATCAAGGCCATATCCAGCACATTATAGAAAACATGAATTGGACATCGCCTACTAGCTGCTTTCATAGAATAGGACCTTGACATTTGATCAATCACATCAACCCCCACCTTGTTTTTGTTATAAAACAGAATGGTCTCTGGTTTTTGTTTCGGGTTGTTTTCTGTTGGTATCTGAACATCGGAATGGAGACTTTTCAAAGGAACCACAGCCTTGGATGCTTTGTACTGATAAGAAGTGAGGGTCACAGCAGTCTGTCCTGTATATTTGAACACTTCAGTTTCGTGCAGCTGCTTGGTTGCCTTGCATTCTTCAGGAAGCTCTCTGCGATTTTGGCAGATTGTACCAACTACTGTATGCTGCTTTTTTACTGTGCCAGTCATATAGCAAGGTCCAGTGATGTGAAGTAATTGTTACAGGTGACGTTGTAACCTTGCTTGAACACTGGAGTCAACAGTTTCAATACTACATCAGTAGCCATGCTAACATCGGCATTTTTGGTATCATCCTTTCCAAGGTAAGGGAAGCCATATTCTCCACATCTCCTGCCATCCAAAACTTCAAGCCAAACTTGTCTGGCTTGTTCACCATGTATTGAATAAATTTGCAGCGTGCTTTGCAAGGCAACAACTGCTCATCTACCATGACATATTGATGGGGAATAAATGACTTTTGGCAATTGTCAATGAAAGGGTACCATAGCTGTGATGCCAAACAAAACTTATCTTGTGCTAGATTTCACCACCTCTCAGTTTTCAGATCAAAATGAAGGTATTTCATGATTTCCAAGAATCGATTGCATGGCATAGTTTTGTTGAATATAGGACACCCCCAGGAGCCATTCCACATACTCTTGATGGGTAAATTACGTCCACCAATGACACCACGAGCGATGACAAGACCAATGAACTTATCCAATTCATCTAATGTCACAGACCAGTTGGGATCACCTGTAGCTCGTTGGCCTTCAGCATTTGTACACTTTTGGATGTTTTTCATCATTGGTTCATCAAAGAGACTTCTGAATGATGAAAGTGGGGTATCCTTGATGACACGTGTTGTGGAATATGCAGTAGGACCAGAATGAATCTGTACAATGTTTTGCTGTTGCAGGCATCCTCGCACAGTCTGCGATGCGGCAGCCCACCGCCAAGATGATCCATCTTTACCTATAACTTCTCCAACACCCACTGCATCTGCTCCACTGCCACCTTGTGCAGGTTTATCACTTTGTCTATGTCCAGGATGTGTCCCACGGCTTTGACCATGACTATCTTGCCCACGGGCTCGTCTATGATGATTGCCATGAGTGGGTAAAGGTACAGTAGGCTCCTCATCGCCAGATTCAGAGGAAGAAGAAGAAGACTCAGTTTCAGCCACTGCCTGAACTGCAGCATTCACTATATCATCTGACTCACTGTCTGATGCATCACAATCAGAGGCATCGGATGGAATATTTCGAAGTTGCTCCAATGCCTGCTCTACAGAGTCCTTTGTGAGACATAGCATTATATATTTATATTTATCTATATTATTTATTATTTATATACAGTGGTACCTCTCTTAATCAGTAACCCTAATAACGAATTTTCTCTTAATGAGAAGCCTCCCATTGACCATAATACTCCACATAACGAGTGCAGACCCTCATAATGAGTGCTCAATGAGCGCACATTGGAACATGTGATGCGTGAGCATTAGGGTGGATCGATTTTACATTTTTTTTTATTTCCATATTCTAATAGAGACAAAAACTTGCGCATGCATGAGAAACTAGCCTCTGCAAAATCTTAGCTTAATAGGTAATCATCTTCTGCCCCCGGCAGAGCGATGAAAATCATATTTTAGTAGTCAAAAACATTTTTTTAAACCCTAGCCTAGAGTCATAAAATTTTGCATGTGTTATTTCATGCCTAAGCAACGATATAAATGCTATGGGAAATATATAAATGCATTATTTAAGACAAAGAGCCGATCTGAAAATATGTATAATATATATATTTTCAGATCGGCTCTTTGTCTTAAATAATGCATTTATATATTTCCCATAGCATTTATATCGTTGCTTAGGCATGAAATAACACACACGCAAAATTTTATGACTAGGCTAGGGTTTAAAAATACGTTTTTGACTACTAAAATATGATTTTCATCGCTCTGCCGGGGGCAGAAGATGATTACCTATTAAGCTAAGATTTTGCAGAGGCTATTTTCTCATGCATGCGCAAGTTTTTGTCTATTAGAATATGGAAATCGAAAAAAATGTAAAATTGATCCACCCTAGTGAGCATCCTCCGTAGTGTCTAAGCTAAGATTTTGCAGAGGCTATTTTCTCATGCATGCGCAAGTTTTTGTCTCTATTAGAATATGGAAATAAAAAAAAATGTAAAATCGATCCACCCTAGTGAGCATCCTCCGTAGTGTCAGTCATACAGTAGGTAAATAAATTACATTTTTTTTGTATAATTATTGCATTATTGTATTATATTTTGTGTTTTCATTTAATATAATTTATATACACACACACACACACACACACACACACACAGGGTGTCCCATAAGTCTGGCATCATAGGAGAAATTCATATTTTTCTATTTCTACAAACCATAATTCATATTTTTCTTTTTCTACAGGCCATAATGTCTATGAGCAAAGAAGAACAAATCCAGATAATTCTACTCATAGGAAATCGGAGTCAAAGAGAGGCCGCTGCTGAATTTAACAGACTGCATCCAGACAGCGAGCCAATAACACAGAGTTGTATTAGCAGACTTGTTGCAAAGTTTAAGGAAAGAGGATCCATAGAAGATAAACCACGCAGTGGACCTTCAAGGAGGTCCACTGACGATGACACAGCAACTGCTATCCTGGCTCATTTTAACAGAAGTCCCAATAAGTCTCTTTGGCGATTGTCCGCCGAGACAGGAGTGTCGAAAAGTAGCATGCATCACATTCTTCAGGCTCACAAATGGCATCCATATAAACTTCAGATCCTACAGAAATTAAGTGAAGATGATCCCGACTGATGGATGGAATTTTGGGCTATGGAACAATATGCTCGGGATGCCAATTTCCCATCCACCATTCTGTTCAGTGACAAGGCTGTTTTTTATGGAAATGGTGAGGTAAATCGACAGAACACCCGCTACTGGTCTCAAAACAACCCTCACTGGTATACCTCTTGAAAGGAACAAGGTGCATCTCAGGTGATGGTATGGTGTGGCATTTGGAAGGATCGCATCATAGGCCCCCTCTTTTTCGATGAACATGTCACTGGAGGCACCTACCTACGTATGCTCAAGGAAGAAGCATTTCCTAGTGTCTTGAATGAAGAAGGAAATTTCCCAACATGGTTCCAGGAAGACGGTGCTCTTGCACATTACAGCACCCAAGTAAGGGAATACCTGTACCAACAATTCCCTGGTCATTGGATAGGACATTGAGGGCCTGTGGAATGGCCAGCTAGAAGTCCGGATCTCACACCACTAGATTTTTATCTCTGGGGCCACTTGAAAGTGCTGGTATACTCAGAGAAAATTAGGAGTGTTGAACATTTGCAGCAGTGCATTATTGGGGCATGTAACACCATTACTCCTGACATCATTCACCGTGTGCTTGCTGACTGGGTATCACGTCTGAATTTGTGTATTGAAAACAATGGTGGACATATTGAGCACATTCTGTAAATAAAAGCTTTTGTTTTGCCTTTTTTTATTATTTTTCCTATAATGCCAGACTTATGGGACACCCTATAATATATATATATATATATATATATATATATATATATATATATATATATAATATATATATAATCATTTTCTTGGGTCTCTGGAACCAATTAATGAAAAACCCATTAAAATAATGCATCATAACGAAATTTCCTCTTAACGAGCCATTCAATGGAACGGATTACATTCGTTAAGAGAGGTACCACTTTATTTATTTATCTGAAATGGGAAAGAAATGGTTATTAGACAGGAATATATTGATGAAATGAACAAACAAATAAAATAGCCATATATTGTACATGCATCATTTGACGCACCCGGTCCTTCAGGGTAGTGGTCTCTCTCATAGGTTTTCTATATCAGATGAAAAGATGAAATTGACCATGAATATAGATGCCATTGAAATATTAAAAGTCATGAAAGATGAGGTATGAAGGCCTAAAGGGTTAGATTTATAGGCAAAAAAAATAAATAAATAAATAATTGCATCAATTGATGCATGTGGTCTTTCTAGTGTTAAACTAATTGGTCTATAGTTTTAGCTCAGTTTTTGTTTCCTTTTTTGAAAAGTGGGACTACATTTGCTTTTTTCCAGTCTTTGGAACTTCGCTGTTAATCAATGAAAGGTTGAAAAGTATTTTAAGTGCTTGGGCTATGCTATATTTTGCTTCTTTACTATTTTAGGATAAATTTCATCAGGTCCTGGTGACTTATCTGTTATAGTTGTCTATGGTATAGTTTTTTCATATGAACCTTGTATGGCAATTTGCTATTAATGATACAAGAAATCTTTTTTTAATATTTTAATTCACATAGATAGGCGTACATAGTGCAACCCATCTTTGAAAGGAACATTTTTTGAGAGAATACACATGTAAATATCAGTGACAATTTACTGTATAGTTTCTATTTCAACACTCAGAATTTGGTACATTTCTGTCATGTGAATATCTTTTAGACATTGCAACAAAGTACTGGTATCCTTGTTTGCTGAATGTGTATTACTTTATAAATAAAATTATTACATGATTGAAGCCATTAGAAGAGTTTTCATAAGACCCACAGGCCCTATATTTTGATTTTAGTTACATTAGTAATGAAGATATACCATATACGGTACCTATATTTACATAAATCATAAGGTGAAGACCACATATGGAATCATTTTACAAACCCATAAGCCATGGGTATAATGAAGCAAAAGGATCTAGACACCTATAATTTTATTTCTACTTTTACTTTTACTTAACCTATCAAACAGAATGCAGTAATAGCCTCTAAAGTTTATTTCCATTTTGACTTTATTCATGCAATTCTCCTCAACCCACCTATTTTAAGTTATTTTGATGTTAACTGTTCCCTGTTCACAATATAGGAAGAAGTGTGCAACATTTAAGTCTATATTAACTAATTTTTTTTTTTTTTAACAGGATAATCATTAGTATTCAGTGACTAGTGTTACTTTCAATAGCTTGAATCCAAAGCTAGGTTATGAACTACAACTTATAAGATCTAGTATGACAAAAAACTGTAGTATCAGTGTACGTATATCTTACATATAGGCCTAGAGGCTTGTATAATTTAAAATAGAATTAAGCCTCTGCATGCCAGAATTGCTTCCTCTTGTTACACCAAAAAAGAAAAGATGTATTTATCTGACAAAAATATATCAATTTATATTGATGCTTTTTGTGGGGAAGACCAATTTTTGGTGTGGGATGAGTCTCATCACAATTTTGGACAATGTTTTCAAAAATCTGTTCTGTGTGGCTTCTCATACACTTTGTTCGCCATTTTCTCTGCATTTTACACTGGGAAGCAGACTTCATTATTTATAAGAACTAAACCTCAGAAAGCTATCATTATTTCACGTATAGTTGTATCAATAAGCTCTCTCCTTCTGGCAGTGCTACAACCATGTCTTCTGTCATTTTATGCCCATGTGCAAATGTTTTGGGTTGATATTTTTACATCATCATTGCAAGTAAGTACTAAACATGAGTAGGCTCTGGATCCTTAAAATTATTTTTGGGTAGCTAAATTTTTTTCAAGGCAAATGACCAGTCTGGTCAGACCACTATTTTCTAAATTTTTGTAAGTAGCTATACAGCGAGAATTTTAGCCAAACTATTTTCCTGATTTAATATTTAATATGATTGATGTTCAAATAACAGGTTTCCAGTACAATTTTTGACTTAACTGTTGGACATGGTCCAGACTGGTTCAAGGACTTCAGGTTGCATCAAGTTATATATATCATCACTATTTTGAAAGGTCCTAGCTCAAAAATTTGAAGAAAATGTTATCAAAAGATTGGTTCATTTTCATGTTCTGCACCTTGCTTCAAAAGGGCCTCGCTCTCCTCTAATCAGAAAGCATTTGTAGCACTGAGATGAATTTGAAAAAAATATACAAAGCAACAAAACAGTTTTTCTTGTTTCCTGACAATTGACTTTTTGTGAGCTAAGGCCTTTCAAGATATAAGTGATTACTGTAAATTGCAGCCTATAAGCCAACTTTTGAAGCTTAATTTTTTGTTTCCAAAATTAAGGGTTGGCTAATATGTCGGGTATAAAATAGCAAACACAAATAAGGCTGCGCCATTTTCATCAGACTTGAAGCATAGGCCTATATCACACATTACTGGGTTGCAACTCAGATTTTTAACACTCCTAAATACTACTATGGTACCAGCCTGTAGTACAGTATTTGTTATTGCTATTAATCATTTACCATTTTTTTGCAAAATATATAAGGTTCTGTTATAAATAATAGGTAAAATAGTAGCTAGGCACTGTTTTGAAAGATATTACGATAAGTGTAGGTTCATTTTTTGTTTAATTACTGGTATTTTGGGAAAGTTTGAAGAAAGTGGTGTAGCCTTAATGTTGGCTTGTTCAGTGTTGGTGGGGGGGGGGTTAGCTTATGCGGCAGGTATAGGCTAAATCAGAATTTTTATCTGGAAAAATTAAGGTTGGCTAATATACTGGTTCAGCTTATAGGCCACAATTTATGGTATACTGGTTGTTATTTAGGACTAGCCTAAGTTACCCACTCAAATTAAAAAAATTTAGAATTTGCTTGTTGGTTATATAGGCCTTGTGGGAAATCTTATTTGTTGTATATAGCTTACCATCACTGGGATCCAGTAGAACCGTAACATAGGCTTAACTCACCATAGCTCATTACTAAGATGGACCGACCTTTGTCTTTTCTGTTAGGCTTAGTGAATTATAATGCATGGAGCCAAAGTAGGTTAAATTAGGCCTGTTTGAATTGGGTACCTAAGTCCAGAGTAATTAGCTTTCCTGTGGATTTTGCCATGGCTAATTCTATATTTGATATAGTCTACAATAGATTAAGCCAGCACCTGTAACTCAGTGGGTAGCACCATTTCCTTATATGTAAAGTGCAGATAGGTTGCAGTTTGACTTATGATAGTCCTGGTAATAATAATCCATTAGTTAGTGCAATGGCCTGCAGGTTGTGCCAATTTCTATTTCTGTCCTCACTGATTCTTATTATTGCACTTGTTCTATATATACCATGTGGTATTCATACTACATGCTGGTTAAACATTGACCATGTTCATAAAATATTTGGATCACGTGAAGATCAGGGCCCCCAGCCTTTGTTAGTTAGCCTTATAAGGCTACAGTAACTAATGAAAATATCACAACTTCACTTAACCAATCATTAGGTCAACTGTACACCCTTGATGATTGGTTAGGTTTTCATGCTATTTTCGTTAGTTAGCTGTAGAAGGCTGGGGGTCCTGATCTTCAGGTGATCCAAATATTTTGTACTGTATGTAAATAAATCTTAAACTAATTACTTATTAGTATAGGGCCTACTCAGTCATTTTACCATACTAGTTTAATATCAATTGTTTGTACAGTATTGCTACTCTAGGCAAGGAGGTCATTATTTAACTCTGTTACTTGTTTGTCTTTGAGAGGCAGTTGAATATAGGCCTGCTGTGAACTGAATTTTTGAGTTTTTTAATGCAGGCCTGAAGAAGTTAATTACTGTATATTGTTAAATTAATCCAGCAGCTGTATTAACTTTTTTCCCTCAGGTGTTCACATGGGCAGTTCATCTTGCTTACCTTTCATCTTTAAGGTACTATCTTAGTAGGGGAACTCGTGGTCCAAGACCAGTTATAGCAGCATGGATTTTAACCCTTATTTGCAGTATTTTTTCTGCAAAAACAGCTTGGAGTATAGCTGATGCATTCCCAAAGGATAGCCATGAAGGGCAGTTTTCATTATATTTACTCAGATGGATTGTAACATTACAACTTAGTTTCCAGGTAAAATTTGGAGAAAGGTCACATATTTAATTGCTTAAATTTTCTCTTTAGTATGATCTGTGTATACACTGTAGCCTAAATAAGTGCAGTTTAGAGAGTGAAAAGAATAATTATCATTGTGCACAGGGAAACTGACCTTATCACACTAAAGTTAATCTCATGGCATTTATTTGCCAAGTAGCTAACAATAATTTAATTGTTAATTTTATGCAATAAATAGTATTAAAATAATTTTTATATATTTTTTAATTATGTAATTACTGCCACTTAATTAGTTAGCTATTTTATCATTTCTGAGGAAAATGTTTGATTTTCAGGTATTATATTTGTTGACACTTTTTCCTCATGGAAGATGCGATAATCGGCAGTCAAGAAGTTATTCTGGAGCAGATGAGCACACCCCTCTGTTGAACACTGCATATCCCAACTATAGCAGGTAGCTACATAATAAATATGTAAATAATTTTTTCTCTGGTTAAAAAATGGAATTGTAGCCAAATCTCTTTAAAATCTGAAATTTTGAAGTTTCCAAAAATATTTTTAAATCTCATAACTATTTATTTCTTATCAGTGATGATTTTAAAAATTCAAAAAAATTTCAAGTTAAATTACTAAAGATGGTAGCTACTCTTTGCCAAGCTACAATGGAATATATTTCTCTCTAGGTGTGGTTATATTATTATTATTATTATTATTGATGATGATAACTGCTATTAATCTTTTGTCTCGTGTTGAATCTTATTCAAGATTACGTGAGGCATTTGACCCATTCCATTTGGGGGTTGCTGAGGAAGGAGTGAACAAGCTTTCCTATCTCACCTTCCACTGGGTCAACCTGATGATGGAGAAGGGGTACCAGAGGCAGTTGGAGTCTGTGGATGACCTTTATGACCTCCCATACCCTTTGCATTGTGAGGTGGTGTCACAGAAAGTTCAAAAGTATATGCTTTTGAGCCAGCCTTTGTCTTCTACTTCAGAGAATGAAGCTAGATCTCCACCCAAATACATTCTTCTTAAAGCACTCCACAAATGCTTTGGACTGAGGTTTTACTCCATTGGAATCCTTAATTTTATAGCTGATTGCCTCGGGTTTGCGGGTCCTTTGCTACTTAATATTTTGGTTCAGTTTGTTGAAGGAAAAACCAATATTCAGCCTTGGCAGGGGTATGGAGCAGGCATTGGCCTCTGCTTAACCACTCTCCTAAGTAAGGATTAAATAATCTGGTTTATTTGCTCTACTTTTTACAGTAATGTAAGGCAGGGCATATGCCTTGCACAGCTTGTGTGACATTGAGCTCCACATTTTTTGATGGAAGAAAATATAACTTACTATTGATGGTTTACATTTTAATGGACTGAGAGTGAATAAACTACACCAACGTGTAATGTGTATATCATCTGAATAATTTCAGGTGCTTTCTGCATTGTTCATTTTAACTATTTAATGGCAAAGATCAACATCCAGCTGAGAGCCTCACTCATCACGACTATCTTTAGGAAGATTCAGCATGTAAGTACAGTACAGTAATAGAAGAAAACCTAGTAAGAAAGAAGGAAGGTGTCTTGAGTAAAATTGTTTTGGGGTTTGAATTGATCAGTGGAAACAAATTAAGTGCATGAAATTTGGTAGAAAGACAAATAATGATTAATTTTGCTTACTTTTTACTTAACATTTGGATTATTGTAGGGTAAGACAGGGTAATTTTGCTGCATAGAGAGAAATTTATATATCAGTACCCATATCCTAAAAAATAGTCTTTTTTAGGAAGATTTTTTATTTTTTTGTATATTTTTGAAGAATATCTGTATAAAATGTGAGAGTAATAATTATGCTGATACCAATAATTACTATAACTTCTTTACATCTTAGAATCTGCGATGGATGCCATTGACTGAAAAGTTTTTTATGCAAGGAGGGGCTGAGGGCGAGTGCCCACAAAAGCACCTCCCCACCATAGAAGAAGAGCCATAGTCAAGGTCCAGGGTTTTTGAATGCCTAGACACTGCACATTTGAAAGATTGAAGGTCATAGGTAGGGGGAAAGATGGAATGAGGAAGGTTGTTTCAAAAACTTTGTCTGTGCAATAGCAAAAGTTTCGCTGAAATCTCAAATGAAGGATGACTGAGTGTCAGAAAGATATGCGAGAAGACTGCCAGTAGAGTGTCCCTTGCGGAACCCATACTGACAATATGAAAGAAGATTGAGATAAGAGAGATGTTTAAGAATCTTCCTATTAAGGATAGATTCAAAAACTTTAGAAAGGTAAGAAATCAAAGCAGTTGGATGATAGTTGGAAGGTTGAGAGCGGTCACTCTTCTTTGGGACAGGCTGAATGAAAGCATACTTTCAACAGGAAGGAAAAGTACCAGATGAGAGACAAAGACGAAAGAGTTTGCCTAGGCACTGAAGTACAGTTCTTGAGAACAACAGGACAAACACCATCAGGACCATACACCTTCCGAGAGTTAAGCCCAGATAGAGCAGAAAGAACATCTTTGGAAGAGATTCTAATTTCTGACATAATAAAGTCAGAGGGAGGAGGAACAGCACTGGAATCGCCCATGGTTGTGTTGGAAGTGAAAGGTTGAGTGAACAGTTCAACTTTGTCAGAAAAAGAGACTCGACTGGGCCATCAGAATGGAAAAGAGGAAGGAAAGAAGAGGAAGTGAAGTTGTTGAAGAGGTTTTTAGCTAGATGCCAGAAAGCAATTCTGGGCAGAAATATAAACTGAGTGAGAGCCAGGAGTTGGATGGCAAAGATACCTTCTGAAAGACCTCTTTGTTTCACTTCTGTGGTGCTCTTAGCATACTCAGAAGGGCCCTAGCCATGGAAACAGTAATCATCCCATGGGAAATCACAGAAGTACTGCCTAAGGGCCTCCCAATCAGCAGCACCAAAGTGCCAAAGGTGCCTCCTCCTCGGAGGATCCAAAAACTGGATTGGAGTGATAGGACAGGAAACGGATATAAGATTGTGGCTGGAGGAGCCCAAAGGAGAAAAAAGTTTGACAGTAAAAAGAAGGATGAGAGGTAAATCCAGAATGTTGGGCCCTATCTCCAAGGCAATTAGGGATACAAGTAGAATGCCGTAGAATCTGCTCTCAGTCATTTAGGATAGAAAAGTTGCAAGCTTGTTCACTAGGGATGTTAATGAAATGGGAAGAAAGCCAAAGGTGGTGGTGAACATTGAAATATCCTAAAATGCAGATTTCAGCAAAGGGAGAGTGAAATAGATTGTATTCCACTTTGGAAGTGAGGTAGTCAAAGAATTTTGGATAGTCAGTAGAATTAGGAAAAAAGTAAATGGCACAGATGTATTTAGTTTGAGATTAGCATGTAAGCCATATCCAGAGGATATAGAATTCGGAAGATTTGAGTTTAAGAATACAAGATCAAGTTAGTTCATTGTGTACATATATGCAACATCATCCACCTTTTTAGTGAAATTGAATATAGAGAAAGTAAGAGGGCACAGAAAAAGGGTTGCTGTCAGTCATCTTCAGACACTGAGTTTCAGTGAGGAAAAGGTGATGAGATTTAGAGGAGAAGAGGTGGTGGTAAACAGATATAAAATTTGAAAAAAAGGCCACAAATGTTGCAGAAATTAATGAAAAGTGAATCAGGCAGAGGCCCAGAACATCTTGAATGGGTGATAGCAGATCCAGCCCCTCTCCCTGGGTCTGCATTCATGGCATCAGCAGAGTGGGAGCCAGAAGTGAGGACATTCATGGTCCCCTCCCCAGGGGACTCAGACTCTTGAAGTTGATGCTTATGTAGTGTGTAAAATGCATGTATATGTAGTGAGGAATCAGGAGAGAAGTGCGTGTGAGAGAGCATGCTGGACTGCTCACAGGGTACATGAGACATAGAAAAAGATCAGCTAAGGAGGATAGTGACAGGAGAAATGGGGGTTCCAGCACTCCCTATCTCCTGGCTAATGTACCCCTCAGAGTACTAACCTGATCGATTACTAGAAGTTACTAGAAATAATATTTCACATGAATTTTATTTCCTTCACTGTAACAATATTTTGTGGGGAGTTTTTTTTAAGTCAAACGCGCGACACTAGGACTGATGCATGAACATTGGCAACTTTACCCTAGTCCTTGAGGTATTTTGAATTTTAGTTGGAGTATCTTTCCTTTAAAATAAGTAAATAAATGAGAAACTCAGAAGTTCAGGCAAACAGATTGAAATTAAGGTACGCCTAAACCTGTGTATGACATTATCTGAAAATGTTAAAGAACCTTGTTTTGTATTTCTGATAAGTGAACTGAGTATGAAATGGTTACATCCATGACCACACCAAATAAATTTGGAGGGGGGGCCATACTGGATTGCAGTTGTCCATCCATCCACTCGCTAAATTTTTGTGTCCAGGCTATAACTTTTGAACCACTCTATATAAATTGGCGAAATTTCACACACACACACACACACACACACACACACACACACACACACACACACACACACACACACACACACACGTCAAATGGAGCCTTTTTGTGTGTGCCACAAATCAAATTTTGAGCACCTCAGCATAAATTGCTGAAGTTTCATACACCTATGAATCGTCACAAGATGTGTTGTGTGTAAGAATCAGGGTCTTGTACCAAAGATTAGGGTCAGAAATATAGCAGGGAGATGGTGGTTTTATTCTAACATTGTTCTTGGTTATTTCTTGTTGCAGTTGAGTGTGGCAAGTCTTTCCAAGTTTTCCTCTGGTGAGATTGTGAATCTGATGAGTACAGACACTGACAGAGTGATTAATTTCTGCCAGTCTTTTCATGCCTTTTGGAGTCTTCCTTTAAAGGTAATTTCTATAAGGTAAACTAGTAAAAATTAAAAGAATAATTATAGAAGAGTTAAGCCAACACTAAAATATGAAAATACCACAATACTTTAATTTCTGTGCTGTAACAAATATACAGTGGTGCTCATAAGTGTTTGTACAGAGAAATATTTCAGTTATATTATATGAAAAGTTTACTATTCATTTGGAAGAATTTAACAAAAAATTAGTTTAACTCCAACATATAATGTAAAACATCAAGGAATTTGACGAAAATAAAAAAAAAGTTAAAATGCATAAGTTTTTGTACATTTATTTACAAAATTATTTGATACTTTGTATGTCCACCTTAAGCTTGAAGAATTTAAAATTTTTATCAGTAGTTGGCTGCTTATTGATCAGAGCCTGTTAGCAATTCTTAATTCTAGAATGACTTTTCTCTGAATCTTCATGGAGGACAGATGACTGTACAAACCATTAGTAAGCAATGGGTCATTATGGTAAAGAGCTGCCTACAGATCTTAGGAGATCTGTTATTGCTGCACATGAGTCTGGAAAGAGTTATAAAAAGATAATTTCAAATTCCATTTACGATGGTTGTCTGCAGTTATAAAGAAATGGAAAGGCTTTAGAACAATCAAACTCTACGAAGGTGTGGAAGACCTTGCAAGATTTTAGAATGTACAGCTAGACAGATTGAAAGAATGGCTTCTGTGAATCTACGAGTAACTGCAGGTGATATTTGCCAAATATTAAGATTAAGATCAAGATCGATGTCTTTTCCTCTGCTGTGCATTGTACATTGAGAAAAAAGAATTGCATGAAGGAAACCTCCGCTATGAAAAGTGCACAAAGAAGCTCGTTTAAAGTACATCAAGGGTCATCAAAATAACGGATTTGCATTCTGGAAGAAAGGTCTCTCGACAGATGAGACCAAAATTTAATTATTGAGGCATAATGAACAATGGTATGTTTGGTGAAAATTAAATACTGCATTTGAGGACAAAAACATTGTTACTTCAGTTAAACATATTGGTAGTAGTTTGCTTCTTTTACCAATCATTACATTTGCTTTTTGGGGATGCCATTATTGCCTTAGTGCTTCTGGTCCAGGAAAGCTTGTCGTCATCAAAGGAATTCTGAATTTGAAGAAATATCAGGAAATTTTAGAAGGAAATGTATACATTGCTTCAGTTCAGGAATTGAATTTTATTTTTATGCAGGAAGGAGGGGCCAAGGGCGAATGCCTGCAAAATTGTCTCCCCATAGAAGAAGAAGAGAGCCAAAATCAAGGTCCAGGATTTTCAAGATGCCTGGACACTGCATTTGAAAGATTGGGGGTCATAGACAGGGAGAAAGATGGATTGAGGAAAATTGTTTCAGAGTTGACCAGTTGAGTAGATGAAAGATTGAAAATACCGATTAACCCTTGCATTGAAAGAATAGTCAGGGAGAAAATGTGACTTTCTTGAGACAGGAAAGATTCAATGAGAACCAGCATGGATTCTGGTCAGGAAGATCATGCTTATCACAACTAATTGAGCACTATAACAGTGTCAGAGACGCACTTGAAAGCAATAATAACTAGAATGTAATGTATACAGATTTTGTTAAAGCATTTGATAAATGTGATCATGACCTAATAGCACACAAAATGAAATGCATGGGAATAACAGGCAAAGTGGGCAAATGGATCTACAACTTCCTCAGGGAACATCAGCAAACCATGAAAATCCAAGGTATATCATCATTAGAATCAGAAATATGCAGCTCAGTTCCAGAAGGAACAATATTACCCCCACTCCTATTCATTATCATGCTAACAGACATAGATAATGAAGTAGATGACAACAGTACAAGAACATCATTTGTTCATGATACAAAGATCAGCAGAAAAATCAGCAATACAGAAGAAATGGAAACCCTACAGAGGGAAGCAGAGTATACAAATGGTCAGAAGATAATAACGTGAATTTTAACACAGAAATTTCAGATCTTCATATATGGAAGAAATGAAGAACTTAGACAGCATACAATGCCCCAGATAAACAGGAAATTCAGAGAAGCATGAAAGCAAAAGATACAGGGGTAATGATACAAAATTTGACTCGCAGAATCAGATAGTGAAGAACAGCGCAAAAAGTGTTATGGGACAGCTACTGAGAACCTTTAAAGAAGGGATGAGAAGGTAATGATTTCCCTGTTGAAAACACTGACCATACCAAAACTTGAATACTGCTCAGTCTTAATGTCCCCATACAAGAAGGAATAAATAAATAAACAAAGATGGTCAGAGATTCCATAGCCAAGATTGATGGCTGCAAAGAACTCGACTATTGGGAAAGACTACGTAAACTAAATCTGTACTCCCTGGAAAGAAGAAGAGAGAGCTACACCTTAATACAGTACCGTATATACAGTACTTGGAAAATGATAGAAAAACTGGTACCAAACTTCAAACTAAACCCAATTACCGTTCAAACAACACTGGAAAATAGGAAAGTCAGAATGTGTAGTGTTCCCAAATTAAAGGCCCAACAAGGGACCTCCTCAACACTAAAGAAAAACAGCATGGTTGTCAGGGAGCAAAGACTTTTTAACCAGTTTACAGAGGACCTCAAAAATGCCACAGGCATCAAAGTTGAAGTCTTCAAAAGAAGATGAGATGCCTGGTTCAGGATGATATCAGATGAGCTGGGTGTACCTGGCTGTGTGCGGTGGAGGGTGCAAGAGAGCTACTCACTCCTCCACCAAGCAGGCTTAGAGGTGGGGCCATCAGCTTGACCTTCGTGTGAAGATAAACCAATGCACGGAACTGCTATGAGATAACAAGATGTGTGTATATATCAGTGGCGTGCGGTGGGTGTGTCCATAGGGTAAGCGGTAGCTGCATATATATATATATATATATATACACAGGGTGTCTCAAAAGTCACTATCTATTTTGAAAAATAATGGGAATTACGAAAAACTGGTTTAAGACATGAAAAATATATTTATTTCAAAGTAAGTGCCACAAAGAATTAGTGCTATTTATTTATCTGTCTCCACATGGCGACCATCAGTGTCTCTACAGAGCTCAAAGCGATAAGTTGTTTCCCGGAACACACTTTCCAGCATGTGAGGTGTTATTTTCTGAACTGCATCGGTAATATGATTTCGAAGTTCGGCTACATCACTAATTCTTCTACCAGTGTACACTGTACACCTTAGACTTAATGAAACCCCAGGCAAAAAAATCTAATGGTGTTAAATCGGGTGAACGTGCTGCCCATGGTTGTGTTCCTCCATGACCAATCCAGCAACCGGGGAAGCGTCTGTCAAGATAATCACGTACAATTATTGCATAATGGCATGGTGCTCCATCCTGCTGAAAAACTACTGTGTCAAGAATGCCATCTGTAAGAAGTTGAGGTTCGAGGAATTGTTCAAGCATGTCAAGATAAATTTATAAATTACACAAAATTCGAAATAAACCAATTAACTTTTTTTAAATACACAAATTTGCACCAGAAGTACATATCTTTATGCCAGCATATCATTTTTTTAAAAAACATCTAATGTCACCAAAATAGATAGCGACTTTTGAGACACCCTGTATATATATATATATATATATATATATATATATATATATATATATATATATATATATATAATGCAAACCCACAAGGAAAAAGAAAAATGATTTCAAGGCCTTTCATGTATTCAGAAGTACACTTCATCAGGGAATGAAGGGAGAAGGCAAGATGACAAAAATATATACAACGGGACAGAAAAACAAAAAAAATTAGCACATGCTTAACAAGAGTTGATTAGAGGCAAAAGGTATTTTAACAGAATATTGTCAATTTTATACATTCCTGCACTGTTGTTGAAATTAGAATATTCCTTTCAATTATATATCTGTTTTTAACGAGCGCTTTAGAACTGTCCCACTTGATACTATGATTACGTCTGAACATATGGTTAAATAATGCATTATAATTATTTGCTGTTCTACACGCATATTTATGCTGTTTTACCCTAATATCTAATGTTTCAAAGGAATTTGAGTGTAAAAATATCCTTAGCCTACCTTACCATGTAAATTTTCAATATCTTCCGACTTTACTTAAAGCAAATGGTATCAATGTAGTCTTTAAGTATAATAATACTGTTAAATCACGCCCAATAAAGAATAGCCCAGATAATGTAGTTGGTTGTGTGTATTCGATTGGATGTACACAATGTGACTCCGTATATAATGTTTCAGACCAACAAAGACCCTAGGATCCACTCATGGCTGGTCTACCTAACTGTGCTCGTAATTGTGTATTGTGCATGTCCTCCGTGGTGGCAGAAGGGACCTACAATTTTATGTGGGTTCTGAACCACAAAGCCTTAATTTTACTACCTTAAACTATACCCAATCTATCAACATATGCATCTAAATGATTTTTAAACATGTTTATAGACGTGCTACTAATTACTTCTACCGGCAAACTATTCCACCTATTTACTATTCTATGCGTAAAAAAGTTTTTGGCAATTGCTGTCTCGAACCTTCTATTTGTCAACTTACACCCATTATTTCTAGTCCTATTATATTGAGATATTTCAAAAAGCTATCTCTATCTACGTTATCGAACCCATTCATAATTTTGAGAACCTGGATTAGATCACCCCTTATCCTCCTAGTCTCTCGTGTAATCAATTTTAACTCCTTAAGCCTATCCTCGTACGACTTCGACCTAAGCGACGGAATCATCTTAGTTGCTCGTCTTTGAAATCTTTCGAGTTTGTCTATATCTTTTCACATATGCAGATTCCAAAATTGGATTGCGTACTCCAAATGAGGTCCAACTAATGATTTATAAAGAGGAACAATAATATCGCGCGATGTGTACTAAAAATTCTGAGCTATAAAACCTAACACTTTGTTCGCTTTATTGACCGCTGCTGTACTTTGTTTTGCTACTTTTAAATCACCAGTGACTATAACTCCTAAATCTTTTTCCTGCTCCACGCTTGCTAACTCCTTCCCTGACATACTATATGCAAAATTACCATTACGCGAACCTGTACGTAAAATTTTGCACTTATCGACGTTAAATCTCATTTGCTATGTGACTGACCAATCAACAATTTTATTCAGATCTTGCTGGATTTTACCTCTATCTTCGTCATTAATCGCCCTACCACCCAACTTCGTGGGTGGTAGGGCCCCTTGGGCAAGGGGCCCAATACAGAGCCCTGAGGAATGCCGCTCGCTACATCAGCCCAACACGACTGCTCCATCAACGACCACCCTCTGTTTCCTACCTCGCAACCACTCTTCTATCCAATTTATTACTACACCCCTGATTCCATGAGCCTTAGTTTTTTCAATGAGTCTTTTGTGCGGTACAGTGTCAAACGCTTTTTGAAAATCTAAATACACTACATCAACTGCCCGATGACTATCGTAAACTTCAACCACGCTTTGAAAAAATTCTAAAAGATTAGTTAAGCAAGATTTGTTTCGCCTAAAACCATGATGCATATTTCTAACCAAGTTATGCAATTCTAAGTGTTCGACTATACAATTCCTAATTATTGATTCCAGTAGCTTACCTACAACTGACATTAAACTGATTGGCCTATAATTTCCTGCCACACCTTTATCGCGTTTCTTAAAGATAGGTGTTACATTTGCTAACTTGAAATTATCTGGTACGTACTACCCCTCAGAAATAGAAGCATTAAAAATCTTTGTTAGCGGCACAAAAATGCTTTCTTTTAATTCTTTTAGTTGTATGGGATATATGGAATCCAGTCCCGGTGATTTACGCATTTTCATTTTATCAATATAGCGCATTACCTTCCCTTCACTAACCACAATATTATCCAAAATATTACCATTATCAAAAGGTATTATGTCTATGACCATAGGGATATTCGTTACATCTTCTATAATAAAAACTGATGTAAAAAATTCGTTTAGCAAGGTAGCCATTTCTTTGTTTTCAGAAACTAGCTCCAAGACACTTTTTACTGGATTTCTATTGTTGACGTATTGAAAGAATCGCTTGGGATTTTCTTTACCGTCACGAGCTATGGAGATTTCAAATTTGCGCTTGGACTTTATTACACTTTTTGCTTCATACCTTAGAGATATGTAGTTGTTTCGTAACCACAAATTGTCTTTATCGCATTTATGTAGCCTATAAGCCCTATCTCTACTCTTGAAAATGTCTCCACTCTAGAAGTAAACCACAAGGGCTTGTTTACTTTCGCATGCTTAATTTTGTATGGTACACATTCCTCATTTATAGTCCTAAATACTGTTTTAAACGATTCCCACATTAGTTTTGTGTTGGAGATCCCCATTACATTTTCCCAATTGATGTGTGACAATTCACTTAGAAATTTACAAAAGTCTGCGTCCTGGAAGTTAGGAATTTTAGTCGAGTTAGCTGGTTTCGAGTGACTTACTGAGAGGACAAACTCTACCATATTGTGATCGCTATTGCTTAATGGTTCTATTACTTAAAGATCAGTGATTAGCCTATCATCTATAGTTATTACTAAATCTAAAATACTGTCCAACCTCGTAGGTTCCCCAACCTTTTGAATAAGAAAGCTATCCTCGAGAAAATTAACTAAACGATTACCTTCCGCATCTCTCTGCATTGTGTCGTAATTCATGTTGGTGCAATTAAAGTCACCCATAACTAAAGCCTGCTCACTACCTATTATTCTCTTTAGTTCACGATATAACGCTTCGTCCGTATCAGCTGTTTGATTAGGGGGCCTATATATAAAACCGCAACAAGAAGTTTGAAATCGTTCAATTTAAGTTCTGCTATAGTCGAATCTATCGGTTCTGGAATTGTGTGCTTTACTTCTATAATGTTCGCAATATTATCTTTAATATACAACATAACACCGCCTCCTCGCCTACCTATTCTGTTTTTAACAAAAAGTCTATAACCTCTAATTTGATACTTCCCTACAAAGTCACATTCTTTAGTGCTAAGCCACGATTCATTTATCGCAATTAAATCAGTCTTTACAAGCAATTAAAGAAAAAAATTCGTTTATTTTATTTTGTAGGCTATGAGCATTTAAGGATAGAACCTTCAAATTGTTTGTAATTACGACACCTTCGCAAGCGCAGGGGAAATTTGAAGAAATTATGCTGGTACCATTCGAGTTACAGCAGCCTGAAAAGAAGAGACAGTATTATGAAATAGTCTTCTGAAACGCGCAGCTCCAACGTCATTAAGATGAAGTCCATCTCCAAGGAACAAGTCCCTCCTGCCGTAGAAACTGTTCCAGAAATTTGCAAAATGCACTCCTTCCTGTTGGCAAAGAGACTTTAGGTTATTGTTGATATAGGTCGCCTTGCTGTAGAAATCGCTACGTTGGATAATTCGAGGAAGTATACCTGTTAAAACAATATATAGGCTAAATGGGTAAAACAGCATAAATATGCGTGTAGAACAGCAAATAATTCTAATGCATTGTTTAACTATATGTATAGATGTAATCATAGTATGAAGTGGGACAGTTCTAAAGCGCTCGTTAAAAACAGATATAATTGAAAGGAATATTCTAAAATGTGCATTTATCCACTTAAAAAAATAATTTCAATAGCAGTGCGGGAATGCATAAAATTCACAATATCCTGTTAAAATACCTTTTGCCTCTAATCAACTCTTGTTAATCATGTGCTAATCTTTTTGTTTTTCTCTCCCGTTGTATATATTTTTGTCATCTCGCCTTCTCCCTTCATTCCCTGATGAGGTGTACTTCTGAATACACAAAAGGCTTTGGAATCATTATTCTGTTTCCTTGTGGATTTGCATCATTCATTCATTTCACGTGTTTAATTGTGAAATTCATTTTATATACTATATATATATATATATATATATATATATATATATATATATATATATATATATATATGATACACAGACCGTGCATGGAATAAGGAACTCTTCTGGGATAATTAAATCCACTATAGTCCGAATAAGTAATGGTAAATGACAAATACCATAGTTTTTCTTTTCATGATGCTAGTCTGCAAAGCAGACAGGATCCAGCTTTGGGACATGGATCTAGGGTTTAAAGCAGCCTAGCCCTGCTACATTTAGAACCTTAATATAAGCAAAAGACTCGCTGCCTTCACGTCAGATTGAATACATCAAAGAAAAAGGGGTAACTATTATATTTTTAGCCAAAAACCAAAACTTAAACCTCAACTGGCAGAATTGAACGTCCACTTTTCAAGGCACATAACATGTCCGTTTCAAGATGGGAATGAACTCAGAATGGTCCCCTGAGTTTTTTATGATACACACAGACCGTGCATTCCCATATATTATATATGATGAATAAAACCACGAAGGAAAGGAGACACAAAAAGGTGCTCAAGCGCTTTCGTCTAATGACATCCTCAGGAACACTGAAGTACATAAAAGGTTACGGCCTATATATAGGTTACAGAAAGAAAAAAAAATAATAAATAACATACACACACAAACATATATATCGGGTGGCCACAAAAAACTTTACTTAATTCAAAGTTTAATAACTGCAACAATTCAAAACTTATGGGATTGAGCTTTGGCACACATTAACAGATGGTTATAATCTATAATTGCTGGAATTTTCAAATATGTAGTTTCTATAGTTTTGTTACAGTGAACAATTTAAAAGCATATGTCTAAAAATAGCATGCTGAAGAAAATGAATTTGAACTTAACAAAATTTACTTAAACAAATGGTCAATGTGACCACCTCCCTGTTGGTAAACTGCCCTCAATCGCTTCTTCCATGAGGAGATGCATTTTCGAACCTCATCTAAGGTGATATCCTCCCATGCTCTACTGATTTTCTCCTTAAGTTCATCTTCGGTGAATTTGTCTTTCTGGCTGCCGTAAACCTTCACCATGAGGGAATCCCATACTGAATAGTCCATCGGATTACAGTCAGGAGACTGAGGCAGCCATTCATCCTTTTTGATGAAATTAGGGGTCTCTTGCTCTAGATGATTTTGGGTCGCTTGGCTTGTATGGGCGGGTGCCCCATCTTGCTGGAAAATGTAGGCCTCATCAGGATACAGCTGACGACAATCAGGAAGTAACCCATTATCTAACAGGTTGATGTAGCGCTCAGAGCTAACTTTAGTTTCATTTGTGGCAATAAAGTGAATTCGTGTTTTCCCCTTCCATGAAATTCCCGCCGATACCATTACTTTTCTGCTGAATCGTGAGGTTTCATGATAAAGCCTGGAGGGAGGAATGTCCTTTTTCCTTGAACCATAAACCCTGTCATTTTGCCTGTTTTTGGCCACCTCCAACGTGAAATCCTTTTCGTCTGTAAACACAACTTTTTGCACGTCTTCAGCTGAGTAGCGTTCATATAGGGATTTACAGTGGGTCTTTCTACGCTGTCTTACATTCTGATCACGCCGAGAAACTCGAATTCTCTTGTAGGCCTTCAATTTCAAACATTTTACAATCCCTTGTACAGAGGAGCGAGAAATCCCAAGGTCGTACGCAATCTGTCTCTGGGAGCGATGAGTTCCTGGTGTATTCTCCTGGGATTGAATCAGTTCCTCCACGGCAGCCTTATTTTCTTCTGTTGAAACACTTTTGGGCCTGCCGCTGCCGGGTTTTCTAGCTGTTGATCCAGTATCCTTTATCTTTCTTATTAAGTTATAAACACTTTGACGAGTCCAGTTCTTTGCGGGGAATTCTCGGACAATCCTATTTCCATTCCAACCTTTTTCCTTGACACATGCTTCTATGATGGCTTTATCACTCTTACTTAACGTCATGCTGGCGGGGTTTTAACGGAAAAATAAAAAAAAGCAAATTCACATTAGGTTTAGCCTACGCCAGCACGCGTGTCATACTACGCTACATTAGGTTTAGCCTACGCTAGCACACGTACGTGTCAGATGCACACCAGGCATGCTATTTTTAGACATATGCTTTAAATTGTTCACTGTAACAAAACTATAGAACCTACATATTTGAAAATTCCAGCAATTATAGATTATATGCATCTGTTAATGTGTGCAAAACCTCAATTGCATAAGTTTTGAATTGTTGCAGTTATTAAACTTTCAATTAAGTAAAGTTTTTTTGTGGCCACCCGATATATATATATATACATACATATCTACACACACATATATATATATAATATATATAATATATATATAATATATATATATATAATATATATATATATAATATATATATATATATATATATATATATATATATATATATATATATATATATATATGCAATAAACGGAGAAGTAAAAATTAAAAATTAAAAATTAAAAATTAGAGGATTAACAAAGAGGCATACAGATTTGTAAGGAAAAATATCGATTTTTAGCACAAGATCAAATGAATTATAAAAATACAAATTTATACTGGAAATCTGCCCGGGTTTTAACACTTTGCCTTTTAGATTCAAGTTTCGATATATATAAAAATAAAATGAAGATTAAAAGTTAATAAAGTAGCATACAAGTTTACCAAAGATTTGGTGTCCTACCCTTTTTATCTAAATTTGTTTTGAAGGAATTCAAAACAACAGGATCGAGTTGAAAAAGACCTTTGCTTATGTTGAAGTTATTTGAAAGTTGGATAATGGCAGACTCAAGAATATTTCTATTAACAATGTTGCTAGAATGAAATAAAACTGAAGCATTATTCCAATCAATACAGTGGGATAACTCTGACAAATGGACAAAAAGAGCACTGGACAACTGTCCTGTTCTAATGGAATATTGATGCTGTTTTATACGTGTGTGCAAATCCTTTCCCGTCTGACCTATGTAAAAGGATTCACATTGTTTACACCCAATTTTATAGATAATGCCTGAATTATTGGTAGGGCTATTTTTTACTATGATATTTTTCACATTATTGTTATATGAAAATACTACATTAATATCCAAAAGTTTAAGTACATTAGCAATGCCTAAAAAGCCTGGGAAAAATAGAAGTACTAAAATATTTTTTGACAAAGTATGAGTGTTATTATTGACACGATAGAAAGTTCATTTTGCCTTGTTGAGACAAGATTCCATAAACGCAGATGGATAACACAGATCACTTCCAATACCGTTGATTTTTTCCAATTCGGCATCGATGTATTCCGGACTGGCGATCCTAAGGGCGCGGAGAAACATTGATGAAAAAATGGCCTTCTTAGTGGGGGGGTCATGTCCCGAGTAAAAGTGTACGTAGGACAAATTGTTTGTTGTTTTCCGATAGATACTAAACTTAAAACCTGGGCTTTCCCTATTAATTTCTAGCAACATTGTTAATAGAAATATTCTTGAGTCTGCCATTATCCAACTTTCAAATAACTTCAACATAAGCAAAGGTCTTTTTCAACTTGATCCTGTTGTTTTGAATTCCTTCAAAACAAATTTAGATAAAAAGGGTATGACGCTAAATCTTTGGTAATATGCTACTTTATTAACTTTTAATCTTCATTTTATTTTTATATATATCGAAACTTGACTCTAAAAGGCAAAGTGTTAAAACCCGGGCAGATTTCCAGTATAAATTTGTATTTTTATAATTCATTTGATCTTGTGCTAAAAATTGATGTTTTTCTTACAAATCTGTATGCCTCTTTGTTAATCCTCTAATTTTTAATTTTTATTTTTACTTCTCCGTTTATTGCATATATATATATATATATGTATGTGTGTAGATATATATATATATATATATATATATATATTATATATATATATATACACACACACAAACTCAGAATGGTCCCCTGAGAAACTTATATGTTAAACACAGACTGTGCATGGAACAAGGAACTCTTCTGGGAAAATTAAATCCACTATAGTCCGAATAAGTAATGGTAAATGACAAATACCATAGTTTTTCTTTTTCATGATGCTAGCCTGATGTGGGCAATGGGTCTCTCGCAAAGAGGTCCCATAAATATAGCTTCCCTCACCAACTATCTGCAAAACAGACAGGATCCAGCTTTGGGACATGGATCTAGGGTTTAAAGCAAGCCTAGTCCCACTACATTCAGAACCTCTATATAAGTTTCTCAGGGGACCATTCTGAGTTTGTGTATATTAAACGGACGTGTTACGTGCCTTGAAAAGTGGATGCTCAATGTCCCGGTTGAGGTTTAGGTTTTGTTTTTTTGGCTAAAAATACAATAGTTACCCCTTTTTCTTTGATTTATTCAATCCGACATGAATGCAACGAGTCTTTTACTTATATAGAGGTTCTGAATGTAGTGGGACTGGGCTTGCTTTAAACCCTAGATCCATGTCCCAAAGGTGGATCCTGTCTGCTTTGCAGATAGCTGGTGAGGGAAGCTATATTTATGGGACCTCTTTGCGAGAGACCCGTTGCCCACGTCGGGCTAGCATCATGAAAAAGAAAAACTATGGTATTTGTCATTTACCATTACTTATTCAGACTATAGTGGATTTAATTTTCCCAGAAGAGTTCCTTGTTCCATGCACGGTCTGTGTTTAACATATATATATATATATATATATGTTTGTGTGGTTGTTATTTATTTATTTATTTTTCTTTCTGTAACCTATATATAGGCCGTAAACTTTTATGTACTTCAGTGTTCCTGAGGATGTCATTAGACGAAAGCGCTTGAGCACCTTTTTGTGTTTCCTTTCCTTCGTGGTTTTATTCATCATAAATATTTTTCACGTGTTACTTTCAGGAAATAATTTTCATATATATATATATATATATATATACACGGTGGGCGGAAAGTAGCTCCCTATTTTGGATTGGTAAAAAAATACGTATATTATCCATTTATTTCAGAAGAAATAATATGAAAAGGTAGGCATACATGGTAGGTTTTCTCTAAAATTCAATGTGGCTCCAACTCTTTCCACCAGCTTCTGGAGCCACCCAGGAATGGCATCCACTGACTTTAGCAGGAACTCCGGCGGGATGGAGGACATTACTTCCCGAATTCGGTCCTCCAGTTCTTCCAATGTCCTCGGTTTGGTGCGGTAGACTTCTTCCTTTACCCACCCCCAAAGAAAGAAGTCGCACGGTGTCAAGTCGGGGCTCCTGGCTGGCCATTGATGTGGACCACGACGACCCATCCAACGCCCAGGGAAGTGGGCATCCAGCCACTCACGGACAACAAGAGCGAAGTGCGGAGGGGCGCCATCTTGCATAAATATCAGATCGTCGATGTTCTCCCATGTGCTGACAACCGGCCAGACCTCGTTTCGCAACATAGCAAGGTACCGCTCAGCATTCATGGTGTTGCGCAGAAGGAACGGGCCCACAACCTGATCTGAGGTCATACCACACCACACCGTTACACTGAACCGATTCTGCCGTTTTTCAGCGGTAACTATGGGATCCTCTCCTGCCCAGTAGTGGCAATTGTGGCGGTTGACAAAGCCTCCGACGTGGAACACCGCCTCGTCGCTCCAGAGGATGTTGCGGAAGAGATGGGGCCAGTCTTCATGCCAAGCCAGCATGATTTCCCCGAACTCCATGCGAATGTCGCAGTCCTCGTCCGAGAGAGATTGGCAGTAATGCGGCTTCCACGCACGCCAGTTCAGCTCCTTCTTCAGCACAGTTCGCACTGAGTAGCGGGAGAGTCCACTTTCCCGAGCTGCCTGGTGAGTTGACTTTCGTGGACTCCGTGCGAACTTCCTGCTAAAGTCAGTGGACGCCATTCCTGGGCGGCTCCAGAAGCTGGTGGAAAGAGTTGGAGCCCACATTGAATTTTAGAGAAAACCTACCATGTATGCCTACCTTTTCATATTATTGCTTCTGAAATAAATGGATAATATACGTATTTTTTTACCAATCCAAAATAGGGAGCTACTTTCCGCCCACCCTGTATATATATATATATTATACAAGCAGTATAACTTTATATTAGTTTTCGATTACCGTAGTAATATACTGACTTTTTGTAATTTGACTTTTAACTGGGTAGGCGGCGCATGCCCCGCTTACCCTGACTGCACGCCACTGGTGTGCTAGGTGTGCAACGCACACCCACAAAGACTGTAAAATAATTATTTAAAAAATTAATAAATAAATGATTAAATCTTTTATACTAAATAATAATTAATAAAAATAGAAGTTCATGATAATTTTGCACGCATTAATACACAGTATTAACGTTCGTTGTTGCTTCTAGTACTTTCTGTTTGCTGCTCATATCTGCGGTTGAGCTGAACCTTTCTTGCACACTTTAGGGAGGAGAGATAGGAGTGAGGACAGGCAGGAGATTGGGGAGATGAAAGGGAGTGTTAGGGAATAGTTGGGGTTATTACTAGCTGAAGTCGAGCAGAGCGGCACTCAGCCTCAGTGCTGTGGCGGTAGCGCGCAACTTGCTGTTTGGTGTGGATGTCTCGCAGTGTCATTCGATAACACTGGTATGCATCAATTTTGCTGTCAAGGGTTTTGTAAGTGATTCTTATAGAGTTTTTCCTGCTCATTTCGAATCTGCAATCCGTTTTTCTCAATCAGCTCAGGTTATCCGGCTATGGCCTCATAAGTAAAATAGAATTTTTCGTGATTTTGTCAAAGCGGAATTGGAACAGTAACATCTATCACTTGTTTCACTTGTATAATATCTTTTTTTACTTTTCAGGCATATAGATAAAATATTTCATAATGAATAGAGCGTGTAAAAATGATCCCAATAGATTCTGCTACATATGTGGGACGGTTACCATGCCAAATAACCAGTCCCAAATCACTAAATTTGTGAAGACAATGTATAGAGCATACTTTGGAATTAAGCTAGGGGACCAGGACAAAAATTTCGCCCCTCATATGTGCTGCAAGACGTGCATTGAAAATTTGAGAAGATGGAGCAAAGGCAGAGTGAAATCTTTGCCTTTTGGAATTCCCATGATTTGGAGAGAAGGAAAGGATCACGTGACAGATTGCTATTTCCGCATGACAAACCTCCAAGGTGGGCTTATAAATTTATTTTTCTTAAATATTTTGAAATCCTCGTATGAAACTTGACATAATATTCACCATAATGGTAATCATACATTTACATATACATATTGTTATAGAAAATACATTTACATATACATATTGTTATACAAGTTACATTTACATATACAATGATTGTATATTTTCTTTCTTTTTCATTCATATTGTCCCCGAAGGGACAATATGAATGAAAAAGAAAGAAAATATACAGACTCCATCGACCTATTTCATATCTTACAGACCGCAGCCTTCCCTCACGAGCCGCAACTGTCTGAATGCTTCTTCTATTTCATATGCAAGTTTTATATCCATGTTTCTGTGTTTCTATTTTCAGGAGTTAACAAGAAGAATAAACACATTGTTGTATACCCTGACATTCCTTCTGCTATGAGACCTGTACCCCATGGTCCTGGAATTCCAATACCCGACCCACCTCAAACCCTGGACTTCGATGATTCTGATGATGAATCAATGACTAATGCCAATGACCAGTCCCAGTCGTATATACCTCAAAATACCGCTTCAAATGAGCCGAGGCCTCTCAACCAGGCCAAACTTAATGATCTTACCAGGGATTTAGGACTTTCCAAATTAGCTGCCGAGATCTTGGGCTCACGACTTCGAGAGGACAACTTGCTGGCTCCGGGAACAACATTCTCCTGGTATAGGAAACGAGAGGAAGAATTCCGCAAGTTTTTTGCAGTGCACGAAAATACCTCTTCCTTAGTGTACTGCTGCAATGTTGAGGGGCTAATCGAATCCTTGGGCCTGCCATATAACGCATCAGAATGGAGGCTATTTATAGACTCGTCTAAACGAAGTTTGAAAGCAGTACTTCTCAACATTGGGAATAGGGTTGCATCAGTCCCTGTAGCACATTCCGTACAACTTACTGAGAGCTACGATAACATGAAAATTTTACTGGATGCTCTCGTATACGACCAACATAACTGGAGGATCTGTGGAGATTTGAAGGTAATACTAATATCATAAGTAAACTATTGCTATTGACTATGTTGTTTTTCCAAAGGTTATTTGAGAGCGTATAAGAACACTTAACTTCCCCACAGAAGTGATACAGTCCAATGCATAGATTTTTTATCTGATAGAACAAATTCTCTAAATTCTTTAAATATTTTCATTTTTTTTCAGATTGTGGCATTTGTATTGGGAA
>JAJOZX010001196.1:0-165000 GCA_023014485.1 Bathynomus jamesi | reverse complement strand
TTGTTGCAGGCCAGTTAAGCACTCGTATGTTGTACTTCAAAGATAGGAGAATCGATCTGATGACGGACATTCTTTCTAGAATAAGAGAGATCAAATTGAACTCTTGGGAGAGTCTGTTCAAGAAGAAAGTTATGGGTAATGTAACTATGGTAACTTTAGTATTTTAAGCAATTTTAGTTCTGAAGTATTTTAGCTCTATTGTTGTTTGGAGTTGAGCTGATTAGAACTCTCTTAAGTTTTAATGTAATTATGGCAGGCTATTTATCTATAGTTCATCTTTGAAGTTTTGTAGCGAAATGGCTCAGTCTGAATTCTGAGCGGAGAAACGTTAATGCGTGAAGTGTGTATAAGATGGTATATTGCTATAGGTAGTGGTTTGGTTTCATTTGATTTTGAAGTTCCATCACAATGACCGTAATAAGTAGTGAACTTTTATTATTGCACTCAATAAGTAAATTGCTGTATGAATTTTGATATTTAAATTAAACTTGTACGTAACTTGAAGTATTCACAGGGCAACTTTAATCTTACTCATAGAATAATAATTGTCATTCTCTCTTTGATCTTAGATGAGCGTTATGGCGAGGTAAAAGCCTTGGCAGGTAGAAAGTACCTTGATGCTGCTTGTGTCTACTTCTGGGCGTGTACACCTGTCCTCATTCCTATAATCACTTTCGTTACCTACTCAGCTTTGGGTAAGTTTATTAGGCAAAGTTATCGAATTTGTCGATATGGCGACAAAGATGTAGTGTTGCCAAAAGAAAAAATGCTCGCTTATTATTATTTTTTTTCGGGGGTGGAGGCGGTGTTACCCGATAGAAAATCCGTTTACATAGAAAATAAGAATATAGTTTCAGTAAAGTACTTTTTATATGTTGCAAAAACGTATAAAACATATATTTAGAATATGTAAAGTAAACCTTCTTTTATTTAAACCTATACCTGCAGGCTACAACACTGACTTTAATTTTTTCAGTGTGTTTTATATTTCAAACTGAAAATAGACAATAAAATAATTTCTAAATGTTATAAAAACAAAAAAAAATAAAAATTTAACGTGCGTGTAAGATATGATATTAATTAAGGTTAGGCCTAGGCCATACACCGGTGTCTCAACCAATTTTTGTGGTGGCGACCCCATTTCTTTAAATGCTGATGCAGCCCATACTTCCTGAACTATTTCCACGTGACGATGGAAGGCTTGGTAAGAGGCGGAGTGTCCGCCGAACTTGCAGGAAACTTAAATGATAAATTGATTGAATGTTCTTCTGACAAGACCCTTAATTGTGTGTTCAGATTAGAATATCTTCCAAAGATATAGAGTAGCTTCTTATGTGCGGGGAGCTCAGCCTATACAGCTCTGCTTGACTGGGTGGAATGAAAAGCTTTTGTTCTCATTATTTCCCCCATTTCTTACAGACTGCAATTCCTTTCACTTTGCTGCAATATATATATATATATATATATATATATATATATATATATATATATATATATATATATATCCCCGCAAGGGGGTTCTAAGCTCGTGCTCTTGAGTGCTCTTTGTGCTCGTTTGTACGTGCTTGTTCCTGGAGGTTTCACGTGCGCCCTCCCGGCCCTAGCACCCAAGGATGATGGGGCTCGACCTTGCAGTCCTTGTCATCCTTGGTCTTTTTCCACTTCGACTGTCCCCTCCACCCTTTCTTTTTCCTCTGTCTTTCCTCTCACTTTTTCTTTGTTTTTCCGCTGAGATATGCCCTTTAAATAGAGGCGAATCGGTTCTTCCTGAACTAAAAAAAAAATATATATATATATATATATATATATATATATATATATATATATATATTTCCCGGACACTCGGACGATGTTCCCGTCTACACCGACGGCTCGCGCTCCCCTGCAGGTGTCGCGGCCGCCGTCTTCTCTCCGTCGCTGTCACCTACCTCCCGGGGTATCCCCCTGCCGGTTCAGGCCTCCATCTTTTCCGCGGAGCTCTTTGCCCTTCTGGAAGCCCTCCGTCTGGTATCGGGTTTTTCGCGGTCTTCCTGTACCATCTTTTCGGACTCGCTGAGCGCCCTTCAAGCGCTCGAGCGCTATGATTCCCCGGACCCCCTCGTACGCCTTATTCAACAGGAGTACCATGTCCTGCACACCGTTCACCGGATCCGGGTCACCTTCTGCTGGGTTCCTGCCCATGTTGGTGTTTCCGGTAATGAGGCGGCTGACCGCACAGCCCGGTCCGCCGCCTCGATGCCTCCCCTCTCCCGCCCGCTCCCCTTCTCTGACTATGTGCAGGTCTTTCGGTCCTTCTACGACCGCATATGGCAGCAGTCCTGGGACGATGCCACCGGAAATAAACTCTGGTCCATCCGCCCCCGCCTGTCATATTGGGCGTCCTCTCCACCGCTCCTGACACAAAGAGGTCGTCCTTGCGCGGCTTCGCATCGGCCATACGCGCCTCACGCACGGCTATCTTATGTCCCGGCAGGAGGCTCCTCGTTGCGCCTCCTGCCAGTCGCCCCTCACCGTCTCTCACATCCTTGTGGAATGCCCCACCCTGTCGTCAGTACGTCGTCGCGCCTTCCCGTTCCTCTCTGATTTCCCCCTCCCCGATCGTTTACGTCTTATGCTCGTTGAGAGCCCTCGCTTGACCGTCTTTTCCTCTTCCTCTCCCAATCTCGCATCCGCTCTGAGCTTTAGTTGACTTCTCACCCGTCGTCCGCGGTCCTCCCACTTCTAGTGCCTTTCCCCCGTCTCCGTTACTCTTTTCTCATATTCTGCTTCGCCATGATATCCGCTAACGTATAGCGGGAAATGGCGGTAAACGCCCCAATACAAAAAAAAAATATATATATATTTTTTTTAAGTTCGGGAAGAACCGATTCGCCTCTATTTAAAAGAGCATATCTCGGCGGAAAAACAAAGAAAAAGTGAGAGGAAAGACAAGAGGAAAAAGAAAGGGTGGAGGGGACAGTCGAAGTGGAAAAGACCAAGGATGACAAGGACTGCAGGGTCGAGCCCCATCATCCTTGGGTGCTAGGGCCGGGAGGGCGCACATGAAACCTCCAGGAACAAGCACGTACAAATGAGCACAAAGAGCACGAGCTTAGAACCCCCTTGCGGGGATATATATATATATATATATATATATATATATATATATATATATATATATATATATATATATATATAGGGTGTTTCAAAAGTCCCTCATTATTTTTAAAATTTTATTAAAATAGCAATTACAAGAGGAACCAAATGACAATTTGGTTGCTGAGTCTACGATTCATGAGAATTTTGGTGGCATCAAACTTGGCTTCATAAGTCTACTGGAAAGTCACTGGTACACCTCAACGTGGGCATCGTCTTTTTCGAAACAAGCAAGCCACCGTTTTACGCATTCTTGGCCGACATTGGACAACATTTCGGGAGTAACAGAAGCACACGCATTCCTGATCCGTTCTTCTAGTGTGGGGAGTCGCGGCTTGGTGGCGTACACTTTGCTCTTAATGTAGCCCCACAAAAAGAAGTCGCATGGGGTAAGATCAGGCCAGCGAGCAGCCCATTCGATGGGACCACGGCGACCAATCCACCGATCCGGGAACTGCTTATTCAGAAATGAGCGAACCTCACGCGAGTAATGTGCAGGGGCACCGTCTTGCTGGAAAATGACTTCTTGCATGTCAGCTACAGCTGACAGTTGGGGGATGCAGAACTCCTGAAGCATACGAAGGTAATTGTCTCCGTTGACGTTCACGGAATTTCCATCTTGATCCCGGAAGAAGAACGGACCAATCAGCCCAGCTGAGGAGATGGCACACCAGACGACCAATTTCGGCGTGTCCCTTTCATGTTCACGGATCTCCGCAGGATTGTGAGTTTCCCAGATGCGGGTGTTGTGCCGATTGACGCGACCAGAAAGGTGGAAGAGAGCTTCGTCGCTGAACCACATGTGCTCCAGGATCGATGGGTCTCTTTCGTAGTGATGCAGCAGTGTCTCACACATCTCCACCCGGCAATCGTAGTGTTGAGGTTCCAGCTTCTGAACCACCTGGATCTTGTACGGATACAGCTTGAGACCACGCCGCAAAATCCGTTCGATAGATGTCGCGCTGATGTTCAGTTCCGCAGCAGCTCGCCGAATGGACTTTCCTTGACTCTGAGTAAACGCCTCACGGACAGTTTCGACATTCTCCTCACTCCGCCCACTTCGAGGTCTTCCTGATCGTGGTTTGTCCTTTACGGATCCGGTCTCCATAAACTTCCGGTGGGTGGCGACGATGGTGTTCCTATCCGGTGCATAATGCTGTCCGTAGACTGCCCGGAATCGTCGCAGTATAAATAACGTAAAGAACGACGCTTGTATAGGAGATATTCCGCGCAAGACGAGAGAAAGAGAACGAAACAAATGAAAAAATGAGGTAACCACCCGGGAATCGAACCCGGGATCTTCCGATTGCCGGTCAGATGCGATACCATTACACCATGGGCCTCACTCTTCCAAATGCCGTAATTCTTCTACATACTCGCAGAAACCAATGCCCCGAGGGGGCACCTTCCGCATGCCGTAACATTATATACATTCAACTGCAAAGAACACGCAGTATAAATAACGTAAAGAACGACGCTTGTATAGGAGATATTCCGCGCAAGACGAGAGAGAGAGAACGAAACAAATGAAAAAAATGAGGTAACCACCCGGGGCATTGGTTTCTGCGAGTATGTAGAAGACTTACGGCATTTGGAAGAGTGAGGCCCATGGTGTAATGGTATCGCATCTGACCGGCAATCGGAAGATCCCAGGTTCGATTCCCGGGTGGTTACCTCATTTTTTTCATTTGTTTCGTTCTTTCTCTCTCGTCTTGCGCGGAATATCTCCTATACAAGCGTCGTTCTTTACGTTATATATATATATATATATATTAATATATATATATATATATATAGTGGGATGTTGTATAGATAACACGGATCGCCTGAAGATTCGTCACCCCAGCCTTTTTTAGTTAGCTTTATAAGGCTAACCAACGAAAATATCACGACTTAACCTAACCAATCGTTAGGTCAGGTCGTGATATTTTAGTTAGTTAGCCTTATAAAGCTAACTAAAAAAGGCTGGGGTGACGGATCTTCAGGTGATCCGATAGCACAAGGATAAATAACTTAGTTTATGCCGATGATATGGTGTTAATAAGTCCCTCTGTTAAAGGTCTGGATCGGCTACTAAAAGTCTGCGAAGTGTATTTGCAGAAACATATTCTTTTTAATGTTACAAAAACTAAGGTTATGCAATTTCATCCTAAAAGCTGTAATCAGCCAGCTGATATTAGGTTTAAAATGGAAGGTGAAGTAATTGAGGAAGTACAAGAGTTTAAGTATCTGGGTCAAACTATCACCAGCTCCTTCAGTGATGACTCAGATATAAGAAAACAATCTCGAAGCCTTTGTGCTAAAGCGAATATGACTATAAGGAACTTTCGGTTCTGTACAGGTGAAGCTAAAGACACTCTTTCGTACTTTCTGCAGTAATATTTACGGACAGCAACAGTGGGTGAATTATAAAAAAGGTTCTGGCAGAACCCTAAATTTGCTGTACAACAGGTCTTTTAGACTTACATAAATTACCCCCGAGATGCTCAGCTTCGCAAATGTTTGCTACCCGCAATGTCCCGAGCTTCCCGGAGGTAACAAGACGTGCTCAACACAGTTTAATGCAAAGAATTAAAAAATCAACCAACCCGATTATCCAAGCTATCCATGAGTCCTGCCGTGTATTCTCTAAGGCTGAGTCTAAGCTATGGAGTTCTTGGTACGAAAACGTCTGTCTGTAGCTCCACTTAACTTCGACATTACTGTATTATTTCTAACCAACTGCATATATTTCTATCCTTAGTATGTGAACTGTCATTGTATTAATATTTGTCATATGGACTATAGTCTACCAATAAACCTTTTCATGTTCATATATATGTTACAATCAAAGTGTGTAACCAGCCATTTCGCGTAATGGCTGAAACTTTTAGTCATTTCGCGAAATGACTAAAATCTTCAGCCATTACGTGAAATGGCTGAAATTCCACCTTGGTCATTTCGTACAAGATCATTTGCCCGGTTAGGTCAACTGTATGCCCTTGACAATTGGTTAGGTTAAGTTGTTATTTTCGTTAGTTTTAACAAAAATAACACGACTTAACCTAACCAATTGTCAAGGGCATACAGTTGACCTAATCGGGCTTTCAATGGCGGACATCGGAATAACATTGAAGACCCGATTAGTATTTGAACACCTCTAAATTGAAAATTCAAATTCAAATGCGTTCAAATGTGTATTTGAAGAGTGTTTCTCACTTATTTGAACAGACCTATGGATGTATGTATGTTTCAGCAGATTTAGTTAGTTAAATATAAAGGTTTCCAATTTTATTGTGATGTTTGTTATTTCTATGAATTCATGACAAAAGTCATTTTAGCCATTTCACGAAATGACCAAGGTGGAATTTCAGCCATTTCGCGTAATGGCTGAAGATTTTAGTCATTTGGCGAAATGACCAAGTGAAATAGCCATTACGCGAAATGGCTGGTTACACACTTTGACTGTAATAAATATAATATATATATATATATATATACTTACTTACTTCGTAGCCCCCGGGTTCTCTTATGCGAACCCGGCGGCGCTCAGGTATCCCGCGACCACCGTGGGACGGGTCCATAGGTCTCGTAGAGAGGTAATGTTGGAGTTGTGTCTTTGTTGAGAGAGAGTGTGGCAGTGTAAGAGTAGGTGTTCTGTGTCCTCAGGGTGGAGGTAGCATTTTTGACAGGTGGAGGTGTCAGCTAGGTGGAGTCTGTGTCTGTATTGTTGGAGGGAGGGGTGGTGGCCTGAACGGAGCCTGGCCAGAGTAACTCTTGTTTTCCTTGGAGGGTTTGTTCGCTCTGATGGACTACAGGGGGAGTATCGTGAAGGACAGTGTTGTGTGGTTGGTCGAGTAGGTATTTCCGGGTGAATTCTGTGTGATGTTTAATGGGGTTGATGTTTAGGGGAGGGGGGGGGATATTGTTCAGTAGCTGTGAATAGTGAGCAGCAGGATTACGTTTTTTGTTGCGGGGTGGGGGATTGTGTAATGTGAGATGGTGACAGGGGTGGTCTGGGGCCAGTGCTCTGGAGAAGAATTGAGTCCCTGTCATGTTCATGTGGTGTTCGGTGGGGAGTATTTTCGTATCTGCATGTAGATGTGGGATGGGTGTGGTTCGGAGGCAGCCAGTAATGCTTCTGAGACCTCTGTTTTGTGTGGTCTGTATCTTTTTCTGGTTTGTGTGGGAGATGGACGGGGACCAGGCGGGGGCAGCGTAAGTTAGGGTAGTACGTACAAACTGTTTGTATAGGATACTGAGGGATTCCTTCTGTTGACCGAATGTTGTGGAGGTGAGTGTTCTGAGAGTGTTGAGTTTTTTTGTTGCTTTGGAGCAAATGTTTGATATGTGAGGGAAAAGGACATGTGTGTGTCTAGGGTGAGGCCAAGGATTGTTGGGGTTTTGTTTAGAGGTAGGGGATGTCCCATGAGGGTGACTCTCGGGTGTGCTTGGGATTCGTGGCGGTCTGAGGTTAGGAGGGTGATGGAGGATTTTTGAGGGGATGCTGACATCCTATTGTTAGTCAGCCAGAGTTCCAGATTGGTAATGTACTGCTGGATCAGGCGTGTGGCGGTGTTACGGTTATGGTGTTGTGCTGTTATGGTCAGGTCATCTGCATAGGAGGAGACGTGGACATGGGGGGAGAGAGGTTGTGGGAGGTCGTGCATGAAAAGGTTGAAGAGGATTGGAGAGAGTATGGAGCCCTGTGGGACGCCATTGTATAGTCTGTAGGTAGGTATATATATATAATATATATATATATATATATATATATATATATATATATATATATATATATATATATTATATATATATACAGGGTGGGCCGTAAGTTTCCATACATAGGAAAAATAAACATTTTTTTATGGACAACCATTTTTATTTATATAATATGCTCTACATGGTTGCCATTGTTTTGAAAACACATTTCAATACGTGTTCCCCACTGTTGATGAACACGCATTAGCACAGTTGACGTTATGCTTGTAATGGCGTTGGTGATACGTTCCTTTAGAATTCAGTGGTTCCCAACCGGTTTTGGCTTATGGCCCCCTTAGGAACCTTATTTTTTCCTGTGGCCCCCATAAGCATTATTTTCAGTAGGTAATATGCAGATTTAACTCTATTTTACAAAATAACATTTTCTTGTGGCCCCCTTCAATGTGCCATGGCCCCCAGGGAGCCATATGGACCCCGGTTGGGAAACACTGCTTTAGATGATATATGTCTCGTATCTTTTCCTGATACACCATGGCCTTCAAGTGCCCCCAAAGATAGAAATCAAGGGGGGTGAGATCTGGGGATCTGGGAGGCCACTCCACAGGACCACGCCGACCAATCCAAGCATCCGGAAACTGCTGATCCAAATACCGACGCACGTGAAGACCATAATTTAAATTTTCCTATGTATGGAAACTTACGGCCCACCCTATATATATATATATATATATATTATATATATATATATAGATATATATATATTATTATATATATATATATATAAAACTCAGGGGACCATTCTGAGTTCATTCCCATATATATATATATATATATATATATATATATATATATATATATATATATATATATATATATATATATATATATATATTATATACAGGGTGGGCGGAAAGGAGCTCCCTATTTTGGATTGGTAAAAAATTACGTATATTATCCATTTATTTCAGAAGAAATAATATGAAAAGGTAGGCATACATGGTAGGTTTTCTCTAAAATTCAATGTGGGCTCCAACTCTTTCCACCAGCTTCTGGAGCCGCCCAGGAATGGCGTCCGCTGACTTTAGCAGGAACTCCGGCGGGATGGAGGACATGACTTCCCGAATTCGGTCCTCCTGTTCTTCCAATGTCCTCGGTTTGGTGCGGTAGACTTCTTCCTTTACCCACCCCCAAAGAAAGAAGTCGCACGGTTACCGCTGAAAAACGGCAGAATCGGTTCAGTGTAACGGTGTGGTGTGGTATGACCTCAGATCAGGTTGTGGGCCCGTTCCTTCTGCGCAACACCATGAATGCTGAGCGGTACCTTGCTATGTTGCGAAACGAGGTCTGGCCGGTTGTCAGCACATGGGAGAACATCGACGATCTGATATTTATGCAAGATGGCGCCCCTCCGCACTTCGCTCTTGTTGTCCGTGAGTGGCTGGATGCCCACTTCCCTGGGCGTTGGATGGGTCGTCGTGGTCCACATCAATGGCCAGCCAGGAGCCCCGACTTGACACCGTGCGACTTCTTTCTTTGGGGGTGGGTAAAGGAAGAAGTCTACCGCACCAAACCGAGGACATTGGAAGAACTGGAGGACCGAATTCGGGAAGTCATGTCCTCCATCCCGCCGGAGTTCCTGCTAAAGTCAGTGGACGCCATTCCTGGGCGGCTCCAGAAGCTGGTGGAAAGAGTTGGAGCCCACATTGAATTTCAGAGAAAACCTACCATGTATGCCTACCTTTTCATATTATTTCTTCTGAAATAAATGGAAAATATACGTATTTTTTTACCAATCCAAAATAGGGAGCTACTTTCCGCCCACCCTGTATATATATATATATATATATATATATATTATATATATAAACTCAGGGGACCATTCTGAGTTCATTCACACACACACACACACACACGGTGTCCGAGAATTATCTGTACAATTTTTGGCTGTTATTAAATGTCAACCATGAAGTGTAGAAATTCCAGTGTTGTCCCATTTTACAGAGAATCTCATTAAGTGTTTTCTGATACCACGTTTTGACAAGTTTTTTAGAAATGTACGCGGGTGACAGACATTGATGATTTAAAAGCAAGAATCACAGCTGCTATTGAGCGAATTGATGTGGATATGCTGCAGCGTACATGGCAACATTTGGAGTATCGATTGGATGTTTTGCGAATCACTAATGGTGCACATATCGAATGTTTGTAACAACGTTACTTTAATAAAAGAAACTTTTGTAAATACAGATTCTAAATAATCTTGTTTAAGAATTTTACGTGTGTTATAAAAAATTTTATTAAAAGATGAAATTGTACAGATAATGTTCGGACTCACTGGAATTTCTAAAAAACTTGTCAAAACTTGGTATCAGAAAAAACTTAATGAGATTCTCTGTAAAATGGGACAACACTGGAATTTCTACACTTCATGGTTGACTTTTAATAACAGCCAAAAATTGTACAGATAATTCTCGGACACCCTGTGTGTATATATATATATATATATATATAATACATATATAATATATATATATATTATATGTACTGTATATATTATACTGTATATATTTTCCTTTCCTGTCCAACTCTCTAACGCAAGGGTTAATCGGTATTTTCATCTTTCATATACTCAACCGATCAACTCTGGAACATGCCTCCTCACTCCGTCTTTCTTCCCATTTTTCAAACGCATTGTGTCCAGGCATCTCGAAAACCTTAGACCTTGACTTTTGCTTTCTTCTTTATAGGGAGGGGGGCGTTTTTGTCCTTTCCTTCCTGCACACACACACACACACACACACACACACACACACACACCTATTACTTCATTTCCCAATATTTAAGGGCAAGCAGTGAGCTTAAATTCAAAGTCTGAATTTGATAATTTTTTTTTAATCAGGAAACGCAATGGAACCTGCCAAAGTGTTCACAGCTGTTGCCCTCTTCAACATGCTGATAGTGCCCTTGAATGCATTCCCTTGGGTTATTAATGGACTTGTTGAAGCGTGGGTTTCAATAAAGAGAATGGAGAGACTGATGCAGGTTTGGGCAAAGTAGATTGTGATAGTTTTTTTTTTTTTTACTGGGTGTTGTTTAAGATTTAGTTGTTAATCTGAATGAATATTTTAGATGTTAATCTTCAGTATTTTTTTATTAAGAAGCCATTTTCTAATTATTTATTTTTGTCAGTTGAGATTTTGACCAAAATCTTCATAGATTAGTAAGTTTGTTGAAGGTCGCTCTTTAACATTTAAAGTACTTCATACATTAATTTTTAAAATTCGTAAACTAACCATACGAATTTAGTGTTTTTCTTAAATGAAGACAAAGTTCAAGTATTACCCACTGACGCTGAAAAGTGAAACTCGAAATATGGTTACTGCGTCTTTGATCATACTTTTAACCTCTAAATTATGTTATTTGATCGAGCGTGAATGTTCTCGTTTATTAATTGAAGGAAGGGCATCTTTCCGAATACCGACGATGTCATTTTAGTTTCTTTTCGTACGAATGCTTGAAATGCAGCAACGCGTCTTTCTCCAGTTGAAAGATTACAACTACAACGACTACTACACCGTCGTCCCCGACCAAGGCTATCAGAGGTCCGACGTTCAGATCCTTCTCCTACAAGCTAACTTTTCTTGGAACCCGATGTCACCTACGGATGATTCGAGCTCTGTTCCAATTGTGGGCTCGGGGTCCAGGATGAGCTCGGTCGAGGAATCTGCTTCCAGCATAATCTACGCCGATCTCTGTGGAAACGAACGAAACATTTCGAATTTAACGCTGGAAGATATCAACCTTCAACTCAGCAAAGTAAGATACGATCCCCTTTTTATAGTTAAGACCACCTTTTTAAATCGAGAGTTCGCGTTCAAATTGAAGAAAGTGGTCGAAGTTTGAAGTTGCATTGAAGTTCTGAAGTTATTATATCTCAGTATTAAATAAATCCTAAAGCCAGTAAAGCTTAAAACTTAAGGGCCAAATTAAATAAAATAAACAGTCCAGCTTCACAATTATTTGTCACTGTAAATTGTAAAACCAATCTATTTATTTTATTATTAATAAAGGCTATTCAATTCAATTAAAAAATTCAATTCAATTCAATTCAATAGAAGATTAATAATAAATGCTTCAGCTTTAAATAAAGTTGAAGTAAGATTTGGCATTTCAGAGTTGATGTTTCTCCATTCCATTGTGAGAAAGGATTGAGAAATCCATTTATATGAGGAACAGTACAAGTAGAAATCTTCTGGATTAAAATGGCATAGCTAACTCGTAAACTATTACACATTCTTCTACTTTAGTAGAGTAGTTGAAGGCCACATCTTCCGAGAGTTGCACTAATTTTGTATATATTATTATCAACAGTGTCAAATCATAGCGATTGTTGGTAGTGTTGGAAGTGGAAAGACGGCCTTACTCTGCGCCATCTTAGGAGAGTTGGAAAGGGTGTCAGGAGTGATTTCAGTGGCGGGATTGCATCAAGGTTAAATTTGAAATTTTTTTTAAATTACTCAACTTTGGTGAATTATATTCATGTTAATGAATTGCTGTGAAATTGAAATGAATAAGGCCTTGATTATCGCCATTAGTTATACTGGAATTATTAGTTGCAATTTTCATGAAGAATTTTGTTGGTTAAAATTGAAATGAAAACAGTTTAACATTAAGAGGAGGATATTGTTAGATACTCATAAATTCAATACTTTATTTATTTTGCAGGATTCGGGTTAGCCACACAAAGACCTTGGTTGCAAAACATATCTGTAAAGGAGAACATAATATTTGGTCATAATTTTGATCCTTCAAGATACAGGTGAGGAAAAAACGTATTCAAACAATTGGTTCAAAAGAGGTAAATGGTTTAGTGCCCATTCTCATCACACCACCATTTCCATTTCATCATTATTTATATCATAATTTCCATTATTACTTTTCACCGACCCAAGGTCAAAGTGAACTATTGAGCTGTCAAGCAACCGTTCGATTTTTGATGACGCGAGTGTGATTTGCACCTCACACAATTCAACTCGGAACCTTTGGCATCACACAATTCAACTCGAAATTCTACAACATTTTCGTCGTCATCGTAAACTTTGAAAAAATAACTTAAATTTAAAAAATATAATTTTAATTACAAAGTTTGTTGCATATAAGTGGATTTGGTTTCTTTTTCCGCAAATACTCGTTCGGGAGCAAAGTACATGGAATTGTAAGGGTACTATTCTGATTATTGCGTATTTGTAAAGCGTTTGTAATTTGTAGATAAGGTGTTTATTTTAACGCACTTTCTCGCACTTAACTCGCTTTAGCCCAGCGTAACGATATGGTCACATACAGATTCCTTTATCTTAATTCGGGTCATAATGGGCTAAGTAAATTCGTTATAAATTAATTCCTTTTATTCTAGAGTGTAAATTTAGGTATTGAGTATTTTAAAAACTTTTTTGTGTTACTGTAATTGTAATGCGTTTTTTTCCGTTTTTTTCGGTCGATGAGCCCATTTTGACGGTCTTCTAGTTATTATTATTTAATAGCCGCAATGCTTTAAAGGTCAGTGCTCCATTCCTGCGCCTTAGAAGAGGACTTGGAAGCCTTACCGAAGGGGGAAGAAACGAAATGTGGGGAGAATGGGACCGCGCTCAGCGGGGGTCAGAGGGCCCGTGTAGCTCTCGCGAGGGCAGTCTATCAGGTGAGTGCGGACATTATAAAGCGGTTGATTCGGTCTTTATTTAGGAATTTGAAATAATGTGATTTGACTTTCCTTTAATTTGACCCACTTATGCCAAGAACTAGACATTTGTGGTATTTATTGGTAACTCTTAAAAGTGACGTCATTCAATTTGGAGGCGGGGATAGCGCCTTTAATAACAAAGAACCTATCTTCTAAAGGGATGGGGATTTATCTTCCTATTCCTCGTAGAAAGATTTTCGTTGGCTTTTGGAAACTGAAAACTTCATCGTATGAATTGGGGTTTTAATTCAAGAACAGTAAATGTCTAGGGAAAATAGAACCCGCATTTAATAACTCTCTTTCCAAGAATTGATTTTTTAATTGAATAACCTTTATTAATAATAAAATAAAGACATTGGTTTTACAATTTACAATGACGTAAGTAATTGTGAAGCTGGACTATGTATTTTATTTAATTTGGCCCTTAAGCTTTAGGCTTCAAGCTGTTACTCTTAACATTATTTTTAATTACAGAATAAAAACATTTATTTGTTGGATGACGTGTTGTCCAGCGTTGATGGGCCCGTGGCTAATGAGATAATGGATCGATGTATTCATGGGTTGCTCGTAGGGCGGACTGTCGTTCTAGTTACTCATCACACCCATCTTCTCACCCGCGTCGATTGGGTCATCCAGATGGATCGAGGAAAGATTAAAAGACAAGGTTAGAAATTCAACCAGAGGCGCGTAAATGCAAAAACAAAAAGATGGCGTCGGATTGTTTACCTCGCAATCTAAAACGGGGTGGGGAGGAAGGGGAAGCTACGTCGTGGCTTCGTTGTCACTGCTTCCCGCTAGATCGGGGAAGTGATCCAATTACTAATCAGACGTTCGGTCTGGTGATGTAACAACCTTGGATGTTGCGAGATTACTCCCCCTCACCCCTACGCGCGCGCAAGTAGGGGCGTCTGAGTTATTTTGTATGGAAGCCCTGATATCTGATATCACGGGCCACATTCAGTAATTAATTGGAATAGAATTAAGAATAAATGACGTTAATGACCAAAACCTTTGATTTACTGCTGTTACCATTCTTCGCACTTATTAGAGGAAATATTAGGGTTAAATCAAAGTCGCGGGCTTCCATCTCCCTCCCTTCCCCTTTCTCACCTAAGAGATCATCCACTCAGTGGACACCGCATTAAATCCAAATAGGTGTGGAGTGGGGTGATGCAAAAAAAAAAAGATTTTTTTTAAGTACCGGTGGGCTCAGCCTCTATTTGGTGCCTTTTGCTGAAAAATTAAGCCATGCCAAAATTATAGGCCTTAAAAATAATATTTAGAGGTTGCTCAATGACTAAAGTCTGTCAAGTGAAACCGCGATTAGCCCGCTGTTTTCTCCTGACGTAGTGTTTTATTTATGACATCACTAGTTTAATCCTCTGTAATTGGCTGAGGTGCCATGTTGCCTTTACCGATCATAGAGATCTTGAAGCCGTGATTGGCTTAAAAGCAGTTTCATTATGGCAACATTAGGAGAATCTCCAGAGCTCATACATCACAAGCCCTCAGTTACCCAGATCTTGCATGGCTTTCAGGGTAGTGTTCAATATGTTGTGTATATGCTTGGTACAATACACGTATGAATATTAGAATTTTTTTGTAACTTCTGCAAATGACAAAATTTATACTGAAGTGAACATTCGTAAAGTGGTCATTGGTGTAAATTAGGGTCATTTGTAATTGCAGATATTCGTAAAGCGAACGTTTGTAAAGTGGTCATTGCATCAGGTCATCCCATAAGTAATGTCGTTTTTTACGATAGATTAAGTTTAAACTAGTCCTACTCGGTTTAAGCATAAATTTTCCGAAGGGTATATCTAAGAGGAGATATATCGTGTTTCGCTACATACTTTAAAGACCTTGATCAGTGAAGACGTGTTTTGCTTTATGTGAACCCCTCATAAACATGGCGGTATCAGAAGAACATATCAGGCATATAATGCTTTACGAGTTCAAAAAAGGGAACAGTACTACTGAAGCAACGCGAAACATTCAGGACGTTTATGGCAACGATATTCTGCATGTGAGGAAATGTCAAAGATGGTTTCAAAAGTTTAGGAATGGTGACTGCTGTTTGACAGATGCAGCACGCTCTGGACGCCTTGCTGAGTTTGATGATGACCTGCTGTTAGCCGCACTTGAAGAAGACTGTTCAACAACTGTCGAAGAATTGGCCCAGAAACTCGATTCATCCCCGTCCACCATCCATCGACATTTGCAACAACTCAGGAAAGTGCCTAAGTTAGGAAAATGGGTGCCACATGAATTGTCGGTCGACAATCTGAGGGTGCGGGTAAACATTAGCACAGCTCTTCATTCCCGCAAACTCCAAGATCCGTTTTTGCACCGTTTAGTGACTGGTGATGAAAAGTGGATACTGTACCAGAATGTTAAGCGCCGTCGACAGTGGGTTTGTGCCGGAGAACCAGCGCACCACAGCCAAAACCAAATGTTCACCTTGGAAGGTGTTGCTTAGTGTTTGGTGGGATAAAGGTGGTGTAATACACTTTGAAACCTTATCACACAACCAAACAATCACCGCTCAAGTCTACTGTCAACTGGATCGATTGAATACTGCACTAAAAGAAGAGAGACCTTCTTTGGTTAATCGGAAAGGAATCGTGTTCCACCACGACAACGCACGTCCTCATACCGCTCGGATCACTTCTGTAAAAATTGAGGAGCTTGGGTGGGAAAAACTTCCACATCCTCCATATTCTCCAAACCTTGCGCCTTCAGATTATCATCTCTTCAGGAGTATGCAAAACTATCTTGACGAGAAACACTATACTTCTTTAGATGACCTGCACACCAGTCTTTGTACGTTTTTTGCCTCAAAACCGCCTGAATTTTATAAACATGGCATTGAAAAGCTTGTAGGACGTTGGCAGTGTGTCATTGATTCCGATGGAAAGTATATACTAGATTAAAAAGTTTCAGTTGAGTTTTTTTGTCCTTCAAATTCCGATCTAAAAAACATTACTTATGGGATGACCTGATATATATATATATATATATATATATATATATATATATATATATATAATATATATATATATATATATATATATATATATATATATAATCAAAACCTGATACATCACATTTTAAATTAGTATATGCATCTAGCAACAACTATCTTACTGATGGCCTTTTTGCAGGGACCCCAAGCGAGGTTTTACCCCATGTCGGAGTGAAAGACGACTGTTCTAAATGGGGACCTCATCCCCAGTCGACCTCGGGGGCCGTTCCCAGGAGCGCTTCACGACACGTTAGGAAGGAGTCTACCCATGAAGAGACAAAAGTCGTTCACAAAGTAAGTGAAGGTATCAGGTATTTGGTATTTAAGTTTCAAATTGCTTTACATTTGTTTACAAAGTTTAGGGTTGTAGTTGACACACCTTTAAGAGTTAATACGTTGTTATTTTTATCTGTCAACTATTGACTACCACATACTGCTCGCCTTTCGAACCCATAACTTTTCAGTTACACTGTATAATTTTTCAAGCCTACAAAATGTGGTTGATTTTCAGTATTTGTTTAAATAGCGAGTTTCTTATAATCTCTGATAAATTTACGAGAAAAGGTACTCCACCGAGCGTTGGGAAGTGTGTTCGTTCATGTACTTGGTTCCTCCTTAGATACCTGATATTATGAGATACACCGAAACTGATACATCGGAGACGGAATTTCGCTCCTTCGGAGAATTGAGTGGGGCAGTTTTTACCACGTACCTGTCTGCGTGTGGCGTCGTAGTGTCCATCATCGTCTTCTGCTCTTTACTCTTGATGCAGGCGTCGAAGAATCTGGGAGACGTGTGGTTGGCTAAATGGGTTTCCCACTCTGAACCTCCGTTTAATAGGTAAGCGCGCGCGCGCGCGCGCACACACACACACACACACACACACACACACACACACACACACACACACACACACACACATATATATATATATATATATATATATATATATATATATATATATAATATATATACACAGGGTGTTTGAAAACTTTCTGTACAAATTGTAATGGGGGATAGGCAACACCAAGACAAACCCTTTTCGTCTATAAGTGTGTGTCCGCTGACGTCACCATTCGGCGCGAGAGGGCGCCGCTGCAATTGGCTAAAAGGTGAAGTGGGCTAGACTCGCGCTTGCCGCGGGCATTCTTAAATCGGACGTAGTACGCGTAACATGGAGCGCTTCACGACTGCTGAGATGGCTGACATGCATGTGGTGTATGGGGCTGCCAATGGAAACGGAAGAGCTGCTGTGAGGTTGTACCGACAGCGCTTCCCAAACAGACGTGTGCCAAACCACCAAACGTTTGCGCATTTGCATCGGCGACTGCGAGAAACTGGAACATTCCATGCAAACATGCATGACACTGGTCGGGAGAGAAACGTGCGCAATCCTGACATGGAAGAAGAAATCCTACGGCGATTTGAGGACAATCCAAGCGCAAGCACGCGAGGTGTTGCACGTATCCTCGGTGTGACCCACGACCTGGTTTGGAGTGTGTTGCATGAGCAGCAGTTACATCCGTTTCATTGTCAGAGAGTCCAGGCATTACAACCTCGGGATTACCCTCTTCGTGTGGAATTCGCACGCTGGTTTCTGCAGCAGACAGCGGTGCAGCCTAATTTTCCGGCTTATGTGCTGTTCTCAGATGAGGCCTGTTTCACACGTGAGGGTGTGTTTAACATGCACAATTCTCACGTGTGGGCGCACGCAAATCCACATGCTACACGGGTGCATGCTCATCAAGAACGGTTCGCCGTCAATGTTTGGGCGGGTATCGTCCATGGCAAGTTGCTGCTCGTGCAACACTCTCCAGACCAGGACGTGGTTCACACCGAGGATACGTGCAACACCTCGCGTGCTTGCGCTTGGATTGTCCTCAAATCGCCGTAGGATTTCTTCTTCCATGTCAGGAGTGCGCACGTTTCTCTCCCGACCAGTGTCATGCATGTTTGCATGGAATGTTCCAGTTTCTCGCAGTCGCCGATGCAAATGCGCAAACGTTTGGTGGTTTGGCACACGTCTGTTTGAGAAGCGCTGTCGGTACAACCTCACAGCAGCTCTTCCGTTTCCATTGGCAGCCCCATACACCATATGCATGTCAGCCATCTCAGCAGTCGCGAAGCGCTCCATGTTACGCGTACTACGTCCGATTTAAGAACGCCCGCGGCAAGCGCGAGTCTAGCCCACTTCACCTTTTAGCCAATTGCAGCGGCGCCCTCTCGTGCCGAATGGTGACGTCAGCGGACATACACTTATAGACGAAAAGGGTTTGTCTTGGTGTTGCCTATCCCCCATTACAATTTGTACAGAAAGTTTTCAAACACCCTATATATATATATATATATATATATATAGTACGTATATATATATAAACCCGCAAGGGGGTTCTAAGCTCGTTCTCTTTGTGCTCGTTTGTACGTGCTTGTTCCTGGAGGTTTCACGTGCGCCCTCCCGGCCCTAGCACCCAAGGATGATGGGGCTCGACCCTGCAGTCCTTGTCATCCTTGGTGTTTTTCCACTTCGACTGTCCCCTCCACCCTTTCTTTTTCCTCTGTCTTTCCTCTCACTTTTTCTTTGTTTTTCCGCCGAGATATGCCCTTTTAAGTAGGGGCGAATCGGTTCTTCCCGAACTTAAAAAAAAAAATATATATATATATATATATACAGGGCGTCCCAAAAAAATGTATACACACTTTAACAGCTGATAGCTCAATTGATGTTTCTTTCTTTCCAAGTTAAACCCATTAGAATTAATAATGGCAGTCAGACTAAGCTTTGAACAAAGGAAATTCATTCTAAAATGCTACTGGAAGTGTGAAAACGCAGTTGAAGTGCAAAGACAGTTTAGGAGGGAGTTTCAAACAGATCCACCAACGCGACTTACCATCACTCGAATTAGAGATAAGTTTGAAGCCGATGGAACTGTTCAGAATGTCCACAAGAAGCGTTCCGGAAGACCACGGACATCGACAAGCCCCACAAAGCAAGAAAGAGTACTGGAAACGTATCACCAAAGTCCAAGAAAATCTGTGCGGCAAGCGAGTCGTGAGGTAGGAATTTCAGAATCGTCTGTCCAACGCATTTTGAAGCGCTGTCAATGGAAAAGTTACATTCCAAGATTAGTCCATGCTATTAATGAAGATGATCCGGACCGAAGAGTGGAGTATTGCGAGTGGTACTTGGCACGATGTGGATGTGGATTGGACGAAGGGGTTTCGTAGAATACCCTCCGCGTTCACCAGACCTCACACCACTAGACTTTTTTTTATGGGGATACTTAAAAGACAAAGTCTACGCTATAAAACCTGCAACAGTCGCTGAATTGAGAGCAGCCATTGAACGAGAATGCACACAAATACCAAACGAAATGTTTCGTGATGTTTGCGATTCCATTGCTTCGCGTTATCAGCAGTGCCTGGACCAGAACGGACGTCAGTTTGAAAACAGGCGTTGACAAAACAATTAAATAATGTCTGTAGATTCTATTACATTTTGAAAATGAAATGTATTTTAATAAACACTGCCTTTATAATTATTTAAAGTGTGTATACATTCTTTTGGGACGCCCTGTATATATATACACCTTACAACCTTACAAAGGTTCCACGTGATGATTTCTCATTTCGCGAAGGTCAAGCGTGTCGCCCCTCCTCTCGAGTTGGCCTGGTGAAGTAGTGAGTTGGATTCTTGCGCTCTCCACCTCACATAGCCAGGTTCGCCCGGCTCATCGGGGATTGTTCTGAGCCAGGCGTCGTGTCTTCTTTTGAAGATTTCCACTGCAACTCCCTTCGTGTTTCTTAGGTCTTTGGGCAGCTGATTAAATAGTTTTGGTCCTCTCACTACAAAACTATTTTCTTTCAGGGTTAAGGATGTTCCCTGTCTCGCCTTCAATTTGGGAATACGACACAGTCTACCGTTTCTACCTTCCACCGTTGTTTGGGGAGTTATGGGATTCAGAGTAAGATTAGGGACTAGTTTCTCCATTATTTTCCAAGTGTAAATAATGGTGTATCTCTCTCTTCTCCTTTCCAGTGAATATAGGTTTAGTTCTCGTAACCTTTCCCAGTAATTTAGTTCTTTGCACCCATTGATCTTGGCTGTGAAACTTCTTTGAATCCCCTCCAGCTGTCTAATGTCTTCTTTTTTATATGGGGATGTTAGGTTCCAGTTTGGGTATTATCAGGGTTTTCAGTAGGGGGATCATTACATTCCTATCCCTTCGTTTAAAAGTTCTCAATATCAGACCCGTTATTCTCTTTGCTCTGTTTACTGCTATCTTATTTTGTGTTTCAAATTTCGCATCATCTGTCATTACAACCCCTAAATCTTTTGCTCTGGAATTTCTCTGGACTTCCTGTCCATTTGGGGTATAATATTCCATGGACTTTAGGTCTTCTCTTTTTCCGTACCGTAATAGCTGAAATTTCTCGGTGTTAAACTTCATATTGTTGTCTTCCGTCCACTTGTAATTTTGTTTATGTCGGTTTGTAGAGATCCTATGTCTTCTGGTTTCGTATTTTTCTACTGATCTTTGTGTCATCTGCAAAGGATGTTACTGTGCTGTCTCTGGTAACGTCCTCATCTATGTCAGTTAGCATGATTATGAAGAGTAGTGGAGCTAATACCGTTCCTTGTGGTACTGAGCTGAGGACCTCTGATTCTGATGAAGATACTCCTTGTACTGTAACGACTTGCCTCCGCTCACTAAGGAAATTATATATCCATTTCCCTACTTTTCCTGTTATTCCCATATATTTCAGTTTATGTATTATGATTCCATGGTCACACTTGTCGAACGCTTTAGCAAAGTCTGTGTATAGTACATCATAGTTTTCATTACTTTCAAGTGAATCAATAATGTTGTTGTAGTGTTCCATTAGTTGTGACAGGCATGATCTGCCTGACCGAAACCCGTGTTGGTTATCATTGAATTTTTTCTGAGTTTCCAAAAAGTCATAGATTTTCTGTCTAACTATTCTTTCAAATATTTTGGTGAGATGAGATGTAAGCGACACTGGCCTATAGTTTTTGGCCTCGGATCGATCTCCTCCTTTATATATTGGGACGATGTTCGCGCTCTTCAGGATGCCCGGTATTTCTCCCGTGTTTAATGATCGTCTCCATATCCAGTATAGGGGCTCAGCGATTGCATTCTTGCAGTTTTTGATCAGTGTGGCATTCCATTTATCCGGTCCTGCCGCTGAGTGTGTTTTTAGTTTCCTATGACTTGTGCAATATCCTCCGTCGTAAAGTCGAAATCCGTTATACTTTCCCCTTGTGGTTCTTCTTCAAAGAACGCGTTTCTATCGCATATCATTTGTCAGTTTTTGGGATACTGAAAGATGATTCATACTGAGCTTTTAATATTTCAGCTACTTCTGTTAGATCATCAGATAAATCACTATTCTCATTTTTTAAAGGTCCGATAGTCGCATAGTTTTTCGACTTTCTTTTTGCGAAATTGTAGAAGTACTTTGAGTTAGCCTTTATCGCTTCTATAGCGTCATCATCTTCTTTTTCTGTATGCTTCTCGATTAGTTCCTCTATGACGACATCGATACTTTGCAGTTTATCATTTAATATTTTTCTGATGTTATCTTTACAATTACTTAATTTTGCAGTCACTCTTTTTCTCTTTCGGAACAATGCCCTCTTTTGTCTTTCGAACCTGCTTCTCTTTCCTCTTTGTTGTATCTTTGGGACGTGTTTTTCAACAATTTCTAACGTCTTCTCCTCTAACGTCATTAGCATCTCTTCCGTTGTCTTGGCCTCGAAAATGGTTTTCCAATCTATTACTTCCATGCTGGATGTCACCTCTTCCCAGTTTATAGCTTTGGAGTGAAAATTAAAAATTTCGAATTTGCTTCTTTCTGTTGTGCGTGTTCTTTCCTTTCCTGTTGCCTTTATATTAGTTATTTCAATGATGTTGTGGTCTGATATCCTAGTTGGGGATATTTCTACATTATCAATTAAATTACTGTTGTTTGTGAATACCAAATCTAGGCAGTTGTTTTTTCTTGTGTTTTCTGTTATTTCTTGCGTTAACATAAATTCATCAGCTAAAGCTAGTAGCATTTTTACCTGCTCCTGGTCTTCTCGTGTGCCCCCCTTGTCCTGGTGTATACATATATTTTTTCCTATCCTTTTATATTTCATGAATGGGAAATTAAAATCACCACAGAGAAAAATATTTGGGGTTGGAGATGTAGATCTTTTACAAGTTTCTTACCTCTGTAATGGAATCTGAAAATTTTGAGGTTGGCGTGTTTGGGGTCTGTACATTACAATTAGTACCATATTTAATTTTTCAATTTTTGCTGCCACACATTCTACGTAGTTGTTTGAGGTACTTATAGCCATTTCTGCTATGTGCCTTTCGTGTGTGTAAATAGCACATCCTCCTTTACGTCTCACTGTTCTGTCGGCTCGGAGGATGTTATATTTGTCAATTTGTATTTCTTTTTTGTCAATACAGGACTCACAATTTTCACAGTTCGCCTGGCAGTCCTTTAGATGAGTTTCCGTGAGGCATGTAAAGTCTGCTCCGGCTTCTTGCATGAGTCCTTTCAGGTATAAAACTTTGTTGTGGAGTGGTTTGATTTGAGGCCCTGTATGTTGGCTAGGATTATTTTTATTTTTTCTCTTTTTTTTCGCATACAGGTGGTTCCGATTTGTTTTCCAATGGGGGTGCCGGTTTCGTTGCCTTGTGGTCCTCCGAGAATTTACCTCTTTTTATCTTTGTCGGTACCTGTTGTCCCGATGATGCATGAAGTGCCTTTGGTCGTACCTTCTGTCCGGCTCTCGGATTTCTATATTTATATTTGTCAGCTGGTTTTGTAATTGCTTGAGAGTATTTACAGCTGAAATGTGTTGGCTGCGTCTAAAAAATTTCCATTCTTCTTTGATATATATATATATATATATATATATATATAATATTATATATATATATATATATAGACAGGCGTACTCTGCTGCGCCTGTACACCTCCCTGGTGCAATCCCGTGTCGACTACGGCTGTGTGGTCTACAGTTCCGCCTCCTCTCCGGCACTCCGTATGCTGGATCCTCTTCTCCACCGTGGCCTTCGCCTGGCGTCGGGTGCCTTCCGCTCGTCCCCTGTCGCTAGTCTTCAGGTGGACTGTGGACACCCCCCCCTGCCCCTTCGCGGGGCCTTCTCATGGCGAAGTGTTACCTTCGCATCTGCCGCCTCCCGAAGTCCCTACTCTTCTCCGCGATCTCCCAGGCGCTACCCCGGCCTGACACGTGGCATTTCGCTGCCTCTCTGGCCGAGATTTTCTCGTCCCTGGGGATCCCCCCACCCTCTATTCTGCCGTTCTCCTTCGATCTGTCGCCCCCTGGCGGACCACCCCTATCTGCCGTTGCCAGGCGCTCCGTGGCCTGCGTAAGGAGTCTCTTCCTACCGTCCTCCGGTCTTCTTTTCTGGCCCATCTTCCCGTCCATTCGGACGACGTTCCCGTCTACACCGACGGCTCGCGTTCCCCTGCAGGTGTCGCGGCCGCCGTCTTCTCTCCGTCATTGTCACCTACCTCCCGGGGTATCCCCCTGCCGGTTCAGGCCTCCATCTTTTCCGCGGAGCTCTTTGCCCTTCTGGAAGCCCTCCGTCTGGTATCGGGTTGTTCGCAGTCCTCCTGTACCATTTTTTCGGACTCGCTGAGCGCCCTTCAGGCGCTCGAGCGCTATGATTCCCGGACCCCCGCGTACGCCTTATTCAACAGGAGTACCATGTCCTGCACACCATTCACCGGATCCGGTCACCTTCTGCTGGGTTCCCGCCCATGTTGGTGTTTCCGGTAATGAGGCGGCGGACCGCTTAGCCCGGTCCGCCGCCTCGCTGCCTCCCCTCCCCCGCCCGCTCCCCTTCTCAGACTATGTGCAGGTCTTTCGTCCTTTTACGATCGCATGTGGCAACAGTCCTGGGACGATGCCACCGGAAATAAACTCTGGTCCATCCGCCCCCGTCTGTCATATTGGGTGTCCTCTTTCCACCGCTCCAGACACAAAGAGGTCGTCCTTGCGCGGCTTCGCATCGGCCATACGCGCCTCACGCACGGCTATCTTATGTTCCGGCAGGAGGCTCCTCGTTGCGCCTCCTGCCAGTCGCCCCTCACCGTCTCTCACATCCTTGTGGAATGCCCCACCCTGTCGTCAGTACGTCGTCGCGCTTTTCCGTTCCTTTCTGATTTCCCCCTCCCCGAACGTTTACGCCTTATGCTCGCTGAGAGCCCTCTCTTCTGCTTGACCGTCTTTTCCTCTTCCTCTCCCAATCTCGCATCCTATCTGAGCTTTAGGTGGCTTCTCACCTGTAGTCCGCTGTTCTCCCTTTTCTAGTGCCTTTTCTCCGTCTCCGTTTCTCTTTCTCGTATTCCGCCTCGCCATGATATCCACTACCATATAGCGGGAAATGGCGGTAAACGCCCCAATACAAAAAAAAAATATATATATATATATATTATATATATATATATATATATATATATATATATATATATATATATATATATATGAGGGGTCCCTCGTCTTAAGGTACCTAGGCGCCAATATTAAAATTCGCCAGAAATCGCCTCCAAAGTTCAGCAATATTCTGGCAAAAGTATCTGTTATTAATTGAGTATAGTAGTCAGGGAAAGATTTAACAAGCGTAGAGCAGGAAAAAGATTTAGGAGTATAGTCACTGGTGATTTAAAAGTAGCGAAACAAAGTACAGCGGCGGTCAATAAGGCGAATAAAGTGTTAGGTTTTATAGCTCGAAATTTTGAGTACAAATCGCGCGATATTATAGTTCCTCTCTATAAATCATTAGTTAGACCCCATTTGGAGTACGCGGTCCAATTTTGGAATCCGCATATGCGCAAAGATATAGACAAAATCGAAAGAGTTCAAAGACGAGCAACTAAGATGATTCCGTCTCTTAGGTCAAAGTCGTACGAGGATAGGCTTAAAGAGTTAAAATTGACTACACTCGAGACTAGGAGGTTAAGGGGTGATCTAATCCAGGTTTTCAAAATTATGAATGGGTTTGATAACGTAGATAGAGAGAGCTTTTTCGAAATATCTCAATATAATAGGACTAGAAATAACGGGTGTAAGTTGACAAGTAGAATGTTCGAGACAGCAGTTGCGAAAAACTTTTTTACGCATAGAATAGTAAATAGCTGGAATAGTTTGCCGGTAGAAGTAATTAGTAGCACGTCTATAAACATGTTTAAGAATCGATTGGACGCGCATGTTGATAGAAAGGGTATAGTTTAAGGTAGTAAAATTAAGGCTTTGTGGGGATAGATCCACAGCTCAACACAAGTGTTGTGGGATATAGGGAGGCAGCGTCTTGGGTTAGGGGATACTCTCTGTCCTTACACACCCCATTTAAAGAGATTCCTCTGCCGAGCGGTGCCCCCCATAGTACTGTGAGGTATTGAAAAACTCATGATCTTCACTTGCCCCACAAACACCTTTAAATGGGAGACCCATAATGGGTGCACACATATTTCTACATTACTGTACAGTCCTTACAGCCACACCTACACTTTTCGTAAGTGTATATTTTGTAATGTATATGGTTGTAAAATTGACTTGGTCCGCAATCGATATGAACCGTGACTTAATGGATACCATAATGAAATTGACTGGATTCTTTGGATCTGATATATTTGCATGTCCGTTATATAATAGATATAGAGTGTAACATATTTGTAGATAGTAGTCTATTATGACTTGATCCTCTGGATCGAGAGATTCTATCTTTAGTTTTAAATCGATAATTAATTATTTTTAAATTGATAATTAATGTATATGGTTGTAAATTTTGACTTGGTCCGCAATCGATATGGACCGTGACTTGATGGATACCGTAATGAAATTGACTGGATTCTTTGGATCTGATATATTTGCATGTCCGTTATAAATAGATATAGAATGTAACATATTTGTGGATAGTAGTCTATTATGACTTGCTCCTCTGGACCGAGAGATTCTATCTTTAGTTTTAAACCGATAATTAATTATTTTTAAATTGATAATTATTTAGTTTCGTAAAAATTGGTCGTTGCCAATTTACCCGCAGTTTTTAAATAAGTTTCTTATGTTCTTGTGGTTCGGAACCCACGTAAAATTGTAGGTCCCCTCCACCACCACGGAGGACATACAGTTAGGTAGACCAGCCATGAGTGGATCCTAGGGTCTTTGTTGGTCTGTAACATTATAACATTATAACATTATAACGTTCATTTTTGGCTAAATTAGAGTTCTAAGTATGCTAATGAAGATGTTGATGAATTTTGGAATAGATTTTCATATTTTATATATATTTTTTTTATTTTTTTATTTTCTTATGTCGAACTTTGGGTGAACTTTTAGTGTCGTAAGGTCATTATAACCCAAACCACGCGATAGAGGAAGGGTGAAAATAGTGATATCCATCAAAAGCATGTTTTTGCCTGTGGTGGCGCTTAGGTATCTTAAGACGCGCGACCCCTTATTATATATATATATATATATATATTATATATATATATATATATATATATATATATATATATATATATATATATATATATAATGCTTTGTTTCTCTCTGCATTAATATCAAAATAAGAAGCGAATAACTTCTCTGCGGTTTATTCTATCAACACCTGAAAGTGTATAAAGTATCACTAAATCCGTGCATGTAAATTATAAAGTGAAATTCATTGAATGTAAAAATTTCAGCGAAATAGTTTACACAAATTATTACAAGTTAAAATATATATTCAATCGAAACACGGTAGTCATCTGAGAAAAGTTTGGAACAAGACAGAAAACAGGTCTTAAAAACCAAACCTCGTGGTCGATTTCCACCCAAGCAGAAAAAAAAAGTTGTGCGCGTGTGTATTGAGCGATTACGGTAATAAATAATATGGCCACGGGTCCAGTTTCTCGCCTAATTTGTAACAACTGAAAACGAAGCAATTGGGTGTGATTTTTGCCAAAAATTGCGTGACTTTAACCGTATGAATTGGGACGATAGGAAAATACCCCTTGTATCGAACGCGAAACGAATTACGGGCGTCAAATTTCTGTACGACTCGTGTACGAAGATTATAAACTCATTTGCAGTGTTTAAAGAAGTGGAAAATGCAAATGTGAATGCGATAGAGAAAGAGAGAATAATGGGAGGAAAAGATGACTAAAATGTGTCGCAAGAAAATGGTGTGGATGAGAGAGAGAATTTAAAACTTAACATTAACACAGGAAGAAGACAGAAGACACTATTGTAGAAGAAAAGAAAAAGGTACAATCTGCGATGTGGTGAAACTACCAAACGAAGATAATGATAAGAAGACTAAAAACGTAGAAAATATTGTATGCGAATATTATGCAAAAGGGCATTGCAGATATAGGGATGGGCGATGCCCACTTTGTGTAACTTCCATTACAAAAATGGATATTGTAAATTTGAAAAAAAAATGCAAGTTCCACCATCTCAGTATCTGGAAAATTTACGCAAGATACGGGAGATGCAAGTATGGGCAAAAATGTCGTTACCACCACCCTCAAAGGAACACGACACTCGTGCAGCCAAAACCATCAGCAAACAGGGTTACCAGGTTTTTAGATGTGACCAACACAATTCAGCTACTAAATACCATCCAACAAATACAAAGACAATTATCAAAATAAATGCAGAAAGAAAGTACATACGATATCGGGACAGCGTGTATCGAAACAAAGAAGGAAAAATTCTCGGAGGTTCACAGGGTAACGAAACATGCGCTACCAAAGGTTAAGGAATATGAACTACGTAAAGAAGAAATTGAAAACGAAAATATAAAAATAATCCTACCGAATATACACTAACAGGGCCTAAAACCAAACCATTCCCTAGATAAACTCACAGAGCTGAAAGGACTTGTGCAAGAAACAAAAGCAGATCTTGTATGCCTCACGGAAACTCATCTGAAGGACTGCCAGACGAACTGTGAAAACTGAGTTTTGTATCGAAAAAAAAAAGAAATACAAATTGACAACTATAACATAGTCGACAGAACAGTAAGATAGTACAGTACTTGGAATTGTAGTTTGCTCTGGTTGTTTTGGGCTTTGTTTAATTTCTTTCGTTACGGGAAAGGTCATTTGACGGGGGGGACCTACGGCTTTACGTGAGATTCGAACCACTGGCCGTTGTACCATTTGGACAGAGAGGACGATCACCCATCCAACTACTTCCCAGCCTCATTGTCGCTTAACTTCGCTTATCCAAAGTAAGCGGTATTTCGACATTGGCCAGAACGTACCCCTGGTTTGTTTTGGGGTATATCTTTATCCAGGGCATTTTCTAACTCTTCTAGCCTTAAACCCTTTTAGTTAGTCCTAAGACGAAATGTTCTTGTGATAAACCTTTTACAGCACAGAAAATGTCGTGTTTGGCCCCGAAGAAGGAAGTAGCTTAGGGCATTATGAAATTGCCCCCCAGTGGCACCATCCTGTGAATTCAGTGCCAGGAATGTTCTCTTCATTTGTCTCTCTCTATCCCCAAAACTGGATTGATGGACCAAAGATGCAGGTGGAATAAAATAATAACTTGGTTCTAAAAAAAATCACTTTTGATGCAGTAATAATGATAATAGTACTAATAGTAATAGTTTTTCTTTTGAACATACCACAAATTAACTGATGAATAAATAGTTTGATTCGTCTTCTCAGGAAAGATTAAAAAAGAAGTTACAACTTCAAATTAAAAGTGATTTTCGTTAAATGAAATGTAATAAATTTTTATTTTGCATTGAAAGATGAATGTAATATTAATTATTATTTAATAAATAATATCAGTCACCATAAAACATTTTCAATATTTATCGTTATTGGACATTACAGACCGCAGGCACATCATCATCATCATCATCATCTCACTCGTACGAAGGCATGGATCAGACCACCGAATCTTACGTCATTGTCTACGCCGTTTTTGCTGCCACCAACTCCGTTTTTACCCTCATGAGGGCGTTTTTGTTCGCTTACGCTGGTGTTTGCGCCGCCAAAGTCCTTCATAAGAAACTCCTTGAAGCAGTTATCTACGTGAGTGGATATTTACATTTGGATTTTGCGAACAGTGTGATTAGATTGGAGTACTTTTTGGAATCAGATTCAGAGCTGGGCACTTGCGTTTTTTTTTTGCGGTACTGCGGTACTACCGTGTTGGTCGGTACCGCGGAAAGTACCGCGGGAAATTTGAATGCGGTAGCGGTACTGCTGTACTTTCAGCGATCCTTTGCGGTACTGCGTTATGCGGTACCGGTTTGGTAGTGCGGTAGTAGTACCGCAGTACCGCAAAAAAACGCGCAAAAAAACGCAAGTGCCCAGCTCTGTTTTGGATGTTAATCCACAATGTACCTTTCACCCGTAAACCATTTGGTAGGAAAATTAATTACTGTGCTAGATTTATAATGGTATCATTGAGCATCTGTTGTGGGTGTCACTAGTTATTTTGTATCATACGTATAAATTTTCAGTACTCAAAACTTCCTGAACAAGTAGTAAATTTATTAGTATAGAATGCCTTTCATTTGTGATTGGTTGTAACTGTAAAGAATTAAGGCATCCAGGCATTTATTTAGAGAATTGAATGAAGTAACGGAATATGAATAGTGAATGTACGGGAAGGCTTTTAAACACATTTTATCACATACTGTATATCACTTTTTTATTACTTTTTTCTGGCTAAACTGAGACTTGTTAATTTTTGTGTCGTGTAAACTTTTGTTTAGAAGCCTTCCCGCACATTCACGATTCGTATTCCGTTACTTCATCCATTTCTCTAAATAAATGCGATTTTGTTATATGATCAATTATTTTGTTTTGTAGTCAAAAATCGGATTTTCGATTTGAATCCTGTCGGCAGAATTCTGAATCGTTTTTCCACTGATATTTACGCCATAGACGACACCTTGCCCTTCCAAGCCAATATTTTCTTCGCACAACTCTTTGGACTTATGGGTGAGCTATTAAAAATAGTAGATTTAATTATGTTATAGGATGTTCTTGGCTGGTATTAAGTAGGTTCCATGTTAACTTTTCGATGATGTACATTGTCTAATGACCTATTTCCTATTCTCCATGGGGTGGGATCACCACCGGGAATAAGTGTCATCCCGGCTCAGGGGTTCACTGTTACTTTTCGTGACAGGGTTGGAGGGCGTACCTTTAGTGGAGTGAGACTTTTCCCATGATATTTTTTTTTATACATACAATATATTCAATATTTTCTCTCAATTGCTAAGTGATTTTAGAAGTTTGTTGTCGTGAGCCTAACTTTAAGGGTTTTGCAGGATCTCTCATCATTACCATTTACGGTCTTCCCTGGATTGTACTTCTATACATTCCTTTGATGTTCATGTACTACACTGTGCAGCAATACTACAGACATACTTCGAGAGACCTCAGACGTATTTATGCCCTTTCCCTGTCGCCTCTTTACAGCCATTTTACAGATACACTGCAGGGTTTGCCTGTAATTCGAGCGTTGAGGACCAGTCATAGGTTGGATATAGTGTGTGGTTGAATTGTTTTATTTAAACGTTAATAGTTTTTATAATTAAAAATCTGCGACATGAAATTTGTAGTATATTTTTTAAGACGTTCAAACACTTGTTGTAAACCCTGTCATCTTGTTTAATTCATCTTTAAATCTCTTTGGTCCATAAACTTTGGAGCAATTTGCAAGAATTAATGTTTTAACTAGAGATTTAACTATATGTTTGTGTGGAGGATCTTCCCTAAAGTTTAATCCATTCCAGGTTTAGTCTATTTTTGGACGCGTACTTGGAGCAGAATCAGAGGGCGCAATTCGGCATTATGATCAGCTCTCAGTGGCTCAATTTGAGGCTTCAGTTGATCGGCGTTGGCATACTTGGAGGGGTCGTTTTGTTGGCCCTCTGGCAACACCACATCAGTGGCGTCAGCCCAGGTTGGAAATAATTTGGTTCCAATAATTTTGTTCACTCACTAAGGGTCAGAAGTGATCATCTATCTTCTATAAGATTGTCGTCGTAAACTTTAAAAAAAAACAACCTTAAAATGCAAAAATACTACTATAATTATTTTGCATATTTGGAAAGCTTTTGTAATTTGTCGTATAAGAGCAAATGGTTTTGGGAATTGAAGGAACATTTTTTTAAGCAAAATTATTACAATGAATATTCATCATTCTTAAATATAATTTTAGGGATCAGATCGTTCGTTGTGTATTGTGAAATCTTTATTACAATATTGTAATTGTAATATGTTCGGTGGATAAAATAATAATTTGATCGAAGTCTTTTAATGATTGCAGTTAATACTTTTATTTAAATTTAAAACTTAGAATATTTTACTATATTTATTTAAGTCGTTTAAACTACCTTTTTAGTTGTTCCATTGTTAATTTATTCAGGACTCGTGGGTCTGGTGATTTCTTACGCGCTCACTGTCAACGGATTCCTCAACGGAGTCGTAATGTACCTGACGGAAACGGAACGGGAGCTCATTTCCGTTGAGAGGGTACATCAGTATCTCGAAGGTACTTCGAGAGAAGGTCAAGACAGAGCCATTATCCTGTTTGACCTCGTCCCATCGATGGCTCCACCTCCAATTGCTCTGCCCTATGGATGGCCCAATCAGGGACAGATTGTGTTCGAAAATGTTCACCTGAAGTACCAGTGAGTGTCGTTTTCTTTTTATTTAATAGGAAGAATAGTTTCAGTACTTCAGGAACATTGCCATTATTAACTGTGGTTCAGTTGACACTAGGTACTATAATATACATTTATCTAACATAATGAAGGCCACAGTACGCTTTGAAGAACACTCGTTACTCCATTATTTGATGTTTCAACATGATTGCAGCGACCACAATCCGTATTCATTGCGGAACATTTCTTTTACTATTGCCCCCTCTGAAAAAGTGGGCATTGTGGGTCGAACCGGGTCCGGAAAGTCCTCTCTCTTCGTGGCGTTATTCAGGCTCATTGAATTATCGAGAGGAAATATCTTCATTGATAATGTTGACATATCCGAAATCAGCATAAAAAAACTCAGGTGAGAAAAGCATTCGTTAGTAATTAATAGAGGACGTTCCAGTTGACCATTCTTTTTCTCATTAATTTGGGAATATTTCTAATTTATAAAAAAAATTACTTTATGCTTTATAATTACATTATTGTTGACCGCAGAACCAGCATGGCCATTGTATCCCAGGATGTTCTGCTCTTCCCTGGCACCGTTCGGGAGAACTTGGATCCTAGGGGAGAAAATTTGGATAGGGAAATTGAGTCGGTGATTGAACAGTGTCACCTGTCAAGTATTGTGGTCAGTATTGGAGGTTTGGACGCCCCATTGAAAGGGCAAGAATTATCGTCTGGCGAAAGGCAATTATTTTGTTTGGCAAGAGCCCTTCTAAGCAGAACGAAGGTCAGTCAGATGGGATTAGGTATTGAAGTACTTTAATTATCTTGCAATTTTACTTCTATTATTTATTCTTTTCATTTGAATAACAAGAACTATATAAAAGTTTCGGATTTTCTTTCATTGGAGTGTTAATACTGTTCATTTACTTATTTTATTTATTTCCCTTTTTAAATTTCCCGTCTTTTTTTCATTTTTACTTAAAGATTTTTCATTACAAATTTATCTGAAACTTGGAAGAAGTTGCAGTGTTTTAAATAAGTAGGGCCTTAAAATTTCAGAAAATTTTAATCTTACCAGGTGCTAATAACTTTCATTTGAAGTAACCGCCTCTCGACCATGATTAAGGAAAGTCCCATTTCCACCATCATGATGTACTTTATTCCTCGAAACACGCGTCCATACAATTCACGTAATGCTTAACATCTTCAGGCATTTCGGGTAATTCGATTAATGACTTCGTGAAGGTTAGGTTAGACTGCGAGGGCAGAAAATATCTGGAACAGGTCGGCATTACCTGGTTTGCGCTACCGTGTTGGTTTTTATGGACGCGTATCATCAAGGTGACAAATTCTTTCTTGGCTTCTAGTTTTTCGGCGCTGCCTTCACCATTATATAACATTTATATTATTATATTATACAGGGTGGTCCAAAAGTCCCTATTTATTTTTCTAAAATAATAGTATTTTAGGGACTGCCGCGACAATGCTGGTTTTGCAGATCTTGAAGTTAGGTTGTCATTGTTACATGTATATTGTTATAAAAACTGAAATCAGTCGTTTCGGGTTGGTTTTTACTAGTAAAAACTGGTTTGGACTCATTTCAGGTTTTGACTGCAACATGCATAAAAAAAACTTAGGTTTCAGGTAATAAAAATGATTGCTTTTCACTGTCAAAATTTACTTGTATTCGTAACTCCTTCGTACGAGAGAAATCTCCGTAATGGTGTTTCACGTGTAAAGAATTAGGTTTTTGGAAGTAATAGTTATCATCCTTATAAGTTACTTGGGCTCAAGTAGTTTTTAAGGATCTCAAAATAAGACTCGTGTTTTCTCGCTTGCTTTTAGCACCCAATATGATTCTGAATTTTTTTTATGCAATAGCTTAAAGGAGCAAATTATATCTATTTTCCCAAACTGCGATCTTGTATAGGATGTAATGGTGTGCAAGGTTGTAATGACTGAAAATTTTATATATATATATACACAAACTCAGAATGGTCCCCTGAGAAATTTATATGTTAAACACAGACCGTGCATGGAACAAGGAACTCTTCTGGGAAAATTAAATCCACTATAGTCCCGGTTGAGGTTTAAGTTTTGGTTTTTTTTTGGCTAAAAATACAATAGTTACCCCTTTTTCTTTGTTTATTCAATCCGACGTGAATGCAACGAGTCTTTTACTTATATAGAGGTTCTGAATGTAGGGACTAGGCTTGCTTTAAACCCTAGGTCCATGTCCCAAAGCTGGATCCTTTCTGCTTTGCAGATAGCTGGTGAGGGAAGCTATATTTATGGGATCTCTTTGCGAGAGACCCGTTGCCCACGTCGGGCTAGCATCATGAAAAAGAAAAACTATGGTATTTGTCACTTACCATTACTTATTCGGACTATAGTGGATTTAATTTTCCCAGAAGAGTTCCTTGTTCCATGCACGGTCTGTGTTTAACATATAAATTTCTCAGGGGACCATTCTGAGTTTGTGTATATTGAACGGACGTGTTACATGCCTTGAAAAGTGGACGGTCAATGTCCCGGTTGAGGTTTAAGTTTTGTTTTTTTTTGGCTAAAAATACAATAGTTACCCCTTTTTCTTTGTTTATTCAATCCGACGTGAATGCAACGAGTCTTTTACTTATATAGAGGTTCTGAATGTAGGGACTAGGCTTGCTTTAAACCCTAGGTCCATGTCCCAAAGCTGGATCCTGTCTGCTTTGCAGATAGCTGGTGAGGGAAGCTATATTTATGGGATCTCTTTGCGAGAGACCCGTTGCCCACGTCGGGCTAGCATCATGAAAAAGAAAAACTATGGTATTTGTCACCTGTACTGTACATATATATATATAAGCACACCGGACAAAAATTAGTCACCCCTCTCAGAATGTACCTAATAACGTGTGACGGCGCCTCTGGCCTTGATAACCGCACGAATCCGGCGAGGCAGAGACTCTACGAGGTTGTGCATGTACTGAACATCGATTTGCTGCCACTCGTTCATCAGCCGGTCCCGAAGTTCCGCCAGAGTCCGTGGTTGTCTATTCCTGCGCTTCACTTTCTGTTTCCAGCCTGAACAATACCTTCGACGCATTCAGGATTAAAGGCTTCATTGGACCTGCGATGTACTCGTCGCCTCCCATCATTGGAGAACAAACAAAAGCGGGACTCATCGGACCAAATTACACGTTTCCAATCTGCCGCAGTCCAGTTTTTGTGCCTCTGAGCCCATTTACAACGTGCCAATTTGTGACTTGCTGTTAACAGCGGCCTCTTCCGTGGTACCCTGCTCCAGATGTCCATCGCATGCAGTTCTCGTCGCAATGTCCGTTCGGAAATTGGTCGCTGGAGAACCTCATTGGTTTCTTGGAGCAATTGTTCTCTGGTTTGAAAACGATTTGCAGTTACTAGACGAGAAACATGGCGGCGGCCCCTATTGTCGAGAATTGTTTTCCGGCCACAGTTACGCCGTCGATTGTCAGTTGATTGCGAACTACTACACTCTGTAAACTCGCTGGACAGTACGCGTTGACACACCAACAAATTGGGCTACTTCAGAAATTTTGTGTCCGTGGGCTCTGCCAAACGATGGCTCCTTTTTGCCACTGAGTAACGTCTGCCTCACGACCCATTTTGCAGACTATATCCAACACACACTTTGTTATTCACCACCTCACGAAACAGATCTGATCCTGTGTGCTACGTCACCGCTACTTGTCACTTACCAATGCTACATCAGCGCCCTCTGTGTGATCTTGAACTTCCTACTATCGGTGCTATTAGGGGTGACTAATTTTTTGTCCGGTGTGCTTATATATATATATATATATATATATATATATATATATACATACCTTATGAACCTTATGTTGTTTCGTGTGTTGGTCTCTCTTCACACGGAGGTCAAGCTGGTGGCCCCGCCTCTAGGTCTGGCCTGGTGGAGGAGCGAGTTACTTTCTTGCGCTCTCCACCGTACATAGCCAGGCACGCCCGGCTCATCTGGTACTGTCCTGAGCCAGGCATCCAGTCTTTTCTACTTTGACCCCCGTTACGTTTCTGAGGTCCTTAGGAAGCTGGTTGAAAAGTCTTGGCCCCCTGACAACCAAGCTATTTTCCTTCAGGGTTGAGGAGGTCCCTTGTCGTGCTTTTAATTTGGGAACACTACACATTCTGCCTTTCCTATTTTCCAGTGTTGTTTGAATGGTAATTGGGTTTAGTTTTAGGTTTGGTACAGTTTTTTCGATCATTTTCCATATGTAGATTATGATGTACCTCTCTCTTCTTTCCAGTGAGTACAGATTTAGTTTACGTAGTCTTCCCAGTAGTTGATTTCTTTGCAGCCATCAATCTTGGCTGTGAAATGCCTTTGCGTTTCTTCTAGTTTATTAGTTTCTTCCTTTTTTATGGGGACGTCAAAACTGAGCAGTATTCAAGTTTTGGTATAATCAGTGTTTTTAGCAGGGGAATCATTACTGTCCTGTCCCTTCTCTTGAACGTTCTTAGAACCTGTCCGGCGACTCTTTTGCTTTATTTATCGCTATCTGATTTTGTGTTTCGAATTTCGCATCATCTGTCATTATTATCCCGAGATCAATCGCTTTCATGCTTCTCTGAATTTCCTGTCTATCTGGAGCATAATATGCAGTCTAAGTTCTTCTTTTCTACCATATCTCAAGAGCTGAAATTTCTCGGCGTTGAATGACATGTTGTCTTCTGACCATTTGTATATTTTGTTCGTGTCCCTCTGCAAGGCCTCCACGTCATGTACATCGCTGATTTTTCTGCTGATTTTTGTATCGTCTGCAAAGGATGTTACTATACTATTGCTGTTTACTCCGCTGTCTATGTCTGTTAGCATGATAATGAACAGGAGTGGGCCAGTACTGTCCCTTGTGGTACTGAGCTGCGTACTTCCGATTCTGATGATATACCTTGAATTTTGACGACCTGCAGACGATCACTAAGGAAGTTGTAGATCCATTTTCCCACTTTGCCTGTTATTCCCATGTCTTTAATTTTATGTCCTATTATACCATGGTCACATTTATCGAAAGCTTTAGCAAAATCTGTGTATATAACATCGTAGTTGTCATTGCCTTCCAATGCATCTAGGATATTGTTGTAGTGCTCTATTAGTTGTGATAGGCATGATCTACCTGATCGGAATCCATGCTGATTTTCGTTGAATCTTTCCCGTGTCTCCAGGAAATCATAAATTTTCTGTCTAACTATTCTTTCAAATACTTTGGTGAGGTGGGACGTCAATGACACTGGTCTATAGTTCTTTGCTTGAGATCTGTCCCCTCCTTTATATATAGGGACAATGTTTGCTCTTTTCAAGATGCTCGGTATTTCCCCCGTGTCTAGGGATCTTCTCCATATCCAGTATAAAGGTGTAGCTATTTCATTTTTACAGTTTTTAATCAATAGTGCGTTCCAATTGTCCGGACCTGCAGCTGAATGTAGTTTCATTTGTTCTATAGCTCTCGCTACATCTTCTGGTGTAAACTCAAAGTCTGTTATATACTCTCCTTGCAATTCCTCTTCAAAGAATGCATTTATGTCAGGTATCGCTTTGTCACTTTTTGGGGTACTGAAAACTGATTCATATTGAGCTCTCAATGTATCAGATATTTCTTTTGGATCGTCGGTTAGTTCATTATTTCCCGTCCTTAAGGGCCCAATAGCGGCGCGCGTTTTGGTTTTCCTTTTTGCATAGCTATAGAAGTATTTTGGATTTTCCTTTATTGCTTCTACCGCCTTTTCCTCTTCCCTCTCTGTATGGTCCTTAATCAGGGCTTGTATTTCCCTATCGATACCCTCCAGTTTTTCTTTTATTATTTTCCTGCCATTATCTCCGCAGTTTCCTAACTTCGCCTCCACTCTCTTTCTTTTGCGGAATAGTCTTCTCTTTTGCCTTTCTAGCCAGCTCATCTTTCCTTTTGGCTGTGATTTCGGAGCATATTTTTCTAAAATTCTCAGCGTTTTTTCCTCCAAAGTTGTTAGCATTTCTTCCGTTGTTTTATTCTCGAAAATTGTTCTCCATTCTATTTGGGCCATGTGCGATCTGATTGCTTCCCAATTTAGTCTTCGAGTTTAAGTTAAAGGCCCCGAATTTACTTCTTTCCACAATATGTGTATTGTCTTCTAATGCTGCCATCATATTTGTTGATATCTCGATTAAGTTGTGGTCTGAGATAATGGTTGGGGTTATTTTTATATCAGCAATCAAGTTCGTGTTATTCGTGAATACCAGATCCAGGCAGTTATTTTTTCTGGTATTTTCTGTTATCTCCTGTGTCAGCATAAACTCGTTTGTGAGAGCCATCACATTTTTGCTTGTTCCTGATCTTCTCTTGTGCCCCCTTGTCCTGGTGAATATATATTCCTATTCACCTTTTTGTATTTTATAAATGGGAAGTTAAAGTCTCCGCAGATCATTATATTGGGGGATGGAGGGTTTATGGCCTTTATTAGCTTTCTAATGTCATCAATGGCCTCCGAGAATTTTTCGGTTGGGGTGCTTGGAGGTCTATAGATGACTATTACTATCAAGTTTAGTTTTTCTATTTTCACTGCTAGGAGTTCCACATAGCTTTTGATTTACTTATTATCGTCTCTGTCATATGACCTTCTGTACATATATAGCACAGCCACCTTTCCGTCTCGTCGTTCTGTCCGCTCTTAGTAAGTTGAAGCCCTCTATATTTATCTCTCTCTTATCAATACAATGTTCGCAGTTTTCACAATTTCCTTGGCAATCTTTAAGATGAGTTTCTGTGAGGCATGCGATGTCCGCCCTTGTTTCGTCCATAAATCCTTTCAGGTACGAAACCTTATTGAGTGATTGGTTTGGTCTTATTCCTTGAATATTAGCCAGGACAATTTTTATGTTCTCTGTTTTTCGTTGCCCCTTGTGCATTTCAAGTTCGTTTTCCTTCGATATCGCTTGATTCGTTGCTCTATGATCCCCCGAAAGAGATCCGTTTCCTCCTACTTGTATTGGTAGCTTCTTGCCCGGTAGCGATTTGGCTCGGGGGTTTCCAGCTGTGTCAACTGCATGTGGATGACATTTAGCATTCGTAAGGTGTCTGAGATGTTGAAAAAATTTTCTTGTTCGCTTATTGTGTTCCGATTGTTGTTCCTATTGTTATTTTTATTCCTATTGTCATTTAAACTTTTTCCTTTGTTCGTTGAGTCCGTCGGGAGATGTTGATTGTAGCATTTATTCCCGAATTTGCAGGTTCCGTATTTTGCGTAAGTTCTGCAAATGTCCGGGTGGTAGTCTCTTTCTGCTTTAAATACCGTAAAAGAGTTTAATTCGGTGAAGCAGTTCTCGCAGAAAAATTTTATTCCATTAAACTGCTTTGCGTTCGTTATAAGGGAGATTTTTTCATCTCCCCATTCTAGGCATTTAAAATCAAAAAGTAGCTGACAGAAATCGCCCCTGATCGCCTCTGTCTCAGCTGTTGCAGTTTTACAAATTCCACAGAGTTGCATGTATGCATTAATTTCCATGTTGGTAAAGTGACTCAAAAATGGGGTATTATGGGAGGTATTGGGTGGGGGATGACTCAAGCTGTGTGAGGGAAAGAATTTTCCCGTTACTCCAGGGTAGGGGATGTGGCACGCTGTATACTTCTCACTGATTGGTCCTCTCGACCGTGGCTGCGGCGGATAATGGGGGGATATTTGCGGGCACTTCAAAAAACAAAACTTTCCTCACAAAGAGACTCGGAAAAATAACACAAACAAATGCTGTATATATTAATTCACTTTGATTTTATTCACTTTTTTGGTATACGCCGCGATTTTTACTTTTTTAAAAGAAATACCGCTATGCACTATCAATTAACTCACAATATCGGCACCGTTTAAAACTGATTAACTGCAGGATTTTTACTGTAAATATCGCTTTTATTCGGACTTCGATCGAAACACGTGTAACCGCCACAACAGCAAAACACACAAAACCCATATATATACAGTATATATATATATATACATTCAACTGCAAAGAACACGCAGTATAAATAACGTAAAGAACGACGCTTGTATAGGAGATATTCCGCGCAAGACGAGAGAGAGAGAACGAACACAAATGAAAAAATGAGGTAACCACCCGGGAATCGATTCCCGGGTGGTTACCTCATTTTTTCATTTGTTTCGTTCTCTCTCTCTCGTCTTGCGCGGAATATCTCCTATACAAGCGTCGTTCTTTACGTTATTATACTGCGTGTTCTTTGCAGTTGAATGTATATAATGTTACGGCATGCGGGAGGTGCCCCCTTGGGGCATTGGTTTCTGCGAGTATGTAGAAGAATTACGGCATTTGGAAGAGTGAGGCCCATGGTAATGGTATTGCATCTGACCGGCAATCGGAAGATCCCGGGTTCGATTCCCGGTGGTTACCTCATTTTTTCATTTGTTTCGTTCTCTCTCTCTCGTCTTGCGCGGAATATCTCCTATACAAGCGTCGTTCTTTACGATATATATATATATATATATATATATATTAGTTGATATATTTTGCTTGTACCCTGTGGTAAATGGACGTGCTGTTTTGCTCTCTCTATTTAACACCCAAATTAGAAGGGAATAATCTACTCGGCGGTTTATTCTGTTTGCACCCGAAAGTGTATGAAGTATCGGTGAATCCGTGCATACAAATTATAAAGTGAAATTCATTAAAATTAAGAAAGTGCAACACGGTTTACATAACTTATCACCAGTTTTAACGTATATATTCAAAACGAAATACGGTTGGCATTCGAGAAAGTTTGAAACAAAGCAGGAAAAAGGTCATAAAACGCAAAGGTCAGAAAACCCTCGAAATACCCTCGACCATCGAAAGGAAAGAAACAAATAAAAAAAAATAAATAAAGAATTTGTGTGGGTATTTCTTTTCACGCTAATTAAGGAATAGCATGGATATGGGTCCAAATTCTCACTTAATCTGTAATTTGTGCAATCTAGTAACAACGGAAAACTTAGCGATTAGATGTGATTTCTGCCAACGACTAAACGACTTTATCTGCATGAATTGGAATGATAGGGAAATAACTCTTGTCTCGAACGCGAAACATGTCGTGGGGATCAAATTTCTATGTGGCGCATGTACACAGACTGTAAATTCTTTCGCGGTCTTTAAAGAAATGGAGATAGCAGAATCGAATGTTACAAAAAAGAATGAAATAATGGGGACACATGGGTCCGGAATGGTCCCAACGAAAAACCGAGTGGATGAGAGAGAAGACGAAATAATGAATAACAGCATTATAACGAACAACAATTTAATAACAAATAACGATATAAACAATATAATACGGAAGGAAGACATAGATGAAAGAAAAGAAACGAGTAAAAGTTGCGAAGTAGTCAAACGGTCCAACGAGCGAAAGGATAAAAAGATAACTAAAAACGTAGAAAATAAACAGCCAGAGAAAAATAATGATAATGCCAAAATTAAGAACTTTGAAAATAATAAGAAAAGAAGCAGAAGCGTAGAAAATATCGTATGTAAATACTACGCGAAAGGAAACTGCAGATATCGGGATGGGCAATGCATATATGCACAATAATTGCACATCCCACATTATGCAAAACGCATTACACAAGTGGATACTGCAAATTTGATAAGAAATGCACGTTCCACCATCTTACGGTCTGCAACACTTATGCAAGATATGGGAGTTGCAAATATGAAAAAAAAAATGCCGATACCACCACCACCCTCAAAGAAACGCAACGAGTGAACAGAAAAAACGAACATTGAAGAAGAGTGCCAATTTTTTAGACGCAGCCAACACATTTCAACTGCTAAATACCATCCAGCGATTACAAAACCAGCTGACAAATATAAATATAGGAATCCGAGAGCCGGACAGAAGGTACGAACAAAGGCACTTCATGCTTTATCGGGACAACAGGTACCGACAAAGATAAAAAGAGGTAAATTCTCGGAGGAGTACAAGGCAACGAAACCGGCACCCCCATTGGAAAACAAATCGGAACCACCTGTATGCGAAAAAGAAAGAGAAAAAATAAAAATAATCCTAGCCAACATACAGGGCCTTAAATCAAACCATTCCACGAACAAAGTTGTATACCTGAAAGGACTCATGCAAGAAGCCGGAGCAGACTTTGCATGCCTCCCGGAAACTCATCTAAAGGACTGCCAGGCGAACTGTGAAAATTGTGAGTCCTGTATTGACAAAAAAGAAATACAAATTGACAACTATAACATCCTCCGAGCCGACAGAACAGTGAAACGTAAAGGAGGATGTGCTATTTACACACGCGAAAGGCACAAGCAGAAATGGCTATAAGTACCTCAAACAACTACGTAGAATGTGTACCAGCAAAAATTGAAAAATTAAATATAGTACTAATTGTAATGTACAGACCCCCCAAACACGCCAACCTCAAAATTTTCAGATTCCATTACAGAGGTAAGAAACTTGGTAAAAGATCTACACACTCCAACCCCAAATATTTTTCTCTGTGGTGATTTTAATTTCCCATTCATAAAATATAAAAGGATAGGAAAAAATATATGTATACACCAGGACAAGGGGGCCACACGAGAAGACAGGGAGCAGGTAAAAATGCTACTAGCTCTAGCTGATGAATTTGTTAACGCAAGAAATAACAGAAAACACACGAAAAAACAACTGCCTAGATTTGGTATTCACAAACAACAGTAATCTACTTGATAATGTAGAAATATCCCCAACTATGATATCGGACCACAACATCATTGAAATAACAACTAATATTAAAGGCAACAGGAAAGGAAAGAACACACACAACAGAAAGAAGAAAATTCGAAATTTTTTATTTTCACTCCAAAGCTATAAACTGGGAAGATGTGACATCCAGCATGGAGGTAATAGATTGGGAAACCATTTTCGAGGCCAAGACAACGGAGGAGATGCTAATGACGTTAGAGGAAAAGACGTTAGAAATTGTGGAAAAACATGTCCCAAAGATACAACAAAGAGGAAAGAGAAGCAGGTTCGAAAGAGAAAAAGAGTGACTGAAAAATTAAGTAAGTGTAAAGATAACACCAACAGAAAAATATCAAATGATAAACTGCAAAGTATCGATGTCGTCATACAGGAACTAATCGAGAAGCATATAGAAAAAAAAGACGACGACGCTATAGAAGCGATAAAGGCTAACTCAAAGTACTTCTATAATTTCGCAAAAAGAAAGTCGAAAAACCATGCGACTGTCGGACCTTTAAAAAATGAGAACAGTGATTTATCTGATGATCTAACAGAAGTATCTGAAATATCATGTCATCCCATAAATAATGTCGTTTTTTACGATAGATTAAGTTTAAACTAGTCCTACTCGGTTTCAGCATAAATTTCCCGAAGGTTATATCTAAGAGGAGATCTATCGTGTTTCGCTACATACTTTACAGACCTTGACCAGTGAAGACGTGTGTTTTGCTTTATGTGAACCCCTCATAAACATGGCGTTATCAGAAGAGCATATCAAGCATATAATGCTTTACGAGTTCAAAAAAGGGAATTGTGCTACTGAAGCAAGGCGAAACATTCAGGAAGTTTATGGCAACGATATTCCGCATGTGAGGAAATGTCAAAGATGGTTTCAAAAGTTTAGGAATGGTGACTGCTGTTTGACAGATGCAGCACGCTCTGGACGCCCTGCTGAGTTTGATGATGACCTGCTGTTAGCCGCACTTGAAGAAGACTGTTCAACAACTGTCGAAGAATTGGCCCAGAAACTCAATTCATCCCCGTCCACCATCCATCGACATTTGCAACAACTCGGGAAAGTGCCTAAGTTAGGAAAATGGGTGCGGGTAAACATTAGCACAGCTCTTCATTCCCGCGAACTCCGAGATCCGTTTTTGCACCGTTTAGTGACTGGTGATGAAAAGTGGATACTGTACCAGAATGTTAAGCGCCGTCGACAGTGGGTTTGTGCCGGAGAACCAGCGACACCACAGCCAAAACCAAATGTTTACCCTCGGAAGGTGTTGCTTAGTGTTTGGTGGGATAAAGGTGGTGTAATACACTGAAACCTTACCACACAACCAAACAATCACCGCTCAAGTCTACTGTCAACAACTGGATCGATTGAACACTGCACTAAAAGAAAAGAGACCTTTGGTTAATCGGAAAGGAATCGTGTTCCACCACGACAACGCACGTCCTCATACCGCTCGGATCACTTCTGTAAAAATTGAGGACCTTGGGCGGGAAAAACCTCCACATCCTCCAGACCTTGCGCCTTCAGATTATCATCTCTTCAGGAGTCTGCAAAACTATCTTGATGAGAAACGGTATACTACTTTAGATGACCTGCACACCAGTCTTTGTACGTTTTTTGCCTCAAAACCGCCTGAATTTTATAAACATGGCATTGAAAAGCTTGTAGGACGTTGGCAGAGTGTCATTGATTCCGATGGAAAATATATACTAGATTAAAAAGTTTCAGTTGAGTTTTTTTTGTCCTTCAAATTCCGATCTAAAAAACGACATTACTTATGGGATGACCTGATATTAAGAGCTCAGTACGAATCATCTTTCAGTATCCCAAAAACTGACAAATTGATATGCGATAGAAACCGACTTCTTTGTAGAAGAACAACAAGGGGAAAGTATAACGGATTTCGACTTTGCGACGGATGATATTACACAAGCCATAGGGAAACTAAAAACACACTCAGCGGCATGACCGGATAAATGGAATGCCACACACATCAAAAATTGCAAGAATGCAATCACTGAGCCCCTATACTGGATATGGAGACGATCACTAGACACGGGAGAAATACCGGGCATCCTGAAGAGCGCGAACGTAGTCCCAGTATATAAAGGAGGAGATCGATCCGAGGCCAAAAACTGTAGGCCAGTATCGCTTACATCCCATCTCACTAAAATATTTGAAAGAATAGTTTGACAGAAAATCTGACTTTTTGGAAACTCAGAAAAAATTCAATGATAACCAACACGGGTTTCGGTCAGACAGATCATGCCTATCACAACTAATGGAACACTACAACAACATTATTGATTCACTTGAAAGTAATGAAAACTATGATGTACTATACACAGACTTTGCTAAAGCGTTCGACAAGTGTGACAACGGAATCATAATACATAAACTGAAATATATGGGAGTAACAGGAAAAGTAGGGAAATGGATATATAATTTCCTTAGTGAGCGGCGGCAAGTCGTTACAGTACAAGGAGTATCTTCATCAGAATCAGAGGTCCTCAGCTCAGTACCACAAGGAACAGTATTAGCTCCAATACTCTTCATAATCATGCTAACTGACATAGATGAGGACGTTACCAGAGACAGCACAGTAACATCCTTTGCGGATGACACAAAGATCAGTAGAAAATAAGAAACGCAGAAGACATAGGATATCTACAAACCGACACAAACAGAATCTACAAGTTGACGGAAGACAACAATATGAAGTTTAACACCGAGAAATTTCAGCTATTACGGTACGGAAAAAGAGAAGACCTAAAATCCATGGAATATTATACCCAAAATGGACAGGAAATTCAGGGAAATTCCAGAGCAAAAGATTTAGGGGTTGTAATGACATGATGATGTGAAATTTGAAACACAAAATAAGATAGCAGTAAACAGAGCAAAGAGAATAACGGGTCAGATATTGAGAACCTTTAAACGAAGGGAAGGATAGGAATGTATGATTCCTCTACTGAAAACCCTGATAATACCCAAATTGGAATACTGCTCGGTCCTAATATCCCCATATAAAAAGAAGACATTAGACAGCTGGAAGGGATCCAGAGAAGCTTCACAGCCAAGATCAATGGGTGCAAAGAACTAAATTACTGGGAAAGGTTACGCGAACTAGACCTATATTCACTGGAAAGGAGAAGAGAGAGATACACCATTATTTACACTTGGAAAATAATGGAGAAACTAGTCCCTAATCTTACTCTGAACCCTATAACTCCCCAAACAACGGTAGAAAGTAGAAACGGTACACTGTGTCGTATTCCCAAATTGAAGGCGAGACAGGGAACATCCTTAACCCTGAAAGAAAAGAGTTTTGTAGTGAGAGGACCAAAACTGTTTAATCAGTTGCCCAAAGACCTAAGAAACACGAAGGGAGTTGCAGTGGAAATCTTCAAAAGAAGGTTCGCCCGATGAGCCGGGCGTACCTGGCTATGTGAGGTGGAGAGCGCAAGAATCCAACTCACTACTACACCAGGACAACTCGAGAGAAGGGGCGACAAGCTTGATCTTCGCGAAATGAGAAATCATCGCGCGAAACCTTTGTAAGGTTGTAAGGTGTGTATATATACAGGAATGTGGTATGTACAATATGCAAGTGAAATATAGGTAGTTTATTTAACGTGTTCGATGTGGCCTATGAAAGCTTTCATGTAAGTGCACCAAATAGATTTATCTCAGTTTTTTTCATTGAGATGTTTTATTGTTTATTAATAATAATAATAATAATAATAATAATTTGCCTTGTGAGGTCGAAATACAAGTTTTCTGAAGTTTTAAAAAAAATCTGTAATTATTTTTGATGCGCAAACTCGCAAAACCAAAATTCTACGCAACCTACTCCAGATGTTTCTCTCTCCCCTAGGGTTGGATTAAGTTGGTTTGGTTCTGTTAGTAATGTGTATTACCCATGTTTAAAGATCATAGGTATTACGTGAGATGCCTTGAAATGTTTAGGCATTACGTGAAGTGACTGGTTTTACTTTGACTGTAACATATATAAAGTTCTCTTCCAGTATAATTTAATTTTTAATCCCCATCAAATATTTCTCCCCCCCCCCCTCAGATCGTATGTCTGGATGAGGGAACTGCGTTGCTCGACACAGAGACTGAAGCTTGCGTGCAGAGCGTGGTCAGGGAAGCTTTCAGAAACAAGACTGTCCTCGTTATCGCTCACCGCATGCAGTCCATCAGGGACTGTCACAGGTAAATGCACTCAGAAAAATAAGATTTCAAGGCTGAGGAAAACAGGCAATTCCAATTTACTGATGACAGTTTTGTGGCGGTTTGTGAGAGAAGAATGTTGAAAATGAATGTGGGTAATTAATGATGGGGTTGTTTAATTTCCTCCGCAATATCTAAGGTCATATGACGAAGGGGACCTACAGCTTTACGTGGGATCCGAACCACGGGTCGCTACATAATCTGGACGCGGAGGACGGTCTCCCATCCAAAGCCAATGTCGCTTAACTTCGCTGATCAACGGGGAATGTGTGTAAGAGCAAGTTATTGATTGTGGAGAGTGTGAAATTTGGACTGTCATGTGAGGTGAATAGTAATACACTTATAGGTGGTAGTCTTTTAAGTATTTAGAATGTGTTTTGAACAAAAAAGGTACCAGTGCGGATGAAGTTAATAATACAATGAATCAAGTTAGAAAGGTGGTGGGTAGAGATGCTCCGAGATGTTTACATGAAGGTGTGTTAGTACCGACGCTTTTGTATAGGTGAGACATTGGCATGGCATGAAAGGGGGAGAAGTCACGAGTAAGAGCAGTTGAGATGGATAACCTGCAGGGTGTGTGTAGTGTGCTCCGGATTGACAGAGAAATCCTGTGGTTCTGGACACTGGAAGTGAAAATTGAAGAAAGTGTGTTTAAGGTGATTTGGACATGTTGAAAGAATGGAAGATAAGAATTGTGAAGACTACAAGAATATTACGAAAATGGTAGAAGATTGATGGACGTGGTGAATAATTGCGTGAGTAGGCGTGGACTTGATCTAGGTGATGCATAAGAACTTCTACTTTTTGTCATCGTCACCACCACCCACCACCAAAGAGCATATTTGCCTTTTCACCCTAACTCATTTGGGAAGTGAAATTTATGAATGTATATAATGGGTGGGAACTGGTTGAGTTTCACAGAATTTAGCCTAATTAGCCTAACTTTATAAATGTTTATGTACAGGGTTGTGGTTTTATGCGAGGGCGAATTAGCAGAGATTGGAAGGCCGATGGAGTTGATTGAAGATCAGAACTCTCTCTTCCATTCCATAATTAATTCTGAGAGTTGAAGGAATTTTTATTTGGTATTTAATTGATAACTTTTTTATTGTATTTTTAGGATGTTAAATTATTAATTATATATATATATTTTAGTAATAGTTCCCTTACATTTAGACAAGACAGGTCAGTATTTGTGTCTGGCTTCATTGTTTTAAGTAATGAAAATAATTTACATACCCTTGTACCAAGAAGTCCTACAGCATTGCAGAAGACTTCCTAGGATTATTGTTAGTCTAGAAGGACTTCTGTATATATCTCGAAAAAGCTTTAAAATGTTTTTTAATGATATAATTATCACTTTTGGCAGAAGTTTAGTACCATAAATTACCATTGATTTTTAAGTTTTTAAAAAAAAACCTACATTACCAAAAACAATTATGCTGTATGACCTTTCAAATAATGCATACTGATGGAAGTAATTTATTGGAAGTACGTTCATATGAAGTAATTTGCACGTTAGTAGTTTTAAATGCAAATTTCTTCCTCTCATTTCATGAATAAGGACTTCATTCCATCCACTTAAATTAAATGGATGATCCTTCCATTTGATTAATTAAATTTTAACAAATGATTCACTTTTTTAAAAAACAAAAATAAATTCCAATTTCATTTTAGTAGACTATTTATTGTAAACCAGGTTCGTAATTTCTTAAGTGTTGAACATTAAGCTTTGTGATCAGTCTCAAACTGGAAAACTAAAGACATCTACTTGTAAGTTGTTCTCTCTCAAGTTAACTGCTATTGTTAAAGGAGAAAATAATTTAATGTAGTTCTGTATTCCACATATAAATGGCTGTGTTAATTTAATTTTAAGAATTGATTAAGAGCAATTTGTAATGTACAGGGTGACCTAAAAGGTTCCCAAGAAGTTAAAAATACTTCGAGAACACCTTTTTGGCTCATCCTGTGTTAGGATTAGAAGCTTTCATTTATTTATAAAATTTATTTTTGACAATAAATATTCATCCATTTTTTAATGATTCATCATTTAATATATTCAAATTCTTTAGGGGAAGGAGCTATTTAATGTAACACTACTGTCAAAAGGCTCTTATGGAATTTTTTTTTTGGTTGGATGACCTTGCCGACTTCCTCACGAAACGATTTAACTTTCGAACTACTCGCGCCTTCTCCCGGCTTTGATTTGTAATGTACGAAGTGCATTTCTTTACGAAGTGACGGAGTTGAGGCACATTCCAAAATTCCTTGTACCATCATCCAGAAATCGAGGATTCGATCCAACAGCCTTTCACAGGCTACTCTTTGTATATTCTAATGAGCTGTTTTGTTGTTGCTGGGTATTGCGTCACGGGACAGGTCCCCGTTTTTCTTAAATGAAGCAAAATGCAAGAGTAACAAAACACGTACCTGAAAAAATGTAAAACTCGTTTTGAAGTAATTAATACTTGCTTTAATGGAAGAGTTCACGACTGATAATTAACCCTAAAAGGACCGCTACCTATTGGTAACTTTTCAAATACACACATTCATAACTTAACCTTTAACGCCAATATTGTTTGTAGGGTTAAGGGATAGGCACTCAAAAGCTAAGAGAACTTTTAAGATTATTTTTCCCTCAATAATTCAAACAAACTATCGTAATCAATGACCACGCTTACAAACGACTAAGAAATAAAAATATCCCTGTATTAAAAGTAGTTTGTTGCAACACCTACAACCCTACGTCACAGGCGGAAGGTGGAAATGTCGCCCGCCTACATTGGATTTTGTTACACCACCAATACTCTACTTGGCTAACAACAGATTCCATGCAAGTAAAATAAACCAACAGTACAAAATGGAAAATATTTCTATAATAGAGATTAAAAATACCTTTTCAGCAACAGCAGCAAATATCAGATTAACTGAGGGCATATTCGTAAGAAAGAAACCTGACAAAATTAAGTGGACAATGAACTAACCTAAATTTATTCCAGTGATAAACTCTAATTTGTACAAGAATGAGGGTATATGTGAAATATAGTGGAAGGTATTCTTAAATATTATTTCCTACTTCGAACAAATATCTTCACACAGAGAACTAAATTTAACAACCCCTTATGGACGACTGAGTTGAATTCATAGTTTCAAATATGCATTTACAACTGTGGAAAATTTGGGAGTACCGAAATGGAAGACCCACCTAATCTTGGATAAGCCATATTGACATTAAAATAAATAATAACAACAAAAAGTAACTCAGAAGGAGAACATGAACTCTTGCTGAGAAAAATTAGACACCAATGAAGAAACAAATATGGGATGAAAAGAAAAAAAAGATCCCATAGCTAGAAATAGCAACACGGTTTTGGGAAGAAGAAAAAGAAAGACGAAAGAAGCCGGAATAAAAATGTTTTATGGTGTCAAGAATAAAATTTATAAAGTTCAAGGTAAGAAGTTCATAAATTTCCCTTCGGTTATTAAATTTAGGTTAAATAAGCTGACATTTCAGCTGTAATTGTTTAACAAAAGAGTATGGAAGTCCTGTTTATGGACAAATAGTTAGGCTGGTTCATCTTTGGCCTAGGTCTTCCATCTCATCAACATAGCCTAGGTTGTGTTTAGGCTACTCTGGTTGGAGCAGGACCTATTTTTTCCATATCTATAATGGTGGCCCGTGTGGGGAAGGGTTATTTGCTGTGAAAACCTTAACCTTGAATAAAATAAAATAAAATTAATTACGCCTTATCAAACATTTTGACATCTGAACAGAATTTATTCCATGTTTGGCTTTTTCAAATACTTACTACATATAAATAATAATAAATTACGAAGCCCTAACTAAAAATAAGAAATAATTCAAATGCTTCAAAACTTATCATTTGGTCATAAATGTGGTAAAATTCTAGAATAAGGGTAATCAGAAGCCTAGCCTATTTAACCAAAATAAAGCTTATTTATAGAGTTGAAAGGGTTTTAGGATTTTGGGGACTTAATTTTGGAAAAATAAAATAAACAAAATATGGCTGAATGTGAAGCAATTGAGGCAAAGATTAAATCATTAAAAAGGAAGAGATCAGCAAGGAAGGGAGTCATTACCAGGCTTTTAACTACCTTTAATAGCAAAGAAAATCCAAATAAAAGGGATTATGATACTATTTTGGGTGGTTTAAATAGAATTAAACAGGAAATAATAATTATAGATGAGGAAATTGTTACAGAAACTGATGCGTTAAATGTTGGTGAAGAGACATATACAGCACTTTTGTGTGAACAAGAACAGAATATTTTTGAAATAGATTCTCACATAAATTTATGCTGCTTTAGATAATCTACCAAATAATTTAGAGGCTACAAATCAAAGTTTGATTGAGGCCTTCAGAAATGTATCCATTTCTAATGATGACAATAAACAACTAAAAGCCAAGTTACCAACATTACAAGTACCAATATTTGAGGGTGATCGAACAAAATTTCAGTCTTTTCTAGAAAAATTTGATAGTTTAATTGGCAACAAAGATTATATATCTGATGTTGACAAATTCAGTTATCTCCTTAATTATTTAAAGGGCCCAGCCCTAAAACTGGTTGATGCCTTACCGGCAATTGGCAGTTCATATAAAATAGCTCTCAAATTACTAGAAAGAAATTTCCTAAATAAAAAAGAAATAGTAAATGATTTAGCAATAAAATTAAAAAATATAAAACCAGCCAAGGATAACCATCAGGATCTGTACAATTTCTATTGTGAAATTGAATGCATGTTAGGTCATCTACAAAATAATGATATAGATCTAGAGAAATCAGCATGGTTTATCCAAGCCATAATATTTGATTGTTTACCTACCCAAATTAGGGATATTTTCCAAAGAATAACGGGAAATACATACCCTACCCTTGATGAAATAAGGAATGAATTTCCAAATGTTTTGTCAATGTACAAATCTTCAAAGATTGATTCACAAGATAACAAACAAAGAAAATACAAACCACACAACAACAAAAAGACAAATCAGAACAAAAAGTGATAGGTCTAACTCCTACACTACGAAATTTTAATGTTACGACAGAATTTGTACGTAAGTGTAAATTTTGTTCGGCTGATGATCACTATAGCACACGATGTACTAAATATGTAGACTTAGAATCCCGGATAAATAGGTGTTCTCAGTTAAACCTTTGTACTAAATGCACAGGTGCAGGACATACTAACAAAGACTGCAAAACAAAAATAAGATTCAAATGTGTTAATTGTGGAAGTTTAAATCATGTCTCTTGTCTTTGTGATTCATTTAAAAATTCAAATAAACAAAACCTAAAGAAAAATGAAAAAACATTTAATGGACATATATCAATAAATAATGTCAATAAAAATTCTAGTGTACTCCTACCTACAATAACCTTGGATTTAAAAAATAAAGAAGGTGGGACAACTCCTATAAGATGTCTAATAGATTCTTGTTCCCAACAAACATTTGTAGATCAATCATTAGTTAATCAATTAGGCCTACAAACTCATAAAAATGAACAAGAATTGTGTATAACATCATTTGTCAAAGAAAATGATATACAGTCAATTTAGATCTGGATATACCCACAGAGAATAAAACAACAAACATAGAAGTAGTAGTCATTGAACAAGTTGGTCAACAAAAATTTAAAATACCAAATTTAAAAGAAGTAATACAACAACTTAAAAAGCAATATAAAATTGCAGATAGAAATTTAAATGATGATATAATAGATAATGTTCAAATGTTAATTGGAGCTGATTATATTCACTTAATTCAGAAGGGCATAGTCAGAATAGGAGATGGGATTGCTCTAGATACTCACTGGGGTATAGCTCCACTGGGACACATAGATAAATATAAAATAACAATGAAAAATAAAAATATATGACTAACAAACTTGCCCTATTATGACAAGGTCTTACACAACTCAAATAATGACATAAATACTGAAATATTAAATAAATCATTAACAACTGAAGAATTAGATAAAGGTGTACAACAGCTCTGGCTATTAGAGTCAGTGGGGGTGCAAGATGGTGATCATACAGATGAAAATCAATTAATGGCTGAAAATTTTGAAAACACCATCATGTATGAAAATGGCCATTATTCAATTGAACTACCTTGGAAGATCAATAGTCCAAAATTAAATGATAATCTAAAGGTAGCTAAAGGTCATCTCTATAATTTGATGAAAAGATTAAAAAATGACAAGAGAATTAAAATGTATGATGATGTTTTCAAGGACCAGTTAGAAAAAGGCTTCATTGAAGAAGTTAAAGATCACCCCTTTAAAAAAGACAACTGCCATTATCTTACTCACACAGGAGTCTATAGAAAGGATGCACCCACAACAAAACTTAGAGTTGTGTATAACTGTAGTCTTAAAGATGGCAATAAGCATAGCTTGAATGACTGTCTCATAGAGGGGCCTAATCTTATTTCAGACCTTGTAAAAATCCTTCTAAGATTTAGATTAGATGACTATGCAGTTCAAAGTGATATAAGCAAAGCTTTTTTGAGAATTCATCTGAAAAATAACTATGACAAAGATCAACTAAGATTCTTGTGGTTTAATGATCCATATGACTTAAATAAAGGGTTTAAAACATTTAAATTTAATGTGGTTTTGTTTGGAGCAAATGCAAGTCCTAGTTTACTGGCTTTAACCATCAAACATCACTTAAATTTGTATGATGAAAATGATTTAACTGTTCAGTTCTTGAAAGATCACTTCTATGTAGATAACCTTGTAGGATCAACCAAAACAGAGTCAGAATTAAATGAAGTTTACATAAAAGCAGATAAAATAATGAAAGAAGGTAATTTTGAATTAAGAGAGTGGATCACAAATAATGAGAGACTAAATCAAAAAATAAAATCAGAAGACAAAGGATTAACAGAACCAACAAACAGGGTGAAAACATTAGGCATGATCTGGGATTTGAACTCAGATTCTAAAGTTCATGACTCACTCTGCACAAAAGGCTACACCTTAGATACAACAGCTAACACAAAAAGAAAGATCTTATCCGAAAGTTCAAAAATATTTGATCCTATGGGTTTACTCCTTCCTTCTACTATCAGATCCAGGGTTCTTTTACAAGAATTTTGGAAACAGAAAGTAGACTGGGATGATCCTATAACCAATAAACAACAAGATAGCTGGAAAAGGTTAGCTAAAGATCTCAATAAATTACAAAACATAAATATTCCCAGAGTTTGTGGACACAGAGATACACCTCAAACCTTGCATGTATTTGGTGATGCCAGTGAAAGGTATATGGCTGTTGCGCTTACCTTGTAGGTGAGGATGGCAGCCATTTGATCTATGCCAAGGGGAAAGTAACACCCTTAAAACAAAAGAAAACTATTCCTCAGCTTGAACTACTTGCGGGTTATCTAGCTGTAAAAATAACAGTATTTCTCCATGAAGTCTATTATGATGTAAACATCACAACTACATATATTTGGCTTGACAGTCAAATCTGCTTGGCATGGATCAACTCTGATGAGTTAAACTCAAAAAAACATCTTTGTCCGTAACAGATTAAGAGACATTAAAGAAGCTAGACAAAATTTGGACATAACCTTCAGATACATTCCAACAAAACAAAATCCTGCAGACTTTCTCACAAGAGGATTATCCTGTAAATTACTAAAATCCAACAAAAATTGGTTTCATGGACCTGAATTCATTCAGGATGAAACAATGTGGCCAGCAGAACAAATTAATGTAAAACTTAACATGATAACCACAAATAAAGTTGAGCCACTATTAGATTATAGCAATTATTCTGACTTTGGCAAACTTGTAAGGGTAACATCTTACTGTCTCAGATTCATTCACAACTGTTTAAAGAAAATAAATAAACAAAGAAATAATGATAATGAAATGTATACAAGTCTAGCTACCAAATATTGGATTAACCACATACAACAAACAGAATACAAAAATGAAATAGATTTTCTAACAATTGGTAAACAAATGAACAAAGTACCCTCTGTGGTAATAAACTTGAATCTTTACATTGACAAAGATGGCTTATTAAGATGTAAGGGTAGATTAAACAAATCACATATAACAGTAAACAACCTCCTCTTCTTCCTAGGTTCCATCACATTACAACCCTAATTATTAGAGAGAAACACAATGAACTTTATCACATGGGCGTTCCACAAACATTAAATGCCATTAGAAAGTTGTATTGGATACCCAAAGGCAGAATGACTGTAAAGACAGTTTTGAATAACTGTGTCACCTGCAAAAGGATTCATTCCAGATCTTTCAGGAAGACCAATCCTCCTGATTTGCCAAGAGAGAGAGTCACCTTTAATAGGCCTTTTGAAACAGTTGGCATAGACTATACAGGAAGTTTGACTGTTGGTCTGGGAAGAACAGAACAAAAAATGTACATCATACTTTACACATGTTCATCTTCTAGAGCAGTCAGCTTAGACATAGTGAGTGATCTCTCCACAGAATCATTTGTCTATAGCTTTAGAAGATTTTGTGCTAAGCATTCTGTACCCAAAATTGTTTGGACAGATAATGCAACCTATTTCAAGGCTGGTGAAAACCAAATAAATGACATATTACAAAATTCACATACCATAACATATCTACAAAATGAAATAAAATGGAAATACATCCCTGTTGCCTCACCATGGTATGGAGCAATCTGGGAAAGGAATATCCAAACAATAAAGAATTGCCTAAAGAAATCAATAGGTAAAAAACAAATTGAATTCTTTGAACTTCTCACTCTCATTAGTGAAATTGAGAATGTTGTCAATAACAGACCTCTTACTTATGTAGGGGATAATATTAATGATGTAGAGCCTCTCACCCCAAATCATTTGATTAAGGGAGAAGTCATTAACCTTCTACCTGATTACAATATCTCCTTGGATGATCCACCTTGGAGTGATAATAATCATGATTTGCAAAATAGATTATCAATTTATCACAAATAACAAATATAAAAACAAAATTTAAAAAGCAATGGAGTGATGAATACCTTGTTGGGTTGAGAGAGAGACATAAATATATACAAAACAAAGACTGGGTTAATGAAATCAGGGTAGGAGATGTAGTTCTAATTAGACAAAATACACCAAGACAGTGTTGGCCATTAGGTAGAGTTTTAGAACTAAAAACTGGGGAAGATGGATTAACCAGGGTTGTAAAACTTAAAACTGCTTCAGGTGAAACTATAAGAGATGTATCACTCTTATACCCCCTAGAAGTAGGACCAACTACTGTTAACAAAAATGATCAAGATGATGAATCTATAATAGATTCTGATGATGATCAAAATTTGACCCAAACTATACCAAACCTAACCTGTTCAATAAATGATGTAACTAGTCCTACTACTACAATAACCTATACCACAAATAGTAGACCACAACGTTCAACTGCTCTACGAGCTAGGCAGATGTTACAACAAAAGATAAGGGCTGGAGTATTGTAATATTTCCTATGGAAAATAAATTAAAATGCAACACCCTTTCATTTTGAAAAGGGTGAAGACTTTATAAAATGCTACACTTTTTATATTAAAAAGTGAGGAAAAACAAAAATGGAATAACAAATAAAACATAAATTATAGGTAATCTAAGATGGGTTAACAAATATTAAAGAAAAAATTGGGTTTCACATGCAATTTTTCCTTTCTGGCTGGCCCCAATGTGTGGAAAATTTGGGAGTACCGAAATGGAAGACCCACCTAATCTTGGATAAGCCATATTGATTAAAATAAATAATAACAATAAAAAATAACTCAGAAGGAGAACATGAACTCTTGCTGAGAAAAATTAAAAAGACACCAATGAAGAAACAAATATGGGATGAAAAGAAAAAAAAGATCCCATAGCTAGAAATAGCAACACGGTTTTGGGAAGAAGAAAAAGATCGGGATAAGCTGAATAAGGAGAATGATAGGGAGGACGAAAGTAAGACGAAAGAAGCCGGAATAAAAATGTTTATTATGGGTGTCAAGAAATAAAACATTTATTAAAACTTCAAGGTAAGAAGTTCATAAATTTCCCTTCAGTTATTAAATTTAGGTTAAATAAGCTGACATTTCAGCTGTAATTGTTTAACAAAAGAGTATGGAAGTCCTGTTTATGGACAAATAGTTAGGCTGGTTCATCTTTGGCCTAGGTCTTCCATCTCCAACGTAGCCTAGGTTGTGTTTAGGCTACTCTGGTTGGAGCAGGACCACAACAAATTCAGGCATTAAAGGGTTAACTTAATTCTATACAGACAAGACCAGTTCCATGACGATGAAAGAAGTAAAAAGTCGAAGACTTGGAAATGTTACTTAATTTTAATCCTTTAGACGCGATGTAAACACAACCGTAGAACGATTTTTTTATTAGCGTAAAACGTGGTATTCGACTTCTCTCCATGCCCAGAAAAAGTGTTTCCATTTATGCGGTGGTCGACACTTTTACAGAACAGGCCTTGGAAACAAAATCCGGGTCTAAAGGGTTAAAAATAACATCACTAAAAGCAGGAATTTTTTGTTTGAAAAAAATTTATCAGTAGTAGGAACGGTAACAGCCATGTCCCATATCCCCAAAGGAAGTGAAGGGTAGGGGCTCGAGCCCGGGATACCTTAATCAGAGCCAATTAAATTGGGGTGGCCAGCCCACCGCTTCTCTATGATAAAGAAAAGATAACTGCCTAAGCTCTAGGCAGCACTGGGGTTCGAACCCATGAATCAGAGGAGCCTTAGCACTGCCAAATGGCGCCCTAATTGATTGAGCCACGGGACGCTTGAAAGAACGAGATAGAAGTAAAAAATATTTTAGAAAAAAAAAAAAAAGCTGACAACTTCCCAAAACAATAACTTCTCAATTTCTAAGTTATTACAACCCCAAAACATTACTAACCCTGACACTGCGAGAACAGTCTCCTGTCTTCGCTTCTTTAAACAAATTGGACACTTGGTTACATCCAACTGACTGTCGGATTCACTCTTTTCTCTCTGAGAAAGAAATGAAGTTAGTTACAAACACCGACTGTATACGAGCATAAAGGAAAGGACTTTCCTCGTTATCAATATTACAATATAAAATAAAATAAGATTAATAAATACATACAATGTATTGAAAAACTAAGTTTTAACCAGTCACTTAGTTATTCTCGATAATTAAGAGTGGAAAAAATTAAAACTATGGTCGGATTATCTTCTCTCCTTTTCTTACTTTGTGAGGGGGTGGGGGAATAGGGCTGGACGCAAACAATTTATTCGAAGAATTACTCGAATAAAACCAATCCAAAAACTGAAGAAAGAAGGCACCTATTTCTAGAGAATTTTGAAGACCCCATCCCACCGATTCTATCACCCACCATCCAAATTCCTTCAATGATCTGGTGGGAAATATGTTAGAATTAATTAATTTAAAATTAGCGAGTAATCTTAGAATAAATATAGTGTGTTAAAGTTAACCGACATCTGGGAAACAACAATGGAATACTTAATATGAACTTAAATAAGTTATCAGAATAATTTAAAATGAACAACGAGCAAGAGTGTTATTCAATGGCGATGAAACTTTAAGCTTCAAAGCACTTAGCTTTATCAATTTAGTCTTGGCTTCAAACAAATATGTGGCCTGCTACTTTGGTCTAAACAAGTGGTTCTTAAACTTTTTTGCCTTGAGTTATAATTTTGTTTTCAAAAAGACGTACTGAAGAAAATTGCTGCCTTTAATGCATGTAAAATATACGAGTTAAGTTTAATATTTTCTTAAGTGTCTGAAGTTCCCAGCACAATACAACGATTTATTTTTGTTACCTTATATTGCCGTAACTAAGCCGATTAGATCGTTTATCGATGTATTCCTCATCTTGTTCCGTAAGACGAGACAAAAAAACGCCACTTAAATGAAGCAATGGGGAATGCACCTTCCGTTTCCCCGTTAGTGTTAGGTATCTGCAATATAACAAATAGTAGTTCAATAAATGGAAGTGAAAGAAAAGCCATTAAGAATAACGGCGGTTCTTTCTCGTGTAAAAAGAAAATCCTTAATTTTTACAGATTTTTTAGAAATAACATGTTTACGGTTTCGAACTTCGAGGAATACCGATCAATGCCGCACTCAAATGATGTGGGTTCCCATTTAGTATGGAGACGAGATGTAGATCATGCTGTATACAAAACAACTTTCGATCGTCGTTACCTCATATAATAGACGAGAGTTGTTAACTGGATTACAAGGTGAATCTTTGGCCACAATGCAATGAAGATAGATTTCAATTTTTCTTTAAGTTTCTGAAATGAAAAGACACGATTGGAAATCAAGGATCCCACATTTTATCTAGCTTTATTGCATTTCCTTTGCTCATATTGACAAACCGGAGTCAAACCCTATTCTCTAAAAATGCTAAAATTAGTTTACATAAAATGCTCATTAATAATATGTTAGCCTGGTCAAAATCAACTTTTATTTTCTTTATTTAAAGTCTTTTACTTCTAATATTCTATGAATTATTATTAATTCTGTTCACTTCAAAAGATTACAGGTAAGCTGACTGTTTCAATCGATTCAAACAGTTTTTGAAACAAGGAACAAGAATTCCAACTCTATTCATGGAATTCTTGTTGCTTTACAAACTGAAGTTCTGCCACGTTTAACAGAATGCTAGAGCCAGTCATCTATGTTATTTTGTATTTTCATGAAAATATTTGTATTTATGGGGATTACTTTATTACACTTGCAGTGATTCATTATACGTTGCAGGAGTTGCTTTATAACCAATACGATCCATGGGCTTGTTCTATAACTTGTTCCATTTACCAAGTGTAAAGGAACGTGGAATTGCTATGCTCACACCAAAAACGAAATTCAGAGAAATCAATTTATGTAAGTAAAATTCTTTGAACAACAACCAATGCGAAAACAATTAGTAGATCAACAATACTACAAAAAACTGTTACAATAGGTAAGATACCGAAGACATATACAGTGGCGCTCACGAGTATTCGTACAGAGAAATATTTCAGTTATATTCGTCTTTATCTTTTGTACCACGAATAGGATAGTTATGAAAAGTTCATCATTGTTCGTTTGCAAAAATTTAGCAAATAAAAATAGTAGTTCAACTCCAACATATATTGTAAAGCAAAGAATTTGAGGAAAACCAAAAAAAGTTAAAATGCAAACGTTTCCATACATTTACTTACAAAATTATTTAATACTTTGTGGGTGCCCACCTTTAGCTTGAATGACTTCAATCATTTGTTTTGAGTATTTTTCTACAAGGTTTCGACATTTCTCAGTAGAAATTTTAGCCAACTCTTCTAAAGAAAATTGTTGCAATTCATTAAGATTCGAAGGGTTTCTCTTGCGGACAGTTTTTTTTTTAAATCAAACCATAAATTTTTAATAGAGATCTGAAGCTTTGACTGGGCCACTCGAGAAGCTTGAAATGCTTTTCTTCAAGCCATCGCATGGTGCTCTTACTTTTATGTTTCGGATCATTATCTTGTTGCAGTACCCAATTGCGACCCATTCGCAACTTCCAACTGAAGGCAATATGTTTTCTTCTAAAATTTCCTGATATTTCTTCGAAGTCAAGATTCCATTGATGACAACAAGCTTTCCTGGACCAGAAGCACTAAAGCATCCCCAAAGAAGCAAACTACCACCATACCACCACCATGTTTAACCGTAGGAAGGATGTTTTTTTCCTCAAATGCCGTATTTGATTTTCACCAAACATACCGTTCCTCGTTGTTCCCGAATAATTAAATTTTGGTCACATCTGTCCAGAGAACTTTCTTCCAGAATTAAAATCTATAATTTTGACGAACCTTGGCGTACTTTAAAAGAGCTTTGTGCACTTTCCGTAGTAGAGGTTTTGTTCATGCAACTCTTCCATGCAGACCATACCATTCCTTCTCAATGTACGACGTACAGTAGAGGGATAGACATCGATCTTAGACAATGTTAATGTTTGGCAAATATTACCTGTACTCACTCGTAAATTCGCAGCAGCCATTCTTTCAATCCGTCTAGCCGTACGTTCTGAAATCTTACAAGGCCGTCCACACCTTGGTAGCGTTTTCATTGTTCCAAAGCCTTTCCATTTCTTTATAACTGCAGCAACTTTCCTAAATGGAATTCGAAGTTCTCCTATCTTCCTATAACTCTTTCCAGACTCATTTGCAGCAATAACACATCTCCTTAGATCTGTAGACAGCTCTTTACCACGACGAGCTCACTGCTTACTAATGGCTTGTACAGTCATCCGTCTTCCATAAAGAATCAAAGAGAAAAGTCTCGGATTCAGAATTGCCAACAGTCTCACATCAATAAACAGCCAACTACTGTACTGATAAAAAATTTTATAGTGGACACACAAAGTATTAAATAATTTTATAAATAAATGTACGAAAAATTTTGCATTTCAACTTTTTTTAATTTCCTCAAATTCTTTGATATTTCACATTACTGTATACGGTGAAGCTAAAGTATTTTTTTTTTTAATTTTTCCAAAAAGACCGTTAAACTTTTCATTACCATTCTATGCATGGTACAAAAAATAAAGACGAATATAACCGAAATATTTCTCTGTACGAATACTTATGAGCGCCACTGTAGGCTCTGTGTTGGGCAAGCAAAAGGATAACTTCTAATTAACATTCCGAATTAGTAAGACTATAAAACTTTTGGTGAGAAAACAAGTACATCAGCGAGAATGCAACTTCCCAATAGTCATATAGTTTCTAAGTCAACTTCTAAGTGTGAAGTTTAATAGTTATTTCAAAATACGGCATTAATAGCTATGGTGAAATTTACTTCCTAAATCTTCCAACACCTTCCTCTATATTTCAGTATAAAATGGCTGAGAAGAAGTATGTTAATATTTTAACTTACTTTCTGTGAATGGGGTCCTCTCGCTCTTTCTTCTTCAATGGTGTGAAGGTATTTATTCAATGCGTGTCTAGCATATGGAGTAACAGTGAGAACCAAGAGAGATTTCACTAAAAGCTCCCGATGAAGAGAAAGTGGTTTAGGAAGCTCCAACTTCTCATTTAGAGGAACTCTTTTAAGGTCATAAAAGTTCTCAGCAAATGAAGCACCTTGTCAATATATTAACATTAATATAAGTTAGACCAAATATAAATGAGGAAAAAATAGTCCAATCATAGTTCATTGAAAACTTATAATTTAATAAATTCTTACAGGGCTTAAAGATAAAGTATATTACACCAAAAGTTCCTTTTGACTGAGAAAGACTGCCTTTTCACAATAAAATTAATAGAAAAGATAGGATAAACAGTACCCTAATTCTAAATACACCATAAACATGTGAAAAAAAATCATGGGAGTGTAAAACTAGTTTAACCCAGCCAATTCTGCTACAAAGCATTTAGTCAATAACTTAAGTCAGTTTTAACTAATACCAATAATACAACTACCATGGCTGTGGGTCGTGGTTCGGATTCCATGTTAAGCTGCAGGTTTAAGGTGCAGCAACAAGCTTGACCTTCATCAGAATGAACAATTCAGGTGGAAGCAAAACCAAGGTTACCAATAATAATAATAATAATAATAATAATAATAATAATGCAGTAAACACTTGTACTTTTCCGTTTGCAACAATCTACATTATTGCAGTGAACATATACTGTACTTAAAATGAAGTCAACATAATAAGATTATTTAATATAAAAATTCTAAAGTACAACCTAATATAGAATTATTATTAATATAGAGTAGGGGACTACAATATTTTATAATATTTAGAGATTAGCTACTTAGGGAAAATGTAAATTTATGCGTAATTTATCAAGCTTTGTCTTTTTTATGAATGAAAAATGTATTTTATATAATTACACTTTAAAATGAGTATGAATTACCATAAATATTGGGGGGTTTTGCATGTTCAACTTTCTATAAATATAGATTGTTTTGTAATGAAAATTTTAAAATTTCAAAGAATCAGTAAGAGAAATGGCTAAATTTGGACAATACTGATTAATCAGTACACCACTAATATATATATATAATATATATATATATATATATACATACACGCACACACACACTGAAAGTACTAATATTTATTTTTATTACAAATAATATTCATACACATAAATATACCTTAAAACTGGTAGCTAGCTAAGTTTCATGTCAACGTAATATGATAAAGATTTAATTTACATTTTCCATAACACAATGGAGTACACTAAAGGTAGGTCTTAAAATTTTAAGTTTTGATGTGGTCCAAACACTTAGCTGTAAAATCAGATTAGGCCCTATATTTTCCATGAATATATAACTAGGTCCTATACTGTATATGAATTTGGCTTCAGCCATAAATGAAACTACGTATATTAAATGGATTAAAAAGTATTTATCATTAAAATTTAATTTCAGAAGCATTTACAAAGAAAAAAATAAAATAAATTAAAATAAAATATTTTCTTTTTGGAAAAAAATTTTTGCTTAATAATTAAAATGGAATAGTGAATACAAGATTTAATTGCTTTTTTTTTATACATACTTGTATAGTTCTCACCAGTTTTTATTTGTAATTAAAATTAAAAATCAATTTAATTAGCAATGATGAAAATTAGCGAAAGTCCTAAACCTAGCAAAATAAAGCCCTCTTATGAATTCTTCAGTTCAAAAACAAAACAGAAAACACTTCAAACTTTCTTTATTTTAAGGAAAAGGTCCTACATGTTCCAAATTCTAATACATGCTAAACACCTATTTCCAGGGCTGTGGAGTCGGAGTCGGTCAATTTTGAGTGGAGTCGGAGTTGGAAGTGCATAGTTGGATGGAGTCGGAGTCTGTGCAAATCCTTCAACTATAACCATAGCAGCCTAGGCCTAGGCCTAGCTCAATTTTATGAATAAAATAGATTTAACCTAATGTTTTAATATATAATATAATATATAAATAATATATATATAAATAATATATAATATATAAATAATATATAAATATAGTTGCTTATAATTAATAAGGATTATAATTAATTAATTAACATAATTAATAATAAGGAAATTCAAAAATTCAGTTTAGGTTAGTACATTTTGTTACAGATGTTTATAATAATACAAAAACATCTTACTAATTTGCTAAACCAATAATAATCTTATTTTGTTTAAGCTTCAATCAGTTTGTATTTTGGGATTTATTGTAATTTTTGAATAAAGAGAAAAAAAGCCATTAAGGCATAGTTACAGCCACTAAGTAACCTGATGAGTCATGTGGTGGTGACGAAATGCCTTGTTTATGAATCTCCAGTTGGCCTAATAAAGCTAATCGTAATCAATTTGCCTTAACATTCCATCGGAGTCGGAGTCGTAATTATACAAGTCAGATTTCTGGAGTCGGAGTCGGAATGTTAAAATTTTTGGAGTTGGAGTTGGCAAATTTTATCACCGACTCCACAGCCCTGCCTATTTCCCACTCTCCAATGTGTGGCAATGCTTGAATTTGGCACTGAAGAGACATCAATTACACACGCAAGGATACATACAAATTGCATCACTGGGATTAAAATATAGCCTAACCTCAACCTAAGGTATCTTTCTACCTTTCATGAAAAGACTGGGGGTAAGCCTCTTATTTTATTTCTTTTTCCTTTTAGTTCTTGTTACACATATATTTTTTTTTTTTAAGTTTGGGAAGAACCGATTCGCCTCTATTTAAAAGGGCATATCTCAGCGGAAAAACAAAGAAAAAGTGAGAGGAAAGACAGAGGAAAAAGAAAGGGTGGAGGGGACAGTCGAAGTGGAAAAAGACCAAGGATGAGAAAGACTGCAGGGTCGAGCCCCATCATCCTTGGGTGCTAGGGCCGGGAGGGCACACGTGAAACCTCCAGGAACAAGCACGTACAAACGAGCACAAAGAGCACTCAAGAGCACGAGCTTAGAACCCCCTTGCGGGGTGTTACACATATATATAAACTCCACATTTGTTTACATAGTTGCTAATGACATTCATTTTTTATGCATTCTTCTTCTACTTCTCACACTTACACACTCAATTATATACCTTTTCACATTTCTATCATAGCATACTTCTTTCCATTCTCATCTTCAATCACTTTTCCAATTCACATTCATTTATCAAATATTGTCAATATTTTACACCAATCATACTTCTCAAATTATTCATCTTGTGCGCTCTTACTTTTGGCAATCCATACATCAGTGTTGGCACAAATACACCTTCACGTGAACCTTTTGTTGTATCTATACTCAACTAGCTCCTTTCTACTAGAACTTTTATTACACACGACCTTCCCTGCTTCACTCTACTTTCAATTTCAAATATACTCGCAATTGTTTTGTCAATCAAGCATCTAAATCTTTAAATTTTTTCAGTCTATAAATTTGCTCCATTCACTACAACTTTACATGCTGACTGTCATTCTCTCTCAAAGATAAGAGCCTTGCTTTTATTTACATTTATTTTCAACATTCTTCTTTCACATAGCTATGCTAATAAAACTCATCACTTCTTAATTATTTTCTGATTCACCCTGAAGCATCACATAATAAGCATACATCAATGCAACAGCTAACACTTATTCTCTTCCAAATTCAGATTTACTCCTCTCTCTAATATTTTTGCTTTCATCTTGGGCATTATCCCATCCATATACACATTAAACATCCCCACCTCCCTCATTCTCCAACATTAATAATGAACTAGTCACTCAACTCACCCTTAACTCACATGATGTACACTTTTTTGAGAATTCTTAAATTGGGGTGTGCTGACTGGCAAGAAGTGCCTCTGGAACAGTGCTCCTTATCTAAGCAATTCCATTGTTAAAGATAGCAATATAAATAATTTGTAAAAGAAAGTGTCTCAGCACAATGACCATAACATCCATCAGAGAAATGATGACTTCTTGTATAAAATAATTTAAAAAATCATTTAAAACAATCATTAAAATTGTACTGAAATCATTCACCTTTGTTTAATTTACATTGTCTTATGTTTTAGTTATACAGGGAGTCCCACAAAAATGCTGTTATAGTGCATGAATCAGCCAATTAGTGCCACTCATGCAGCTGCCTGTGTTTGTTAAATGTTCAATTATGTGTAACTATTAATGAATTTAATTTAACCTTTCAAATGTTCTGTGTAATGATTCCTCATAACTATATCACACACGTCATTTCATGTAATATGCAGTGACGTTGGTTGATTTTGGCCTTCACAGCTCCTATCCTGTTTTTCCCACAAGATCTTCAACAATGACTTTCATAATTAAGGAACAGTCATGAAATTGTAGGATTTTATTATAACAACATTAACAATAAAATAATTAAACTTACCATAATTTGATAGATAATGAAACTGAAGGAGTGTATGTAAACAGAAAAATATTTCATTGGCATACAGAAAACATTTGCCAAATTTTGATGGATTTTTCTCAGCCAAAACCTGAAATGATAAAATAAAGGTATTGGCTTGTACAGTAATATTTTATATATATTAAGTCCTTGCTAATCTGACAATGTGGCAATTGGAGGGTTACAATAGCTAAAGTCAGAATAATGGGGTTCCTCCCTAAGTTATCATGAGCTTATCAGTTTATGAAAATCGTATTGTTATATATATATATAAGCACACCGGACAAAAAATTAGTCACCCCTAATAGCACCGATAGTAGGAAGTTCAAGGTCACACAGAGGCGCTGATGTAGCATTGGTAAGTGACAAGTAGCAGTGATGTAGCACACAGGATCAGATCTGTTTCGTGAGGTGGTGAAGAACAGTGTGTGTGTTGGATATAGTCTGCAAAATGGGTCATGAGGCAGACGTTACTCAGTGGCAAAAAGGAGCCATCATGTTTGGCAGAGCCCACGGACACAAAATGTCTGAAGTAGCCCAATTTGTTGGTGTCAACGCGACTGTCCAGCGAGTTTACAAAGAGTGGTGTAGTTCGCAATCAACTGACAATCGACGGCGTAACTGTGGCTGGAAAACAATTCTCGACAATAGGGGCCCCCGCCATGTTTCTCGTCTAGTAACTGCAAATCGTTTTCAAACCAGAGAACAATTGCTCCAAGAAACCAATGAGGTTCTCCAGCGACCAATTTCCGAACGGACATTGCGACAAGAACTGCATGCGATGGACATCTGGAGCAGGGTACCACGGAAGAGGCCGCTGTTAACAGCAAGTCACAAATTGGCACGTTATAAATGGGCTCAGAGGCACAAAAACTGGACTGCGGCAGATTGGAAACGTGTAATTTGGTCCGATGAGTCCCGTTTTTGTTTGTTCTCCAATGATGGGAGGCGATGAGTACATCGCAGGTCCAATGAAACCTTTAATCCTGAATGCGTCGAAGGTGTTGTTCAGGCTGGAAACAGAAAGTGGAGCGCAGGAATAGACACCCACGGACTCTGGTGGAACTTCGGGACTGGCTGATGAACAAGCAAATTGATGTTCAGTACATGCACAACCTCGTAGTCTCTCTGCCTCGCCGATTCATGCGGTTATCAAGGCCAGAGGCACCGTCACACGTTATTAGGTACATTCTGAGAGGGGTGACTAATTTTTTGTCCGGTGTGCTTATATATATATATATATATATATATATATATATATATATATATATATATATATATACACACGGTATAACTTTGTGTAAAGTTACTGATCTTTTTATTGTAAACTATTTAATATTACCATACTATTATTATAATAATAAATAACTATAAAATAAGTAGAGAACATATAAATGCAAACAACTCACCAGATTATCTGTGCAGTCAGACTTGTAATGATCAAGGGGTTCACATGTTCACAGTAATTGTTTACAGTACTGTACATATACATATTTCTAATTTTTTATAAAGGAATACAAACAGGCCATTAATCGCCATCACTAGTGAGAATGAGTGTTGAAATACTGAGAGGTCAGATTAGCTTACCAGGGACTTGCTACATACAGTGTGGTAAATAATGATTGCCCCCACCCCCCTGCACAGATGAAACTAATAGAGGTACAAAAAACTGATTGTTGCAACTTTTAGACAATTTAATTCTACATCTAAACAAAACCACTCAATAGTTGGTGTTGCCTCCTTGTGCTTGGTGGATGGCTTCAAGTTGGCAAGGGTAGGAGGTGAGGAGAGACTTGAAAAGGTTAGTGTTGTACTCAATATTTCAGAGGATTGTTTCGATGTGCTGCTCCATGGTCCAGCAGCAGAATCAGGTGGCTGGTGGTTCAGCAAGCATCAGGGATTCCATTCAGTCTTTCAGGATGGATCCTGAAAGATTCTAGCACCAGACCATGGAGCAGCACATCAAAACAATCTTCCAAAATCTTGAGAATGACACTGACCATTTTGAGTCTCTCCTCACCTCCTACCCTTGCCAACTTGAAGCCATCCACCAAGCACAAGGAGGCAACACCAACTATTGAGTGGTTTTGTTTAGTACGTAGAATTAAATTGTCTAAAAGTTGCAACAATCAGTTTTTTGTACCTCTATTAGTTTCATCTGTGCGGGGGGTGGGGGGGGGGGGTGCAATCATTGTTTGCCACCCCTTATACTGTATATAATAATTTACACTTGGTTAGGTGTCATTTTAGACTGGTTAGTTATTTCCCATGTGACCAATTTTCACTGATCAGAATCTTTACAACAAATTTTGACTATCAAAAAACTGGTCTTGCCATATAACTTTATATAATTTAAAATTACTGAATGCAGAATTGGTAGCCATATGCAAATATGCCTTAGTTGACCTAATATTTTACTGTACAGGCCTAGAGTAATATTATTAAATTGACAAAATAAGAACGGTATTGATTTGCTAAATTATATTATCAACTTCACTTTTGGTCTATAGCAACTCATACCAGAGACCTCTGATCAAGAATTTTGTCAATATTTCTACTATATCTTAACAGGTTCTACAGATATTGCAAATGACATACAGTATACCAAAGGAGATCAAAAAACCTACACATTATTAACCTATCTATTTCATAGTAATTTTTTAAGCCTAAGGATAAATAAAAGTATGGGATATTACCAGGGTGGCGTAGTATCGCGATACATTTTCTGTATCTTGTATTGTATCAAGATACATTTTTTATTATTTGTATTGTATCAAAAGATACAATACAAATAAGTGTCAGTAACGCAATACTTTATCATAGACTCAGTCAGTGATCTTCTCCCCTCCCCATCCCCCCTCTCAGAGCAGTGAGGAAGAGGACAAGTTCTTTAATTTTAAGAAATGAAAAATTTGTGAGACTGAGAACAAACCTCATCAAGAATTATCTAATTATTTAGTGAATAATTCATCAGACATTCAACAATTACACATGTATCCTTTGATAAAAGAACTGTTCATAAAATACAACACTACACTGCCATCAAGCACTCCAGTTGAGAGACTTTTTAGCATAGCTGCAAATCTCTTTCCTTCAAAGAGAAACAGAATGTCTGATGAATTATTTGAGAAGTCACTATTTGTAAAATTCAATAAAAATAGAAAGTAATTCAGTTGTTTTATAATATATATATATATATAATCATATCGTATCACGATACATATATTATTCATATATCTAGTATTGCAATGAGATACATTTTTGCCAATGTATCGAGTATTGTATCGCATTACTTTTTTTGGCCCCAATACACCACCCTGGATATTACTAGTATATTCCAACAGGACTTATTTAGGTCTAAAAGGATTCTTTATTGTAGGTAGCTATGTCAAGAACTTAAAAGTTTACCTTTAATAAATGTTTAAATGCAGGTTGAAGGCCTTCTAATAAAGTTTCTTGGGCAACCACATCGAAAATAGATGGCTGATCTTGAGAGATGATTGTAATATGGGCACCATATTCAGCCATTTTAACCAAAGCTCCAATATGGTACCCTTTGCAGTCTTAAAATCCCAAAGAGAATACTTAATGCTTTATGATAAACTGAATGGCCCTTTCATGTCAAACTATTTGTTATTAATTTTCTGACTGCTATGGACCTTGTCTCTTAGATTTAGAATGTAGGTTATATGGTGACTGTTGAGAAGTCACAGCAAATACACTAATCATGCAATCATTCTTTTTAAAACTAAGCAAATTTGGACTTCACTATTGTTTTTCCCTTTTAATTTCAACACTACAATAGAAAGTACAAAAATTTAAAATTAACACACTCCCAATTGAGATTGGATGAAACTTGGTAAACTCTAAAATGAAGAAGAAAAAAATTTACGCGCTATTTATTTAAGATTAGCCTAAATTAGAAATGAGTTGTCAATAGTGCAATTCTTGATGAACCTTGGAAAATATTTTTAGATTAACACAAAGTGGAGAAGGGAAAGATGAAAAATGGGCAATTAAAAACTGCTGCTTCAGAAATTTGTAGTGTTTAAAGGTAATATGAAACCACCACTATGGGGGAGGGGAAGTTAAATAGTATATAGCTATCGACTAAGGGGTTGGAGTGTTTTCATACAAATGCATGGAGTCTTAGGAATAAGCAAAATGAATTATTTAGTTAATATGATCAGTGAAAATCTGGATATAATCTGCATTAATGAGGCTTGGATTAGTGATGCAGTATTCAATGACACTAGAGCAGAGTACAAGTTAAATGGCTATACAATGTATATTTATCAGAGAATGGATAGGCAGTGGGGGGTCATCTTGTATATTAAGAAAGATTTAATTTCTGTTCAGAATGATAATAATTAGACAACAGGGTAGAATCAATTTGGGTTGATATTTGTGTATCAAGTAAAGAGCACATTCAGATAGGTGCATTTTACAAACCTCCAAACCAAACACAGGAAGTTGATGATAGTATTGGCTCAGAAAATAAAGGTTTAAGTGCTAGAAACATTAATTATGGGAGATTTCAACCTGCCTCATATAGACTGGAACCATTTAGAAGAAAATACTAGGAAAGGTACCATAACTTTCTCATTGAGTGCTGTAATGATAGTTTTCTAATGCAATTTGTCGACAAACCAATCGAGCAATCTCAGATTCGGTTCTATTCAATAACTGAGGTTATTTGGGATAAGTGCAAAATTTTATATATAGGTCCGCGAAATGGTAATTTTGCGTATAGTATGTCAGGGAAAGAGTTAATGAGCGTAGAGCAGGAAAAAGATTTAGGAGTTATAGTCACTGGTGACTTAAAAGTAGTGAAACAAAGTACAGCAGTGGTCAATAAAGCGAACAAAGTGTTAGGTTTTATAGCTCGGAATTTTGAGTACAAATCGTGCAATATTATAGTTCCTCTTTATAAATCACTAGTTAGACCTCATTTGGAGTACGCAATCCAATTTTGGAATCTGCATATGTGCAAAGATATAGACAAAATCAAAAGGGTTCAAAGACAAGCAACTAAGATGATTCCGTTGCTTAGGTCAAAGTCGTACGAGGATAAGCTTAAGGAGTTAAAATTGACTACACTCGAGACAAGGAGGCAAAGGGGTGATCTAATCCAGGTTTTCAAAATTATGAATGAGTTTGATAATGTATAGAGATAGCTTTTTCGAAATATCTCAATATAATAGGACTAGAAATAATGGGTGTAAGTTGACAAGTAGAAGGTTCGAGACAGCAGTTGCCAAAAACTTTTTTACGCATAGAATAGTAAATAGCTGGAATAGTTTGCCAGTAGAAGTAATTAGTAGCATGTCTATAAACATGTTTAAAAATTGATTAGATGCATATGTTGATAGATTGGGTATAGTTTAAGGTAGTAAAATTAAGGCTTTGTGGTTCGGAACCCATGTAAAATTGTAGGTCCCCTCCGCCACCACGGAGGACATGCACAATACACAATTACGAACATAGTTAGGTAGACCAGCCATGAGTGGATCCTAGGGTCTTTGTTGGTCTGAAACATTATAACATAACTTGCAATAGGAGAATCATTAGAGAATAGTGACCATTTTTATCATATGTTTTAAGATAATATTAAATAGCGATCTATTCAACAATGATCATCTACTCCCTTGCTTTTCAAAGGGTGACTACAGTAAATTGAGTGAGTTGTTAGGCTGTGAAGTGGGATAATGAATTTACCAATAAAAGTGTTATCAAGATGTGTTCTAGATTCAAAGAAATTTTAGAGAATATACAATGTAGATGTATCCCTGTCAAAACTGTTAAGAATAACAAGATTGGGAAACCTTTGTGGTAGAATAGAGAAATAGCTAAAATGATTAAAGATAAAAGGGCATTCAGGGAATTTGAAGGCAGTGATAGTATTTTGGACTTGGATAATTATAGGTAGTTAAGAAATAAGTTAAATAGTTTGATTCGGGAAAGTAAAAAGCATGGTGAAATAAATCTAGCTAGAAAGAGCAATAAAGATAAAAAAAATTCTTTAGTTTTTATAAATACAATAATAAAAAGCATTATAGGATTGACCCAATAAAACATGACAGGATATTTGAAAATAATCAAGATCATCCTTCCTTATAGGAATCTTATAAGAAAGCGTGGACTGACAGAATGTAAAGAATTAAGATCAAAATTATTCAAATTTTCTTCAGTAAAAATAGAGCTAAAATAATCATTAAAAATACCAACAACATCCTGATCATTTTCAAATATCCTATCATGCTTTTTATTATTATATTCATAAAACTAAAGAATTTCTTTGAATCTTTATTGCTATTTCTATAACTAGATTTATTTCACTATGCTTTTTGCTCTTCCTAATCAAACCATTTAGCTCATTTCTTAACTGCCTATAATTATCCAAGTCTTTAAGACTATTACCACTATTAAATTCCCTGAATACCCACTTTTTAATGTTAGGTAGCCTACCTACCATTAAGAGAAATATTAGTTACAAGAGTAAGGAAGTCATCTGTAAATTATGTAATTATGTTAGGCCTCACTTGGATACTGTATTCAAGCTTGGTCCCCTCACCTTAGACATGATATTGATATGCTTGAAGGTGTGCAATGTAGGGCAAACAAGCTTAACTCTAGCTCAAGAAGATTGGAATACAAGGACAGACTAAAAGAACTGGGCATGTTTAGTTTTGAGAATGTTTGAGGAGAGATATGATACAGATGTCACAAAGGTTTGCAGGTTTGGACAATTTAGATGTAACTTCTTATTAGTCTGATGGAAGAACTTGAGGGCATAATAAGAAAATTAGAAAAATATGTAGACAAAATCTACAAAAATACTTTTCACTCATAGAATAGTAGATTTTTGGGATCACCTGAAGATCCGTCACCCTAGCCTTTTTAGTTAGCTTTATAAGGCTAACCAATTAAAATATCATGACTTAACCTAACCAATCATTAGGTCAATTGTACGTCCCCCATAGCACTGTGATGTATGAAAGACTCATTATGTTCACTTGTCTCATAGACACCTTTAAATGGGAGACCCTGAATGGGTGTACATTCAAATACTCTATACAGTCTTTACAGTCCCACCTACTCCTTTTATCTTAACTGTGGAGCTTGTATTACATTATTCAGGTTATAGCTATATAGATCTATGTAAAACTTCTTGCAATGAGATAACCATATGATGTCTACAATTAGTACAGTAGTGGTATTGATGAATGATCCACAAGATCCAAAGTTTTGAAGTTAATGTACAGCTAGTAGATGTGTGACAATCTGCAGAGATCAATTGGATCTTAATTTTGCATGTAACTGTATTTATGGTTTGTTTATATTAACAATGGAGCCACCCAGATGGGCCAAAGGGTCCCTAGTGTGCCCATTACAAAATTTTTACCATGTAGATCACGATATTTTAGTTAGTTAGCCTTATAAAGCTAACTAAAAAAGGCTGGGGTGATGGCTCTTCAGGTGATCCAATTTTTTGAATGACTTGCCATATAATGTGGTAAATAGTAGCTCCTTAATTTGGATAATCTTAAGATGTCATCACCTGAATTTTAAAAAAATAACTATATGGCTATAATCTACACAATATAACTCTTCAAGAAGCAAAAAAACAGTCTCTTGAAAAAAGTGTTATATTGTTATGTAGATTATGGGCAGGGTTATTTTTTCAAAATTTAGGTGATAACATCTTAAGATTAACCTGGCTCATTTACACAGCGAATGAATATCAGATTTTAATAAATCACATCAAATACTACTAGAAAAATGCATTTTGGTATGATTTTGCAGGTGATGACGTTTCCTTAGTTCTGAGAAAAAGGTAGGTACTTTCATGAATGTGAGTTTATAAATTGTGTAAATAGTATATATTTTTAGCTTAAGTTATGTATGCTACTTCAGTAGCTCTGTAAATAATTTTATGTTAATTGGCCAATTTGAGATTATAATAAAATTTTGAAAAATAACAAACTCTTGCCCGATGCGTTGGGCATGACTGTTATGGAAAAATCCTTGCACGACCCTGTCGGAAAATCAAAGTAGATTATGCAGTCCAGGCTTCAGAGGGTGCCCAACTTAATGTAGGCTGAGGTTTGACAAGTTCTGTAATTGGAAGAAAGTGATACAGAAATTTGTAATGGGATCAAGGACATTTTTAATAGGGAAAAACATTACTTTTGGCTTAGGATAAAAAATTAATAGTTTAGCCAAGAAATGGCAAAAACTAAGAATTTTTAAAACGCCAAAACCACCTTGGAATTCAGGTCTCAATGGTATACTTAAACTTCAGCCTAATTAAAATAGGGTTGCCAGATTTTTTGGTGGACAGACCGGGAAAAAATTTAGATTTCAATATATTGATGCATATTTTACATATATTCATATAAAATTTGTACATATTATTCGTTTTAGTGCTTTTTCTCCTTTCTGAACCAAAACACATTTTTCTGGTGTTTTTTGGTGTGATTTGTTCAAATCTGAACTTCGTTTCTTTGGGAAATGAGCCATTTTTGAGAAATTTTAAAATTGAAAATTTCTCAAAAATGGCTCATTTCCCAAAGAAACGAAGTTCAGATTTGAGCAAATCAACCAAAAAACACCAGAAAAATGTGTTTTGGTTCAGACCTAACCTAACTTAACCTAACCTAACCCGCGTTTTTTCGCAATTTCTAACCTTCAATAGCAGCATTGGGGTATTTATACAAATGAGCGGCGAGGCGACCAACAGGAATAAATAGATGATTTTGCCAGGCCCACAAATTTGAACTCATTGGCCTAGGCCACCCTAGCCAATGCTCACAGACGTCGAAGCAAAAACTCCTCCAATTAACTGCACTTTTGGAAGCCAACACTAAATAGAACTGTGCATCTAGCTTTGTCAAGAATAACCCAACGTACAATAAGTTTTGCCACAGTTTGAGGTGGGTAGGTATTAATTGATAGTAATCCAAATCACAACTCCGCAAACCATAATGAAAACCAGACTGAAAAAGCATTTTTGAACGAGTATGCATTATGAGAGATTCAAAATGTACGTCTCTGATTGGTCGGATAAGGTCACGTGAAACAAAAACCAGATTTAATTGGCTGATTTGACTTATGTTTCCTAATTTTGCCACGAGATGTCTCCCCATAAAACTGGAGAGGGCAAGGTTCATTAAAATTTTAACAGCATTTTTAATAGCGTTAAGAGCTAAATACTCGGTCAATGGCCTATAATAGCTGCTTTTTATGTCCAAATTTTTTTTTTTCCCATAAAAAATAATTTACATTTCCTTGATTTTTATCAGTTTCCCTGAGGTTTCAAGGTGTCCTGAATACGAATTTATGTTAAATTGTCATAGAATGTCTCTTCCTATCGAAAACGAACAAAGCATTAAAACGAATATTAACCTAATTTTTATTAAAACAAATTAATTTCTCAACATAAATTAAAATGAATAAACATTTTCTTTCAAACAAACAAAAAAATAAAGTACATTTTTTTCCCAACAAATAACTAAAAATAAAGAAGAAACACATCTACTCATACTTTCCACTGGATTTAGCATCCTCTTTTTATGAAACTGGGACATTCGATGGTCCCGAAAGGTACCAAAAAGAACGCCGCCGGTGCAAGAGAAGAGGCCGAAAAGTAGGACATCTGGCAACCCTAAATTAAAATGACATTCAATATCACGATGTAAGGCCTTAACGTAATATTTGAAAACCAAACTCATCAAACCAAATTATGAACGTAATTATGAAACTTTAAAAACATACAAAATTTGGTATTTCGAACATTTGGTTTGCAACCTAATGTAATGTAGGGCGAAATGTCAAATGCTGGTGCAAACTTCAAGATTGATAACGTATTGGTCCGGAACTCTGTTGTCGAAAAAGGGGTTGAGAATCCTGGAGGAATCAAAGAAGCGGAAAAAATAGTTGGATTTTTAACATTTGAACTTCCGAATGATCTGGTTTTCCTTCTTATATATTCTTCTATTGATTGCATTGGTAACACTAGCCGCTAATCTTCTTCTTCCGCAGCTTATTATCCCTTCTTTACATTGGGTCGCTGTTTTTGGTTCGTCTTCTCACTCTCCTCTGTCGTATACCGCGACTACATACACTAGCCGCTAATATCAACTAAAATTAGACGAACACCTTGGCATTTCATCGAGTACCTAATTACCTCTAAATAAACCTTCAAAATCTTCCATTACACACAACATTTCAAAATTATTGGCATCATCAACTTAAACCAATTAATAGATTTACATATTTTAGAATCATTACACATGTTCCATAAAAAACTCAACCTGAACGACTATACTTCCACGGTGAACCTTTCGGTTCAAAAATGAAGTTTCACCCATAATTGTAACCACATAATCGAATAATTTAATAATTTTATTTTATAAAGTTGATAAAAATGTAGATTAATTTTTTTAACTACAGTATATCTCTTTTTATATGTACATACAATTATCATATTTAATATTAACACTGAAAATGGAAGAAATTCCGGAGCTATTGAAGAATAGGGACCCCAGCCTTCTTTAGTTAGCTTTATAAGGTTAACTAACGAAAATATCATGACCTAACCTAACCAATCGTCAAGAGCGTACAGTTAACCAAACGATTGGTTAGGTTAGGTCGTGATATTTTCGTTAGTTAGCCTTATAAGCCTAACTAAAGAAGGCTGGGGTCCCTATTCTTCAATAGCTCCGAAATTCCAAAGCGTTTGCAATAAATTACCGAAACACGATACAAGCTTCAGTTCTCCTGTTTATAGTGTGTGTGTGTGTGTGTATGTGTATTTTTTTTTTTTTTTAAGTTCGGGAAGAACCGATTCGCTTCTATTTAAAAGGGCATATCTCGGCGGAAAAACAAAGAAAAAGTAAGAGGAAAGACAGAGGAAAAAGAAAGGGTGGAGGGGACAGTCGAAGTGGAAAAAGACCAAGGATGACAAGGACTGCAAGGTCGAGCCCCATCATCCTTGGGTGCTAGGGCCGGGAGGGCGCACGTGAAACCTCCTGGAACAAGCACGTACAAACGAGCACAAAGAGCACTAGCTCAGAACCTCCTTGAAAAAAAAAAAAAAATTATATATATATATATATATATATATATATATATATATATCATATAATATCCATCCTTTCAAATGGATAAAAATACATAAACAAGACGCAATCGTCGTTTTTCGTCAGAAAATTTGTTTTCTAACGATTTTTTATGAGAAGGGTACTTTCCTGTTATCCCAGACCCCAGACTTTTTGCCGAAAATATCACAACTTAACCTAACCAATTGTCAAGGGCATACAGTTGACCTAACCCTATTTCTTGTACAGTATGTCCATAATGAGACTAAAAGATTATTAATAATAATAACAGAAAAACCGGTGCTTTCCTGTTAGGTTAACTGCATGCCCTTGACAATTGGTTTGGTTGTGATATTTTCGGCAGAGTCTGGGGGTCCGGGATAACAGGAAAGTACCGCGAGAAGTTCTGTAGTGATGTTCTATGGATCTCTTGTATGTTCTGTAGTGATGTTCTATGGATCTCTTGTATGTTCTGTAGTGATGTTCTATGGATCTCTTGTATGTTCTGTAGTAATGTTCTATGGACCTCTTGTATGTTCTGTAGTGATGTTCTATGGACCTCTTGTATGTTCTGTAGTGATGTTCTGTGGACCTCTTGTATGTTCTGTAGTGGTTCTATGGACCTCTTGTATGTTTTGTAGTGATGTTCTATGGACCTCTTGTATGTTCTGTAGTGATGTTCTATGGACCTCTTGTATGTTCTGTAGTGATGTTCTATGGACCTCTTGTATGTTCTGCAGTGATGTTCTATGGACCTCTTGTATGTTCTGTAGTGGTGTTCTATGGACCTCTTGTATAATGTTTGTACCTGTTGAGTCTGAAATAAAGTGTGTGTGTGTGTTTGTTTGTTTGCCACAAAAATAGCGAAATGTAACCTAACCAATATTTTACATAACCAGTTTTTGATCACATACCTTATAGAAGGCTATTGTTGAGATGGTGGATATAGCAATGCGACATGCTTCATGAAGTAATGTAGTGGGCGGTGAATAGCATATTCGTTCAAAAACAAGTATCTGGCATTATTCGGATTATATTTTGTTTTTCCAAACAAGCAGAGCCTTCGGCTCCCTGCCCTACGGTGGGGCTCGTACTTCGCAAACTCGCCAACGACGGGGGCACCTTCGCAGAGTACCAAGATGATGACAAAAATATTATTTTACATTTTAAATATAGCTTCACAAATTTTTAACCCACTGGCTAAAATGCGAAGCTCAAAAGGTTAGGGTTACTCTTTTGGGGGAAGGTCATTCTCTCTCCACCTTTTATGCAACTTGGGAGGCTAACCCCCTCCCCCATTACCCCCACCCTATTGTTGCATAGCCTCTCCCCCCCCCCCTCCTTTTCTGTTAAAAATAGTTGGAAGTTTGTGTAACACTGTTTTCATATTTTTTATATTTTAAGGAAATGGAAGAAAATGCAGGTGTTTTTTTTTTAATAGTTAAGGATTTGCTTTCATCAATCTCAACTACATGGTTTTCACCACCTATATATAGATGGTAGATTTTCAAGCCATTTCTCACAAACTAAACTACAAAATAATTTCCAGTTACAGTAATTACTGTATTCCGATTGCAATCAAGATAATTTACCACATATGCCTGACTGAAATGCTTTGTTACAAACACATTCATAAATAACAATACTTTCCATGGTTTTATATGTACGTGAGCCATACAGTCTCCGCCTTTTCCTAGTTTTTGGAACCTTGCCGGTTCTTGTACAAACGAACAAACACGTAGTTTCATCCAACAAACACAGTTGTCCACACTGCGAGCAATTCCTTGAAGAAGACAGTACGCCATGTTTTTTAAATAACTTGATGGCAACCTTATTGTCTTCATAAATGTCTTTTATGTACTGGAGATAATTAATGTCATATAATGTGCGCACCTCCATGGTTGAATGAGCACTGATACGTGTCAGAATTCTGGTAACGGGCATTGTTAGCGCATGCGCACAAGACAACCTGGCGTTTATTCTGGTAGCCTCCTAAAAGTTTTCAAACACCCATTATTTCATTACAAAACAAGAGCAGCAATAATAACTTTTTTCCATGAATGTTTCACACATATCTATTATTAAAATTGGTAAAAATATACATACCTGGCAATTGCGTCTTTATGTATATAAGCCTTCAGATGTAACCCTTCAAATGTCCTCTTATTCCTTACTAAGTTGCGGCTCCCCAAGAACAAACCCTTCAATCAAGTTATTATAGAAAGATACAACCAAGTCACGTTGAAGAGGTACAGGGACTAAAAAAACAGTTACCGAAAATGGACAAAAGCCAACTGCGACTTTCAATTTTTTAATATTTCACTGATGATGGAAATTGAATTTAAGAAACGTCTGACTAATAAACATGTACCACCTTCTCGTCCTCTTACTCCTTACTAAGTTGCGGTTCCCCAAGAACAAACCCTCGTTGCTGTTCCGTGTGATGGTTTCTCTTCACACGAAGGTCAAGCTGGTGGCCCCGCCTCAAGGCCTGGCTTGGTGGAGGAGCGAGTGGCTTTCTTGCGCTCTCCACCGTACATAGCCAGGTACACCCGGCTCATCTGGCACCGTCTTGAGCCAGGCATCTAGTCTTCTTTTGAAGTCTTCCATTTTGACCCCTGTAACGTTTCTGAGGTCCTTTGGAAGCTGGTTAAAAAGTCTTGGCCCCCTGACAACCAAGCTATTTTCCTTCAGTGTTGAAGAGGTCCCTTGTCGAGCCTTTAATTTGGTAATTGGGTTTAGTTTAAGGTTTGTACCAGTTTTTCGATCATTTTCCATATGTAGATTATGGTGTACCGCTCTCTTTTTTCCAGGGAGTACAGATTGTTTACGTAGTCTTTCCCAGTACTTGAGCTCTTTGCAACCATCAGTCTTTGCTGTGAAATGTATCCGAGTTTCTTCTAGTCTATTAATTTCTTCCTTTTTATATGGAGACGTCAAGACTGAGCATGTAGGGTGGATCACTTTTCACTTTTTTTAAAAATTATAGCTGGTCAAAGTTTTTCCCATGATTTGGTTCAGTGGAAATACACTGACACCATTTTCACCAAAATCGATCAATATTTAGGGGTCGCGCATCGACCTTGAAAATTTCAATTTTGGAAATTTGGCCAAATTGACAATTTTTTACTGAATAAAGATAAATCATCAAATGACCATATTTTCTGAATCCTCTCAGTGAAAGAAATCCTCTCAGATACTTACCAAGTTGATCGGACAAGTGGTTTAGAAGTTACACTCACCTAGAAATAACATTAAAATTTAAAACACCATATTTGTCCCCCGTTATGGACGTAATCATAGCATCAGTAGCTGGCGCATCCTAAAATCCCAATTACACACACACGCTATGTCTATGACCAATATTTTTACTAATCACAGTTTGCTTTTTACAGATCAACTGTGTCAATTGATTCTTGTTTGATAAGTCTAGACTTTAGTACAATGGATAAACTGTTAACAACCAGGAGTGGGAAGACTCTGAAAGTTACTTATTCTGGAAAAGAGAAAGCAGCAACAACAGCACCACCTTCTCTAAGGTCAGCCACGGACGTCTTCTTAATTGGTCAGCCATCTTCCTCGATCGGTGGTGCCAAATTGCCAACCACCCATCAAGTTCTCCAGTACTTCTTCTATGCCAAGCAGGAAACTACTGACAGGAAGGCCGCCGTAAAAGACACGGTGGCCAATGTTCTGGCATTTTGGAACATGGCACGTATAAAGACGATCACGAGGCGTAACTGCGAAAGAAAACTGGAGTTACTGTGGGAAGAGTGGCGCTCGCTGCAGAAGAGCAAGATGAGAGACAGTGACGCGGGAAAAGGCAGGGAGAAGTTTTCAGAAAATCTGAACAAGCTCTGGGACATCGGAGCTCCCGATGCTATTGAAGAGATACAGAAAAGTCGACTGCTCTCAGACAACAACAAACAAGAAGATATTAAATTTTATGAGGATCAACGGGGCCTGCGCCAGGCAACAATGAGTGGGAATGATAAAGTGTTCGTTGTCAAGAGAAAACGGCAACTCTCAAGACAACAATCTCGTGATGAGCCAGGCACCTCAAAAACGAAATTAGGAACCGAAGCTGAGAGCGACGATGAATCTATAGAAAGCAGATCATCGAGCAACTCCGAATCACAGCTAGAACCACCATACCGACAGCCGAGAGAATCAACTGTATCAATCAGCCTTCCTCACCGCATCCTCAATGCACCGGCTGTTATTGAAGTGGCTGATCGCTTCCGGATGTCCAATAATCAGGTGTGTATATATCAGTAATGATCTTTCCTTGACAAAGATATAATAGACGTAACGACGGAAAATTTAGTGATTATTTTGTCACATAAAAACCATACGCATCCTTGTCAATTTCCTTTCAATTTCGCACATAGGTGGCAAGTGTCGTGGCGGCAGTCCTACGTTCGGCAGATCCGCCCGCAGACCTGGACAAATTCAGTATCTCGAAGGACACGTCTCGCCGTGGAAGAGTGGCACATCGTTGTGAAGTGTCGACAGCTGTGCAGAAATCCTTCGTATCTCCGAGGCATGCTGTCGTCCACTGGGACGGTAAAGTAATCAAGGTCAGTTTTGCCCTCACCGTGGACGACAGTGAATTAACATGTTCCAGTGACGACAGTGGATTGACATATTCCAGTGGACGATAATGGATTGGCATGTATGACATACGTTTCAGGACTCTCTTGGATCATTGGAGCACCGCCAGGCGATTCTCATCTCCGGAGCTCCCCAATGCACAGAAGGAAAGTTGCTGGCCGTTCCGACTGTTGCTGACGGCACCGGTCTGTCCCAGGCCCAGGCGACCTTTCGTGCTCTCAAAGACTGGGGGATGCGAGAACAACGTGATTGGACTGTGCTTCGACACAACTTCCTCCAATACGGGGAGGGTGCAGGGTGCGGTGGTCCGGCTTGAGAACAGCTTAGTAAACCGCTCTTCCAGCTGGGCTGTCGCCATCACGTTATGGAGCTCATCGTGGGGGCAGTGGTCATCACCGCGTTTGGAAGAACCGCAGCACCAACTGAACCTTTGTTCCAGTATCTGAGGAGAAGGTGAATTTCAAGTCTAAGGCGCATTTGTTTTCTCCAATGATTTTTTGCCTTCAGAGCAATTGAGGTATCAGCGTCCTTCTACTAATGATGTTAATAGCAGTCGAAAAGGGAAACTTCAGTCGTTTTCATGCAATATTTTCATAACTCCCCTTTCAGGTGGGACAAGCTCGACCTCTCGACTTATCGCGAGCTGGAGATCGAGCATTTGGTGGAGGTGACGTGGCTGATGGAGCTCCGAGATGAGGCAGTCAAGTTCCTCGGCACCGCTTCTGGTCTTGTCAGAGAAGACTACCGAGAAGTGGCGGAGATTACACTCCTGGTACTCGGGGCCCAGCCACGCCGTGGCACACACTTCATGCGCCCAGGAGCCTACCATCATGCGAGGTGGATGGCCAAGGTTGGTATTTTGAATTAGAAGTTAAATATTGTATTGCCTTCTGCAAACAGCCATTTGAAGTCCCTACCAGAACAAAATAAGATAAATAATTTACCATTAAACAAACTTATATGGAGTGGTATCGGTATTTATACATCACAGTGCGTATTCGTTTCAGATCATCTACTACACGAAGCTCCTGATTTTCAGCGGTCAGCTGGAGTTCGACGACGAGCTGGTACAGAAACTTCAGAGAGTGGTACTATTTACTGCACTCCTCTACGCACCTGCCTGGCTGGCGGCTCCTGTCGCAGCTGATGCCCTGCTGGCTGAATGACCTTGTGTTGTACCAGCGTCTTCTGGAGTACAGGGCTGTGGATCGCGAGATTGCAGAGGCTTCACTGGCAGTGATCAGGCGGCACTTGTGGTATCTGAGGCCTCAGACCGTCGTCTTCGCCCTCTGCAGTGACAAAGTGGAAGACACTGTGAAGCACGAGATGGCAAAGAAGCTGTGCCGCCTCGCTGTGCCCGAGGACTTCACGTATGACAACGTCTCGGTTGATGACACGACGCGCCTTCCGGACCTGATCGATGAGTCATCGTGGTTCGTGTTCACAGGCCTGCAGGTGTGCGCGTCTACGTGGCTCACTCTGCCGGTGAATAAGTGGGATCAAGATAAGAACTACTGTGATCTGAAGAATGTCATCTCGCATCTGAAAGTTACCAACGACGTGGCAGAGAGAGGGATAAAACTGATAGAAGATTAAGCGAACACTGTCACAAAAGACGAGTCACAGCTGCAGAGTCTTCTTCAGCTCGTGGAAAAGAGCCGGAAAGAACTCGGTGACTTCAAGAAGTCGTCACTTGCCAAGATGACGTAGCGCAGAGGGAAAGGTTGTTAGCAGAGAGAGTACATGGCGCACGCCTTAAGATGACGTGTGTTCTAACCACGATTCATACAGTTTTTGAACCTGGTTAGGGGCACCGGAGTAAGTGCCTTTAGTGATATCGGTAAACCGTTTTAATACAAAATACATTTGATCGTTCCTTATTCGTTTTATCTTATCCTAAAAAGCAGACAATGGCAGACAGCATATGGAGGTACGGGGACAAATACGGTATTTTAAATTTTAATGCTATCTCAAGGTGAGTATAACTTCTAAACCACTTGCCCTATCAACTTGGTAAGTATCTGAGAGGATTTCTTTCACTGAGAGGATTCAGAAAATATGGTCATTTGATGATTTATCTTTATTCAGTAAAAATTGTCAATTTGGCCAAATTTCCAAAATTGAAATTTTCAAGGTCGATGCGCGACCCCTAAATATTGATCGATTTTGGTGAAAATGGTGTCAGTGTACTTCCACTGAACCAAATCATGGGAAAAACTTTGACCAGCTATAATTTTTAAAAAAAGTGAAAAGTGATCCACCCTACTGAGCAGTATTCAAGTTTCGGTATAATCAGTGTTTTTAGCAGGGGAATCATTACTGTCCTGTCCCTTCTTGTGAACGTTCTTAGTACATGTCCCGCACCTCTTTTTGCTTTATTTATAGCTATCTGATTTTGTGTTTCGAATTTCGTATCATCAGTCATTATTACCCCTAGATCGATCGCTTTCAGTGCTTCTCTGAATTTCCTGTCTATCTGGAGCATAATATGCAGTCTAAGTTCTTCTTTTCTACCATATCTGAAGAGCTGAAATTTCTCGGTGTTAAATGTCATGTTGTCTTCTGACCATTTGTATATTTTGTTCGTGTCCCTCTGCAAGGCCTCCACTTCATTCACATCGCTGATTTTTCTGCTGATCTTTGTATCGTCTGCAAAGGATGTTACTATACTGTTGCTGTTTACTCCGCTGTCTATGTCTGTTAGCATGATAATGAACAGGAGTGGGGCCAGTACTGTACCTTGTAGTCAGGGGCGTCCGCAGGATTTTTCGCAAGGGGGGGCAAAACTAACTTATTAGTTCTTAGTTCTTATTAGTTCTTTATTAGGTAGAAAAAAAATGCACTGCGACCACTACGAGTAAAAACCGTCATCTCCCCTTATCATAGCCTGCTTTCGGTGCTAAATTTATGTACTTAGTAATACTAAGTACATAAATTTAGCACACGAAAGCAGGCTATGATAAGGGGAGATGACGGTTTTTCTCGTAGTGGTCGCAGTGCATTTTTTTTTCTACCAGTCAAGTCCATTTTTTATATGTTATAATACTATGATTAACTATAATCGTGTAAGTTTCAGTGAAATTGACCAAAAGGTTTTCGAGAGAAAAAAATAAATAAAACACTCAATATAATGATCTTTGCAAATAATTCCATTACTATATCTTTCAGTATAGTTTATTTAACACTTCTAAGTTCAACGACACGGCACTTCGGTAAAGTAAAGGTAAAGTAAACGACATTTCCTTGAATGTGGAAACACTGACTGAGCTGCAGTAGAATTATATGTAGAAGTCGTTGCGTTGGCAAACACAAATTTCCAAGGGAGGGCAACTGCCCCCTCTTGCCCCGCCCTCCGGACGCCCATGCTTGTGGTACTGAGCTGCGTACTTCCGATTCTGATGATGATATACCTTGAATTTTGACGACCTGTAAACGTTCTGAGGAAGTTGTAGATCCATTTTTCCTGTTATTCCCATATATCTCATTTTATATGCTATTATACCACGATCACAATTGTCGAAAGCTTTAGCAAAATCCGTGTATATGACATCGCAGTTGTCATTGCCTTCCAGTGCATCTAGGATATTGTTGTAATGCTCTATTAGTTGTGATAGGCATGATCTACCTGATCGGAATCCGTGCTGATTTTCGTTGAATCTTCCCAGTATCTCCAAGAAATCGTAGATTTTCTCTCTAACTATTCTTTCAGATACTTTGGTGAGGTGGGACGTTAATGACATTAATCTATAGTTCTTTGCTTGAGATCTATCCCCTCTTTTATATATAGGGACAATGTTTGTTCTTTTCAAGATGCCTCGGTATTTCCCCAGTGTCTAGGGATATTCTCCACATCCAGTATAAAGGTGTAGCTATTTCATTTTTACATTTTTAATCAATAATCCGTTCCAATTGTCCGGACCTGCAGCTGAATGTGGTTTTATTTGTCCGACAGCTCTCGCGACATCTTCTGGGGTAAAATCAAAGTCTGTTATACATTCTCCTTGCAATTTCTCTTCAAAGAATGCATCTATATCAGGTATCGCTTTGTCACTTTCTGGGGTACTGAAAACTGATTCATACTATGCTTTCAATGTTTCAGATATTTCTTTTGGATCGTCAGTTAGTTCAGTATTTCTCTTCCTTTAAGGCCCAATAGCGGCGCGCCTTTTTGTTTTCCTTTTCGCATAGCGAGAGAAGTATTTTGGATTTTCCTTTATTCAGTGGCGTGTCGTGAAAAAAATGCTAGGGTAAGCAAATGACACTTAAGATTTTTGATAAAGCTGAAGTATGATTATTAATAAATAAATAAATAAATTAAATTAATAAATAAATTGTTAATTAAACAGATATTTTAATTTGGAAGGGAATAATTTTTATAGGGTAAGCAATGCTTACCTTGCGTCTTAGGAGTACACGCCACTGCCTTTATTGCTTCTACCGCCTTTTCCTCTTCCCTCTCTGTACGGAGTCTGTATGGTCCTTAATCAGGGCCTGTATTTCCCTATCGATACCCTCTAGTTTTACTTGTATTACTTTCCTGGTATTATCTCCGCAGTTGGCTAACTTCGCCTCCACTCTCTTTCTTTTGCAGAATATTATTCTCTTTTGCCTCTCTAGCCAGCTCCTCTTTCCTTTTGGCTGTGATTTCGGAGCATATTTTTCTAAAATTCTCAGCGTTTTTTCTTCCAAGGTTGTTAGCATTTCTTCAGTTGTTTTATTCTCTAAAACTGTTCTCCACTCTATTTGGGCCATGTGCATCTAATTGCTTCACAACTTATAGTCTTGGGAGTTTAAGTTAAAGTCCCCAAATTTGCTTCTTTCCTCAATGTGTGTGTCTTTTAATGTTGTCGTCAAATTTGTTGATATCTCTATCAAGTTGTGGTCCGAGATAATGGTTGGGGTTAGTTTTATATCAGCAATCAAGTTCATGTTATTCGTGAATACCAGATCTAGGCAGTTATTTTTTCTGGTATTTTCTGTCATCTCGTGTGTCACCATAAACTCATTTGTGAGAGCCATCATTTTTGCTTGCTCCTGGTCTTCTCTTGTACCCCGCCTTGCCCTGGGGATGGACTATGGAGGGTTTATGGCCTTTATTAGGTTTCTGATATCATCAATGGCCTCCGAGAATTTTTCGGTTGGAGTGTTTGGAAGTCTATAGGTGACCATCAGTCATATATATATGACTTACTTGACTTATGTCCCATCTTGCTGGATCAGTTGAGTCGGGTCCCTTTGATGGCGTCTGTACTCCCTCCAAGCGCTCCTCGTTCTGGCCAGTGTGGTAAGTTCTGGCCGGTTTTACGGGGTTGATTTGGAAGCTTGTGAGCCACGTTCTCCTTGGGCGTCCTCTCGATCGTGTTCCATGTTCCCTGGCATACATGGCTCGTCTTGGCAGTCTCATTTCTGATATTCGTTCGACGTGACTAAACCAGCGCCTTTGTATGTCCTTTACCTTTTCTTCAGATGGCGTCATCCTCCCTGTTCTGTTTCTAATTTCCTCATTTGTCACTCTATAGGTCCACCTCACTCCACATGCGCGTCCGAGGCAGGATGATTCAAAAGCCGTCAGTTTTTCTTTTTTCTCTGTCTCAGCACCCAGCTTTCTGACCCATAGAGAATGGTTGGTAGCACTATAGCTTCGTATAGTCTCATTTTCAGTTTTATGCTGGTGTTATTGTCTTTCCAGATTTTGCTTAGTTTGTTCATTACTGCATAACCGAGCTTTATACGTTCTGTAAGTGCTCTATATGTGTCGTTGTTGTTTGTAAAATAAACACCTAAATATTTGAATTCCTCCGTGTGTTCGATTTGCCCTGAGTCTGTTCGTAATGTCGTCGTCTTCTACTCTTCCTATTTTCATGATTTTTGTTTTACTCCTGTTGATTTTCATCTTATACCTTCTGCAAGTTTCAATTACCTTTTCCATCATTTGCGTACTTCGGGTCTGTAACTATTTCTCCTCCGATCTGTATGGTGCCTTCGTAGTCTTTCAATGCCTCTTTCATCAGCCTCGATAAATAAATTAAAAAGATACGGTGATAAAGGGCATCCTTGGATAACACCTCTTCCAGTGGTGAATGGTTCGGTTGTGATGTTGCCTTTCCGTACCATGGCCGACGTTCCTGCGTATAGTCGTTCGATTAGGTCTATAATCGCCGTTTCGAGGCCACCTTGTTTTAGCACTTGCACCATACCTTCTCTCCAGACCGAGTCGAAAGCCTGTTTGTAATCAATGAATACACAAACAAGGTCTTTTCCAAATTCCCATCTCTTTTCCGCTATCTGCCTCAAGGTAAAAATCTGATCTTCTGTTCCTCTACAGTCTACACCGTCTGAAGCCTGCCTGCTCTTCTGATAGTAGTTCCTCCTCCTTTGTCTGTATTCGATATACAGGGTGTCCGAGAATTATCTGTACAATTTTTGGCTGTTATTAAAAGTCAACCATGAAGTGTAGAAATTCCAGTGTTGTCCCATTTTACCGAGAATCTCATTAAGTTTTTTCTGATACCAAGTTTTGACAAGTTTTTTAGAAATTCCAGTGTGTCCGAACATTATCTGTACAATTTCATCTTTTAATAAAATTCTTGATAACACACGTAAAATTCTTAAACAAGATTATTTAGAATCTGTATTTTCAAAAGTTTCTTTTATTAAAGTAACGTTGTTACAAACATTCGATACGTGCACCATTAGTGATTCGCAAAACATATCCACATCAATTCGCTCAATAGCAGCTGTGATTCTTGCTTTTAAATCATCAATGTCTGTCACCCGCGTACATTTCTAAAAAACTTGTCAAAACGTGGTATCAGAAAAAACTTAATGAGATTCTCTGTAAAATGGGACAACACTGGAATTTCTACACTTCATGGTTGACTTTTAATAACAGCCAAAAATTGTACAGATAATTCTCGGACACCCTGTGTATATATATATATATATATATATATATATATATATATATACACACGGTGATGTAGAGGTTAGCATCGCTGACTACGAATCCAGTGGCCCCGCATCCGATTCCTGGTGACGGCAGGCGGCTCACCCAGCTCTTCATCCTTCCATACACTAATAGGGTGTGTCGAATTTTTCAACTTTCAAATTCCAAATATGAGGGGTGCTAAAAAGTTGCAGCATGACTTAGGAATTCTAAAGATATTTTTGTTAATTTAATATAATTTAGTTTTGCTTGGTAAGAAGCTACATAAAAATAGTGACTTTTTTTACTTTTTTGTGGAATTATATAATAATTATTATATTAATAATTATATATGCTGTATATATAATGCACTGCTGTTTTTGCTTATTTCACAGGTTGAAACATATTCATCAGTGTGCTGAAGATTACTTGTCCGTCAGTGCTACCATCCTAACCAGTGGGAATTGACCTGCAATGGCTTCTAAAAGGAGGACAAGACTCGGGACATTCACACATATGAGCAACCTAAGTGGAACTGGTAGAGAGTTGTTGCCCTCTGAACTCCCAACTCTGCGAGACGTTCTGAAATATGGGCTACTGCTAAGAGAACAAAGTGGTGAGGATGTGAGAAACTACCCAGCAGCCAGTCTTGCAAAGGACATTTACCCTAAAATGCTTGAAAAGTGGGAACGAGCAAACAGTTCTTTTGTAGCCCCCGTTGTAAATTCACGAGTCACAATCTTAAACAAGATCCAAGAGAGCTGGGAGCAGGCCAAAAACATATCTCTTGGGAGGAAAGCTACATGTCAAAGAGGCTTTCATTGCAAAACTTGACAAACTTTTTGACATCCTCAGTTGCAAGTGTAAAATTGTTCTCTGCTCTGAATTTGGCTGCCTTGCAGATGCTGGTTGCAAAAACGAAACTCACATTAACTGTACATGCCCTAGGGAGATGAAGATCCCTGTGAAGGAACTTGCTTTCATTAAAGGTCAGAGAGACAAGTCTGGTTCTATTGGACCACATCAGATTGGCTTGCCAGATCAACCTGAGCACAACAGACAAGTCAAAAAGCAGAAGCGGCAAGAAGACGAAAGAAGAAGGCTTGCTGAATATAAGCAGACAAGTAAGCAGGATGTTTCAATGCCATCAAATGAAAAATTTTCTCTGATGATGAAAAGGAAGAACAAATAGCTGATGCTCAAGATGGAAAGGATGGAAGTTATGAAGTGACATTAGAAATACCAAGCACGTCTTCAACTTCCAATAAAAAGCCAGAGTACAACACATTAGAAATACCTAATGTTGCTATGCATAGCATCAGATATGGTGTTGGCCTGCGTGCCACAGCTGCCATCACCACTGCTGCCTTTATGGATGCTGGCTTGATCACTGAAGAAGACAAGAGACTTGTAGTTGATCACAATAAAGTCAAGAGGGCCCAAGAAAAAGTTATGAGATCCCTGGATCAGGAATTTGATGATCTTTGTAAGAAGGGTGAAATTGACTGCATCTTCTTTGACGGCCGTCAAGATACAACTAAAGTTATGCTGAAAGCAGACAATTCAGATCGTCAGTTCCCCAGCATCATCAAAGAAGAGCATTATTCTGTGTGCAGTGAGCCAGGTGGAAGATATCTCTACCACTTCACTCCTGAGAAAGGCTCAACGAGAAAAAAACCTGCTGAAGTTATTGCTGATAATCTTGTAGATTTCATGAAGAAGAAGGGCATTGATAAAAGCCTGCAGGCCATTGGAGGTGATTCTACAAATGTTAACACTCGCTGGGAGGGTGGTTCCATGCATTGGGTAGAGGTCAAGCTTTGACGTAAGCTGATCTGGTTGGTTTGTGCCCTCCACACTAACGAGTTACCCCTGCGACACTTGATCACAGCACTGGATGGGAAGACCTTGTCTAACAACAAGTGGACAGGTAACATTGGCAAGATGCTAGACACTGCAACCGAACTTGAAATTGATCCTTCATTCACCAAATTCTCAATTGGAGAGCCTCTTACTTCACTGAGTGACAATGTCGTAAAGGATCTCTCTACTGATCAAGCGTACGGGTATAGGATCACACAGGCCATAAGGACAGGAGAACTTCCCACAGATCTGGCCCTTCTTGAAATTGGTCCAGTGAGCCATTCAAGGTGGTTGACAACAGCAAACAGGCTTTGTCGCATATGGGTTTCAAAACATGGCCTTAAAGGCAAAACCCTCAACAACTTAAGACTGATAGTGGAATACATTGTTGGTGTGTACTACCCCTGTTGGTTCAACATCAAAGTAAAACACTCTTGGGTGGAAGGCCCACGCCACGTCTTGTTTCAGCTGCGGCTAGTTAGGTTGCAAAAGAAGGCTGTAGTGGATGCTGTTTTGCCAACCATCAAGCGCTCAGCATGGTATGCATTCAGCGAAATGATAATCCAGACACTCTTGTGCTCAGATGACAGTGAGGAGAGGAGAGCTGGTGTCCAAAAGATTGTTGACATGAGGGGTGGAGATGATGACACACTTGGAGATCTTTCTGTACGTCCCAGAAAGACACCTTCTATCAACCCCAGTGCTTCTTCCGTGTTGGAGCTGACAGACTGGTCTGACCGGGTATTTGAACCTCCTTTGACATGTAAACTGACTACAGTGGAAGTAAAGAAGTTCTTTGACAAGCCTATGCAAGTTCCACAGTGGCCCTGTCATGCTCAGTCAATAGAGAGGTGTGTGAAACAAGTCACAGAGGCAGCAGGCAGGGTGTATACTGTATACACATGAGAAACGTGAGGGCTATATCAGAGGCCAAGAAGCAAGTCGGCGGCTGATGTCCAAGAACGAATCAAAGCAAGACTTGATGAAACTTGTTGTTTAAATATTTTTTTTTACTGATGTCATTACTTTCTAATGTTGTTTTATGATTACAAGGATATATTTTATGATTACTAGGATATGTTTTATGCAGAGAAACTAAATTTTTTATAGCATTACCTGACATTTTGAGAAGCTAAAATTAATAAATGTTGTTTTCCGAGAGCAATTTATGTGCTTTTTAATCAAACGTAGATTTACCAAGCTAAGTGTTGAGCAATCACAAAAATAATAGCAGATTTGAATTCTTCACATCCAAAAACATATTTTTAAAACCCCTCAGTGAAGGAATTGGCAAAAATTAATTTTCACCTCCCAAATTGACACACCCTAAATTACACTAATAAATAAAAAAAATGGTTGGTAGTTAAATGGTACCATGGTGACAATTGGTACCCAAGTGACAATTGCAAAATTTACTCATAATTTATTCACAAATTCATAGTTTGTGACATTTTTCAGCATTTAACTACCTACTTAAAACAAGATAAGTGTTCGTTGAACTTGAGGAACATCACAGTGATGTAGTCGAGACCACCATGGCCGAGACCGAAACCAGAAAAAAGGTCTCGAAACTGGTTTCAAGTTCGGCATCAGGAGTGTTTAGGAGGAGGCCGTTGTCCTCTCGCTAAGGAAACAGACGTTCTACTATGTCCAAACTCGGAAACACCAGTAGATAATGAAACATAAGACGATCGAAGGGTTCGAGAGGGAAAGGCAAACAAGATTCACTAGGAGGTTGCTCTCGAGACAACGGCACAGAGAGTCCGTGTTACGAAGAATATCGGAATGCCGTGGAGTAGCGGTAAAGGTAGAGGAGGGAAGAGGAATATGAGATGACGTCCGTTATTTACTCCGGGGGTGAAGGAACACTACTGGTAAGGGAGACGAGAAAGTGACGGGGGGATGTAACTGATTCCAGGTTATAACCTGCTTAGGAGAAGATTCACTTGACGAAAGGGATTTCTTCCTTTTCCGAAGGCGAGGTCGAGGAGAATTTGGCACATATTGAGGACTAAAAGACGGGGTCCGGTAAACCACACCAGTTTTTATGTGCGAAGTCGTAGGAGCGAAAGTCGTAGCAGATGTTTGGATCAACGGGTCCGCACTAGGCCGGAGCAGGCCGTCTTCACCACGTCCGCAAAAACAGATTTTCCTGGGCGAGATGCTCCCACCAAAGTGCGGGCCTTTCTGAAGCTAATCTTTTGATGAACAGACAGAACCAGTACCTCTTTTTCAGTAGGGTAACTGGAACAGGTTTTAGAGGAAGAAGGTGAGGGCCCGAACAATTAACGCAATTCAGAAGCGCATCACAAAAGGATTTCTCATGCCCGGAATTACCACACTTCGCGCAGACCGCCTCTGCATGACAATACCTAGCCTTTACATGGCCGAGCTTCTGACAGTTAAAAAAACGCTTGGGCAAAGGAACGTGTCTTTTTATTTTATACAATAACCATGCCAATTTAATTAAGTCGGTGGATGCGGCGTATTGAAGGTAAAAATTAGGAGATGGGGAAAGGACACAATCGTCACAATCTTCTACACGACTATCCCCTTACCTTCAACAACACACAACTCAATCCTTCCTCTTCTCTTAACATCCTTGGAGTTTCTTTTTCTCGTGATCTTTCCTCAAAAGATCACACTCTTTTTTCTAAAACAGCTTGTAAGAGGTTCGGTGTATTGCCCCGCCTCCGCGGTTTTTTCAGTACCCGATCAGTTGCTGTCTCTGTACAGGGGTCTTGTTCACCCCTGTATGGAGTACGCTTCTCATGTGTCGGGTGGCTCAACCCACACAGCAGTACTTGACCAGGTGGAATCAAAGGCTTTACGTCTCATCAATTCCCTACCTCTTACTGACTGTCTTCAATCTCCCTCTCTTCACTGCAACGTTGCCTCACTCTTTCTTTACTATTATAACAGACATTGCTCTTCTGAACTCTCCAACTGCATGCCTCCTCCATGCACCAGACTTTCTACATTTTTTCATTCCTTTTCTGTCCAACTCTCTAACGTAAGGGTTAATCGGTATTTTCAATCCTCCTGTCTATGACCTCCCATCTTTGAAATGCAGTGTCGAGGCATCTTGAAAACCTTGGACCTTTATTTTGGCTCTTTCTTCTTCTCTGGGAGGGGGGGGGGGGGGGGGGGGGGTTGAGCTTTGCAGTCATTCGCCCTTGGCCCCTCTTTCCTGCATAAAAAAAACCTCGTACCTGATCTGTATCACGTAGACATCCACAACACCCTGAAAGGAGAACCGCTTCTTAAGCGTATCCAGTTCTTCTCGAAGAAATTCCCTGAAATAAATCTTCCCTTGGGGAAAATTAAGTGTAGGATTGAGAAGAGACGAAACCGACGCCGTTCCAAGAGATTGTATGGAAGCAATCGTAGTTGCTTATTGGAGGTTCGAAGTCTCAACTAAAAGAGAACCACCATGTAAAAGATTAATTGACTTCGGTTCTTCACGAAGAGAGCGAATGAGGTTATCATGCATGGAGAAAGAGACATACGAAAAAGATTTCTCAGATGATGGACGAAGAAGCCAGTAAGGATGGTGCAGGGAAGCAGAGATAGGAGGAAGATGCGGATGAAAGGTTACTGGGAAGCAAGACTTTCGGGTAGTTAGCGGGACAGCAGTATGAACTGAAGGTCGTTGAGAAGGGTCTGTATTCATGGCCAATGAACGCGTCGGGCCGGTAACCAAAGTATCAATGGGAGGGATGGGAGGAATTGCAGGATAAAGACCGAGCCTACCTCCCTCCAGGGATGGGGGACTGCCGATACCTGGCCTTCCGAGAGCTAAGGGTAGAGAATTATGTGAAGAGTTCATTCATGAAACTAAGACGCGGGAACCATTTAGTCCAGCCCTTCACAAGCAGCTAATTCAGGATGAGTGACCCAGGGGGGAGAAGACCCCCAGCTGATACAGCTTGCCAAATCAAAGAGGCACGCAAGCCCCCAATACAACAAGACGGCTCTCCCAGGTGCAGGGGGGGGGGGGGGGGTCTGGATTTTTAGGTCCAATTTTTAAATAAATTTACACTATATTTAGTTGTATAACAATGTAATAGTGTAAAGATGAATGTAAATATGTGGCCAGTGTACAATTAATTAAAGAAAAAGATACAACTATTATTAAATTGTTTTATCTGAAGTCTTCACTGAGGTTTGGTGGCTTCCTTGTCAGTCCAAACCTGCAATAAAAACAAGAAATGTTATCACTATGATGATATATAATATATTGTGGCGTTCATAAGTATTCGTACAAAGAAATATTTCAGTGATATTCGTCCTTATCTTTTGTACCATGCGTAGGACAGTTAGGAAAAGTTCCCCATTGCGTTTGAAAAAATTTACCCAATTGTGATCCATTTGCGACTCCCGAACTGAGGGCGATATTTTCTTCTAAAATTTCCCGATATTTCTTCGAAGTCAAGATTCCATTGATGACAACAAGCTTTCCCGGACCAGAAGCACTAAAACATCCCCAAAGAAGCAAACTACCACCATCATGTTTAACCGTAGGATGTTTTTTTCCTCGAATGCAGGATTTGATTTTCACCAAACATACGTTTTTCGTCGTTCCGAATAATTAAATTTTGGTCACATCTGTCCAGAGAACTTTCTTCTAGAATGAAAATCTACGATTTTTATGATCCTTGGCATACTTTAAACGAGGTTCTTCGCGCACTTTCTGTAGCGGAGGTTTTCTTCGTGTAACTCTCCCACGCAAACCATTCTTTCTCAATGTACGACGTACAGTAGAGGGATGGACATCGATCTTAGACAATATTAATGTCTGGCAAATAGCACCCGCAGTCACTCGTGGATTCGCAGCAGCCATTCTTTCAATCCGTCTCGCTGTACGTTCTGAAATCTTGCGAAGTAGTCCACACCTTGGTAGTTTTCATTGTTCCAAAGCCTTTCCATTTCTTTATAACTGCAGCGATGCAGCAACTGTCATAAATGGAATTCGAAGTTCTCCTATCTTCCTATAACTCTTAACCATGACGAACCCATTCCTTATTAATGGCTCGTACAGTCATCCGTTTTCCATGAAGATTCAAAGAGTAGAGTCTAGAATTCAGAATTGCCAACAGTCTCAAATCAACAAACAGCCAACTACTGATAAAAATTTCGAATTCTTGAATCCTAAGGTGGACGCACAAAGTATTAAATAATTTTGTAAAAAATGTACGAAAATTTTTGCATTTTAAACTTTCTTTTTTATTTTCCTCAAATTCCTTGATGTTTTACATTATATGATGGAGTTAAACTAATATTTTTTATTCGTTAAATTTTCCAAATGAACGGTAAACTTTTCATAATTATCGTACGCATGGTACAATAGATACGGCCGAATATAACTGAAATATTTCTCTGTACGAATATTTATGAGCGTCACTGTATATTATATACTGTATCTACGATGATATATATGCCTGAGAGTCACTATTCGTACGTAAAAGCCTCAGCAAGTAACGCAAAACACAGTACAAATTTCTTTCAGCGCATTACATTCATTAATTTTGTATGATTCATCTCGTAAAAAGATTTAAGATTTAAGTCATCTTTAACTGGTTGTGGAGCAAAATTTAAATCCCTTCAAAATGCATCTTCAAGTTAATGAAGATCATACGAAATGACTAAATTGAAATATTTTCTACCCAAGTAACTGCATAAAAGAAATAAAATCTTCAAAAAGTCTCGTAAAACGGTAAAATGTGAGTTACATTACCGGAGGTCCGAAAGGATAGCTTGTAGAGAGTCATCTTTACTCCTCAATAATTTTCTCAGTCTCGCTACATCTTTCAACGAATTGTCCCAAGCTGCTTCTGCCGCTCTGTGCTTTCCCTCGGCCTCTGCTAGTCGTTGAACCAACTGCAATCGTTCTTCCTAAAACAGTTGCGCGGGTTTATAAATGTCGAGGTATAAATTCTTAAAAATATGCGTCGTAAGCTTCGATAAAGGCTCTTTCACAAACATGTAGTCATCACTCTTAAGCCAGAACTTTTTACTTCAAACAACTCGCGAATAAATTCAAATATTCGAGGGCCGTAGGATCAGGGGATTCACCAATTGGCAAACCGCAGGACGGATTTAAAACGAACCGGCGGGAATAAACCCAAACACCGATTAAAAGATTTAATTTAATATATAAGTAAACTTGACATTTCGAAGGAATCCAAAGCGAACTTAAAAAAAAAAAAATTTTTTATAAAGTTTAAATTCTATTTTCATTCCGGAGATTCAAAATGGTGATTCTGAGCTGATTTCAATAAAATAATGTCTTCTTATGAAAACGCTCCAAAAAATAAAAAAAAAACTTGGGTAGAAGAAATAAAATAGTGACCCTTCGTTTATGTATTTTATTACCTTGAATTTAATAGTGAGTTTTCCCAAGTTTGCACTTTTACTCGTTGCCTCGTGGGAGTATCTGCGAGATTCTTTCCTGAGGTCATGCATCTCCTGAAGGAGGTGTTTCCGGTCTTCCAGTAATTTACTTGTAGTTAAGAGAAGAAATTAAAAGCAAGAAAAAATTTGCTTACAATTTTCAATTACAAAAATAATGCACTATGTACGTTTTATTTCCCAGATTCATGACCGCAAGCTTTTTAAGTTAAACCTATCTCGCCCTTCTTTCTTGGATCCTGGTCAGGTCATAAGGAATTTATCTGATTATACCCTGTCAAAGCGTGAAAGTTTTCTCTTGTCTCTTGGCCTTAAGTTTAAGTTTCCCAATTTGCGTTTTAAACCGGCTGATTTTTATTTTGAAAGGATAGCCCATGATCTGAAAGCTCTTCCAACCGTTGATGCTAATGATTTTGGTAAGGTTAGACAACATATTTCCCAATTGTCCCATGAATTGTTTTCTAAAATTAAAGCTTTTAAGTTTTCCACAAAGGGAGGACCGAGAAATTTTAAAAAGTTTGCTTGTAAATGAATCTATTGTCATTATTAAACCAGATAAGGTGGTGTGGTTATGAATAAAACGGATTATATTCAAAAAATGCTTGATATTCTTTCTGATTCATTAAAATTTGCTAAGGTAAATGAACAGGCTCCTAAAATTATTCAGCGATTGGAAGACAAGGTTAACCGTGTTTTGCTTAAGCTTAAACAGGAATGTGCTGTTAACTCCTCTACTTATGATGAATTGTACGTTTCAGGATCTTATTTGGGCCTTATGTATGGTCTGCCTAAGGTTCATAAAGTCGGTGTTCCATTGCGCCCAATTTTAACGTCTTATCCTTTGGTTAATTACAAACTTGCCAAATTTCTTGTCCCACTGTTATCATCATTTACCGTGAACTCGTACATTGTTAAGGATAGTTTTTCCTTTGCGTCGGAAATTAAGAAGTTTGATATGAATTCTTTGTTTATGACAAGTTTCGATGTATCTTCCCTCTTTACAAATGTCCCCTTGGATGAGACCATCGCAATTATTTTGGATAAAGCTTTTCCAGAGCCAGACTCACTTTTTCACGGCTTTGGCAGAGCACAGTTTGAGCAGCTTCTGAATTTGGCAGTCAAGGATAACTTTTTTTAGTTTTCAAGGGGTAGTTTACCGTCAGCTGGATGGAGAGTAGGGATGGGGAGCCCCTTGGGTCCTGTGTTTGCGAATATCTTCATGTCTCATCTTGAGGAAAGGGCCTTCTGAGTGTGCCCCCCCTCATCTTAAGCCCAAATTGTACAGACGTTATGTTGATGATACGTTTGCTTTATTCCAAACGGATAATTAATCAATCAGTTCAGTTTCTAAGTTTTCTGAACACACTGCATAAGAACATTGTATTTACGCAGGAAAAGGAAGTTGAAGGTTCTATTCCTTTCCTTGATGTTTTGGTCTCCAAATCTGGCTCGACCGTTTTAACTTCTACATACTGGAAGCCTACGTTTACGGGTTTGGATTTTAATTTTTATAGTTTTTGCGATTTTAATTACAAATTAAGTTCCATTCGCACTTTGGTACATAGAGCTTATAATATTTGCTCGAACTTTGCTCTGCTTCATAATGAGTTTGAATTCCTTACTGATTTTTTTCTTTAAAAATGGTTTTCCACGGGATCTTGTAGGAGGTATTATTGGTAAATTTCTTAATAATGTATATTCCCCCAACCTTATCCCAACGTATGATGTTCCTTAGAATTGTAAATATCTTGTTTTAGCCGCTCTCTACCATTTTAACATTTTTGTGAAAAAGCAATTGTTGAGTGTTGTGGGAAAATTTTATTTTCACTGATTTTAAGGTTGCTTTTGTAAATAATAATACCCTTGGATGTTTTTTCCGATGTAAGGACAAAATCCCCCTGCGATGAGCTGTTCTGTTGTTTATTTGTTTACCTGCCCTGGGTGTTCCCAGGGGAACTACGTTGGCTGTACAGTTCGTTCCTTGCAGGCGAGATTTTGCTCCCATATGGGCATTAGCCAAAGGACAGGGAAAGTTTTATCGAAAAAGGAACAGTCTGCTATTAGAAATCATTCTATCAAGTGTAAGGTTGACATTTCTGTTAACAATTTTAAAATTCTTAAATCATTAAAATGCCCGTCCTCCCTCCGTATTTACGAATCTTTGTGTATTAAATTTTTGAACTCCAGTTTAAATATTGATTCTAGCTGTTACCCCCTTTATATTAATTAGAATACCTACATACTAAAAATTTTTCTCCCTTGTGACCCTGTCTCCTTTTCGCCTCAGTTTTTTGTGGCTGTCAAGTGAACATGGTATGTTTGGTTTACTCTTGTGGTTTTTCGTTTAACTTTTTATTTCGTTTAACTTTTTATTAGTAAAGTTTTTTTTAACTATTTTACGTTTGAATGTTTTTATTTTTTATTTTTATCACTCGTATATTTTTGTCATTTATATAATTTTTATTTTTGATTTGATTTTGGCTTATGCCTGTTTTCTGCTTTGTAATTTTAATTTTTATTCTTGAACAGTTTTAATTTTGTACTTTAAATTAGTTTTAGTTCTCGACATTCATATATTTTTGTCATGTATTAATTTTAGCTTTTATTTATTAGGCCTTGAAAATGGGTAGAGTTGCCCGAAACGTCGGCTGCAGCCAAATATAATGACTTTTTTGCTCTACGTCTTCGTTTTTATCCTAAATGTAAAACTACGTCTCCTAAGGAGGAATCCTATTTCACACACACACACACACACACACACACACACACACACACACACACACACACAAGAAAGCTTCAAAATCACACAAGAGGATGTATAGATATTTTTATCATCATTATAATTATCAACTGAAACTATTATCATCGAACCACAAACATTAAATTGTTGATTGGTAACTTCCTTCACAGCAACACTTTGGCTGCATTACAGAAGGGACTTCATCAAGAAAAGTTTTAGCTGTTCTGGTCCCTCTTCTAAGTCTAAGTCCTTAAATCCGAGCTAGGACTCGAATTTATAAGATCCAGATTTCCAGCCAAATTCCGTATCCACCAGTTTAGTCGGGAAGATTAGCATTATAGTGAATCACTGAAATACGCGCACACGTACCCATCTCCGCATAAGTAAAATACAGACTTTTTAAAATCGTTATCTAACTTTAACTCAACCTCAATCGTACCAAGAAGGGCGTGATAACTGTTTCGGACGCAATTTAGGACTCGAATGGTGGCTTCTGTTAAGTCATTAAATAGCGAGGTAGTAACTAATCTATCCTAATCTAACCAAACGAAGCGTAACCTAACTTAATCAGAACTAACGTATCTTTTCACCGACAATATAAATATTTCTAAATTTTTTATACAAGTTTTATATATTCCGAAGTACCAATGCGTTACCTCACAAACAAAATTACCCAATTACATTCGCGAATTACCGCACACTCTATCTCACTTATGCCCAGTTGACCGTGCATGCATGCGCGCTAAACTTGACTAACTTCATTACCTACAAATACGAGAAAGGTTCCTGAGTTTAGTTTGAAAACTTCGTCTTGAAAGCTTTAACGAACGAATCAGATTCCTTTGGTAACTCAACTGAGAGTAGCTGCTCCTGAGAGGAATAATAATTTATATATTAAGAGATTAGTTAATAAATAAACCTCATGCATTCTATATAAATTTAAAAAAACAACTTAATCGCAAACTTGACTGATAAACTGAAGAAATCCATCAGTAAAACGGTCCAAAACTATTCACTAACCTCAGATGTGTTCTGTACCCTGTAACTGCCTTTTTCATCCCTTGCACCTTCTCGCTCGATTTGTTTAGCCGATCTTCCAACGAATTTTTTTCCTCTCGAATTGCGCGAACGTTTTTCTTCATCATTGAAGACTCGCTTCCGTACGCCTCTTTCAGCTTCTCTAGGTACCTGATGATATATATGTATGAAATGAATGAATAAATGATGCAAACCTACGAGGAAAAAGGAAAAAATTATTCCAAGGCCTGTCGTGTATTCAGCAATATACTTCGTCAGGGAGTAATTTTTTATTTTTCGTTGTGGGTTTGCATTATATTAGAATTCGAACCCGAGCCCTCTGATTCGAAGACGAAAATACTGACGCACAAAGGCTATGATAGGTAAAAGTTAATCTGGTGAAATTTCATTACCCGAGGAAACAATGCTTTCAGATCCAGAGGCGTTTTAAGTGTTAATCCTCCGCACTCTAGTCAATGGACAGTATTTAATTCAGGTCTATCTGGTAAACACAAGGGTACCATTCAGATGGAAATATAAATGTATAACCGGAATATCATGCATGAACACGCACGATTTTAAATGAAATGCTGCCGTAACTTCGACTGCGGGAGGGAGGGGGTCAGTATAGACAACACCTCTAAACGCCAAAGGCTGTACTAATTTTTATTCTATCGTAGCATGATAGTCAACACCTTCGTTTTCTACTCAAGAGGTGCTGGTTCGAATCCTGGTGGAGGTGGGGCAGTTTTGCATTATGCAAAATCGTGCATTTTATGCATGATATACTGTACATACTTTTTTCCCTTGAAACTTTTTCATAATTTATAGCGAACACTTACTTTGAACATTCTCCTATAGACTTTTTGTGTTGTTCTTCAGCAACAGATTTCTTTAGCTCCTCCTGAAGTCGTTTATATTGCTCATGAAGGTGGTCCAAATCTGCCTGATCCTTTTTCAATTTCTCCTTAAGGGAACTGGACAAACTTTTCTCCTGACGAAGATTTACTTCGAGAGTTTCAACTGAGGAATTAAATTTGTAGGACTGATCGGAGGTGACAAGAATTTAACAAACACAAACGAATAAGCAAAAGATACTATGAACTACTAGTAACCGAGTTTACTCCTCTGGCGGAGATACACGTAATATAGTGCAGATAGCTTGAGAAAGTGCACGAAAACCTTTATTACAATATAAAATTAAATACAAATTAGAACCTCTATCGAATTAAACAAAAGAATGGGATTATTACACAGCTGATGAAGAAATCAAACCTTATATATAGTGTATATATATATATATACACAGGGTGTCCGAGAATTATCTGTACAATTTTTGGCTGTTATTAAAAGTCAACCATGAAGTGTAGAAATTCCAGTGTTGTCCCATTTTACAGAGAATCTCATTAAGTTTTTTCTGATACCAAGTTTTGACAAGTTTTTTAGAAATTCCAGTGTGTCCGAAAATTATCTGTACAATTTCATCTTTTAATAAAATTCTTGATAACACGTAAAATTCTTAAACAAGATTATTTAGAATCTGTATTTTAAAAAGTTTCTTTTATTAAAGTAACGTTGTTACAAACATTCGATATGTGCACCATTAGTGATTCGCAAAACATCCAATCGATACTCCAAATGTTGCCATGTACGCTGCAGCATATCCACATCAATTCGCTCAATAGCAGCTGTGATTCTTGCTTTTAAATCATCAATGTCTGTCACCCGCGTACATTTCTAAAAAACTTGTCAAAACGTGGTATCAGAAAAAACTTAATGAGATTCTCCGTAAAATGGGACAAAACGGGAATTTCTACACTTCATGGTTGACTTTTAATAACAGCCAAAAATTGTACAGATAATTCTCGGACACCCTGTATATATATATATATATATATATATATATATGTTAAACACAGACCGTGCATGGAACAAGGAACTCTTCTGGGAAAATTAAATCCACTATAGTCCGAATAAGTAATGGTAAATGACAAATACCATAGTTTTTCTTTTTCATGATGCTAGCCCGACGTGGGCAACGGGTCTCTCGCAAAGAGATCCCATAAATATAGCTTCCCTCACCAGCTATCTGCAAAGCAGACAGGATCCAGCTTTCGGACATGGACCTAGGGTTTAAAGCAAGCCTAGTCCCTACATTCAGAACCTCTATATAAGTAAAAGACTCGTTGCATTCACGTCGGATTGAATAAATCAAAGAAAAAAGGGGTAACTATTGTATTTTTAGCCAAAAAAAAACCAAAACTTAAATCTCAACCGGGACATTGAGCGTCCACTTTTCAAGGCACGTAACACGTCCGTTTAATATACACAAACTCAGAATGGTCCCCTGAGAAACTTATATGTTAAACACAGACCGGGCATGGAACAAGGAACTCTTCTGGGAAAATTAAATCCACTATAGTCCGAATAAGTAATGGTAAATGACAAATACCATAGTTTTTCTTTTTCATGATGCTAGCCCGACGTGGGCAACGGGTCTCTCGCAAAGAGATCCCATAAATATAGCTTCCCTCACCAGCTATCTGCAAAGCAGACAGGATCCAGCTTTGGGACCATTCTGAGTTTGTGTATATTAAACGGACGTGTTACGTGCCTTGAAAAGTGGACGCTCAATGTCCCGGTTGAGGTTGTTTAAGTTTTGGTTTTTTTTTTTTGGCTAAAAATACAATAGTTACCCCTTTTTCTTTGTTTATTCAATCCGACGTGAATGCAACGAGTCTTTTACTTATATAGAGGTTCTGAATGTAGGGACTAGGCTTGCTTTAAACCCTAGGTCCATGTCCCAAAGCTGGATCCTGTCTGCTTTGCAGATAGCTGGTGAGGGAAGCTATATTTATGGGACCTCTTTGCGAGAGACCCGTTGCCCACGTCGGGCTAGCATCATGAAAAAGAAAAACTATGGTATTTGTCATTTACCATTACTTATTCGGACTATAGTGGATTTAATTTTCCCAGAAGAGTTCCTTGTTCTATGCACGGTCTGTGTTTAACATATAAGTTTCTCAGGGGACCATTCTGAGTTTGTGTATATTAAACGGACGTGTTACGTGCCTTGAAAAGTGGACGCTCAATGTCCCGGTTGAGATTTAAGTTTTGGTTTTTTTTTTGGCTAAAAATACAATAGTTACCCCTTTTTTCTTTGATTTATTCAATCCGACGTGAATGCAACGAGTCTTTTACTTATATAGAGGTTCTGAATGTAGGGACTAGGCTTGCTTTAAACCCTAGGTCCATGTCCCAAAGCTGGATCCTGTCTGCTTTGCAGATAGCTGGTGAGGGAAGCTATATTTATGGGATCTCTTTGCGAGAGACCCGTTGCCCACGTCGGGCTAGCATCATGAAAAAGAAAAACTATGGTATTTGTCATTTACCATTACTTATTCGGACTATAGTGGATTTAATTATCCCAGAAGAGTTCCTTGTTCCATGCACGGTCTGTGTTTAACATATAAGTTTCTCAGGGGACCATTCTGAGTTTGTGTATATATAATTATATATATATTTTTTTTTTCAGAAATTATGAGTTTATTCCTGCTATTATTACTTTAATATGCTTCTACACGAAAGAAAAGGCTAAGAATATTTTACTGAAATTTCTCCGAACATACTTCTTTTGTCGTAATGTTCCTTTGTTTGAACTTCCTTCTCGTGCAAAAGATCAATTTCCTCCAGCAGAAGCTCCCTTCCCTCCATTAGGAGTTTGGCGTCTTCGGCCACCTGACGAAGCTCTCCTTCACCATAGCTCTTCAACAGTAATGAATAAATATAGGAATATAAAATTAATACAGCCTATATATTTATGAAATATATCGAAATTGTTCGTGTTTCATAATATGATATACACTCGTTTTTAATCCATATGAAACGAACGTAATAAATTCAATTGAAGGAATTCAGTTTTAAATTGTACTTAATGACCGGAGAGCCAGTTAAAACACTGTCCCTTCCCTTAGAGGAAACAATGGTATATCTTTGCAGTTATTATTATTATTATTATTGCTATTAGATTGCAACTCTTATATCTCCTTCATAAACAAATTAAGTGCAAGTTTTCCTTTCTTTGATTTTATTGTTTTATACATGCTCTCATTCACCCAAATCCATTCTCTATCGCACATTATTAAAATTCCAATGCGTGCTCATTCCCTTGGGGGCGACCGATTTTATAGGTACCAATTTCATCGATAAAGATTCAAAATACCTATGAACAACATCAACGCAAAACCGAACGAAGGTCAATTATCAATTTTGAACCTTAATATTGGAAGCCTTGCTAAACATCATGATGACCTCAAAGATACATTATCTTTAAAAAAGATTTCCACGTAATTACACTCGCAGAAACTTTCATACAGAATCCATATAAGCATCTTCCTTTAGAGGGCTATACAGTTTTTGACACTTTTCGCACAGGAAGAAGAGCGTTGGCGTTCGTATTTACATAAAAAATACCATAAAATGTACAAAAACTCCCTCACTCTTTACAGTAGAGCCCCGCATTGAAACATGCGCGATAAATCTTGCCCTTAACAAAACCTCTCAACATACTGACAATCCTTTTGCATGCCTTATGTAAAATTATTATTATTATTATTGTAGGAGTAAATTACCTCTTCGCCGAAAACCTTGTAAAATTTTTGAAACCTTTTATTTTCTTCTTCGAGAATTTTCATTTTCTTTAAAGAATCCTCCATTGATAATGTCATTCTCCTATTAAAGACGTAGTATGAAGATATATAATTGCTAAAACGAAATTAAACATTTTCGTTGAGACAGAAACGGTAAACTTGGGGGGTGGGGAAGAAACTTAGCTTATTTGTTAATTTATGAAAGTGTAATGTAACACATTGATCGGATCTCTCTTATCTTAAAGTGATGAGAAGTAGAGCCGAAACATTTTCAAGGCCATTATATCATATATGATCATTTCTGATCTCTGATAATGGTAGTTAATGACGCAAAGGGGACACAGCTTTAACCTTTAAGCTTAAAGCTCCTGAGATAATGTGACTAGTTCATACACCAGCAAAATATAGGCTATAGTATAACGAAGACGTTTCTGTCAGTCAGAAATTAACGTATATTAAATACGGAGTAGAATAGCTTACTGAAAATAATTACAAGATCGGTAAGTGATTAATTATCTGAAGTCAAATGATACAGATTTCAAATTTCCTTACTGGATAGTCGATTCCTGCTCATTGATCACCTCGTCGTACGCCAAGAGCAGAGCATTTAGTTTGTAAACGCTCTGACGTGTTATTGCTGATTTGCTATCTTCATGTGGCGTATAGGAACTGTACGTATGGGAAATTTCTCCGTGTTTGTGGATATACCTAAAATAACAGTTGCAATATTTAACATAATGTTTCAAAGACTTCTCTAAATTTCTAAAAAAAATTCCCGAATACTTTAAGAACTTTAGTTAAAATAATTCTTGAGTAAAATAATATAATTGCTTTAATTACGATATCTTTTAAGGTCTCGCCCCTACACTTCAGGCACTTTCAAAGAACTAAAATATAAATTAAATTAAATTATTTACGTGTGACACCTTAAAATAAATATAATTTTGTTTATGAAGTTAAGGTAATAATTATAATTAAAAATTACTGTTGGCCAAAAATTTAACTTTGTTTTTAAAATATTGCTTTACAGCCAAAATTTTCTTTTTTTAAATTAAAAATAATTTAATTTTAGAAATAAAATTTAATTATATTCTGAAGCAACACAAAATCTGAAGAAAACACTAAAATATAAAAGTTTAAATTTAAAATTTACTAGAAATACAAAAATTGTCATTATGTTGTTTTTTTCATTTAGGAAACATTTCTAAGACTAATATGAGTAATGTTGTACACCTATTAAAATGTAAGGAAGATGTACAGTACTAAATCCTTTTATATAAGGGGCATTTCAGGACTAATCATGCAGTGCATGACACAAAACCATCTTCAATTTTCCTACAGCATGCGAATTTAGCAGTCATCTGGTCATCCGAGACAACCAAATTCCCCATTTAAATTAATTCTCCATCCTTGTTTTTATGATACAGTACAAATGGGTCGATTGTCACCTGATCATTTGTCCGATGGAAACTGTGAAGCGCATCTTGGGTAATAAATGAATAATTTTCAGCAAAATCTCCTAATACAAGAACTACTTCATGATGAAGATTCTATTTCAATGTTTTCATATACTGACTCTGACTTTCTGCAATGTAGTGATGACGAGTAAGAGGGAATTTCTGAAAGAATTTCAATGAACTCACTTGCAGAAGCTATATTTTTCTGCAATGTGGACCTATCAGCCAGAGGTGCAAATAGTCGTGTATCCTAGTAACATTGTTACAAGAAAGAAATTTAGCTGGCAGAAAGAAATTGGGACAAAGGATTAAAAGAAAGATGAAAGTAAAAATGAACTAAAAACATATTTATAGAACAAAATCATTTTTAAAAGTAAGAGTATAGCCGCAGGGGCGTGTTTAGCTACCACGGGGCCCAGGGCACCAAATGAATTGCGGGGCCCATTGGTTCCGTGACCACACATGGAAACCATAAAAATATATGTATATAAATGCATACTACAATTTACAGGGTTAATCATGGCATACAGTGTGGTGGGACTCATCTGTTTTAAATATCTCCTCCCTACAAAAAATAAGGTCGACAATATGAAAAATATGTGAAGAAAATTGTAAAAATTATACTGATAGTATATATATTTTAGTTACAATAACATGGCAGAATATAGGAAATAGTTGGTAATATGAATAAATGCATGGTTTCTTGTACCAAACAACTGAAATAATTAGCGATTTATTGGAAAATAATTTCACATTTGACAGTTTGACGACAATAATGTCCTGAAAATTGTAACACTTACAGTTAAGTAAAAAATCAACCTTTTTTAAACAAACATATCAGCAAAACAAAGACGAAAGGCGATCTTGCCATCTTAAAAGCACCCAGCATATGTAGATGTACCATATGTATCAAGCTTTTTATGTTATCATTCAATAGAAAAACGCACACACATACAAAAACACTAAATGTACGATGTACCTTCCCCTCACTCGGAGTTGCCAAATGGTAGTTAACTTGTTAGGAAAATTCTGCGCCAATGTAAATATACAAAAGGCAGTAATACTGTACGTTATATGTAAGAAATAGGTATTGAAACTTGAAAGGATAATCAAGTAAGGAAAATATAAAAAAACATGGAGAAAATCAGTGTACAGTAAAGTATAAAAACAGCAATTCATCAGCAGGATCAGCTATTACCTATATGTAAAAATAAAAGTGCAATAATAATGTTATTTTTCAACCACTTTCAGTTTTTCTTGGTGTGTTTCCACTTTCCAAAAACCTATATCTAATGATAAAATCTGATCTAATTTTATATAAGCAGCAGTCTCTCTTCTCTCGAGTGCAGGGCCTATTAAAGCGCGGGGCCCAGGGGACATGCCCTAAGTACCTGCCCTTAACATGCCCCTGGGTATAGGGTGATGGGTAAGCAGAATTAAAAAATGTAATAAGTTTTGCTTTTAAGAGGGGAGTATTCTGGCGGAAAGGATTTCCTGCTTTCCTCAGGTTACAAGAAAGAAAAAAATTATTTACACATATGCTATCAGCATTAGTCCATTGAACATATTCTACTGAATCTCTGTCTGTCAAGACAGACATAGTATTCAGGAAGTTTACTACATCTATTTTAATAGGACATTCTCGACGCTCATGTTACACTTTACATGATACATGTACACTCGTGTCCCAATTATTGGAATCTCATACATTTTTGTCAATGAGTGTGTGGTAAGTTAAGCTTTTTTCACCAATTGAAGATACCATCAGTTTAAAATTTTGGTGGCAGGTACAAACACAAACTGAGTGTGTGCCTTTCCCTCCAGCAATCACATATCATTTAGATCTCAAAAATAATATATATAATATATATACCGGGTGTCCGAGAATTATCTGTACAATTTTTGGCTGTTATTAAAAGTCAACCATGAAGTGTAGAAATTCCAGTGTTGTCCCATTTTACAGAGAATCTCTGTTTTTTCTGATACCACGTTTTGACAAGTTTTTTAGAAATGTACGCGGGTGACAGACATTGATGATTTAAAAGCAAGAATCACAGCTGCTATTGAGCGAATTGATGTGGATATGCTGCAGCGTACATGGCAACATTTGGAGTATCGATTGGATGTTTTGCGAATCACTGATGGTGCACATATCGAATGTTTGTAACAACGTTACTTTAATAAAAGAAACTTTTGAAAATACAGATTCTAAATAATCTTGTTTAAGAATTTTGCGTGTGTTATCAAGAATTTTATTAAAAGATGAAATTGTACAGATAATGTTCGGACACACTGGAATTTCTAAAAAACTTGTCAAAACTTGGTATCAGAAAAAACTTAGAGATTCTCTGTAAAATGGGACAACACTGGAATTTCTACACTTCATGGTTGACTTTTAATAACAGCCAAAAATTGTACAGATAATTCTCGGACAACCTGTATGTATGTATGTATGTATGTATATATATATATATCCCCGCAAGGGGGTTCTAAGCTCATGCTCTTGAGTGCTCTTTGTGCTCGTTTGTACGTGCTTGTTCCTGGAGGTTTCACGTGCACCCTCCCGGCCCTAGCACCCAAGGATGATGGGGCTCGACCCTGCAGTCCTTGGTCTTTTTCCACTTCGACTGTCCCCTCCACCCTTTCTTTTTCCTCTGTCTTTCCTCTCACTTTTTCTTTGTTTTTCCGCCGAGATATGCCCTTCTAAATAGAGGCGAATCGGTTCTTCCCGAACTTAAATTTTTTTTTTTATTATATATATATATACAGGGCGTCCCAAAAAAATGTACACACACTTTAACAGCTGATAGCTCAATTGATGTTTCTTTCTTTCCAAGTTAAACCCATTAGAATTAATAATGGCAGTCAGACTAAGCTTTGAACAAAGGAAATTCATTCTAAAATGCTACTGGAAGTGTGAAAACGCAGTTGAAGTGCAAAGACAGTTTAGGAGGGAGTTTCAAACAGATCCACCAACGCGACTTACCATCACTCGAATTAGAGATAAGTTTGAAGCCGATGCAACTGTTCAGAATGTCCACAAGAAGCGTTCCGGAAGACCACGGACATCGACAAGCCCCAAAAAGCAAGAAAGAGTACTGGAAACGTATCACCAAAGTCCAAGAAAATCTGTGCGGCAAGCGAGTCGTGAGGTAGGAATTTCAGAATCGTCTGTCCAACGCATTTTGAAGCGCTGTCAATGGAAAATTTACATTCCAAGATTAGTCCATGCTATTAATGAAGATGATCCGGACCGAAGAGTGAAGTATTGCGAGTGGTAATTGGCACGATGTGGATGTGGATTGGACGAAGGGGTTTCGTAGAATACCCTCCGCGTTCACCAGACCTCACACCACTAGACTTTTTTTTATGGGGATACTTAAAAGACAAAGTCTACGCTATAAAACCTGCAACAGTCGCTGAATTGAGAGCAGCCATTGAACGAGAATGCACACAAATACCAAACGAAATGTTTCGTGATGTTTGCGATTCCATTGCTTCGCGTTATCAGCAGTGCCTGGACCAGAACGGACGTCAGTTTGAAAACAGGCGTTGACAAAACAATTAAATAATGTCTGTAGATTCTATTACATTTTGAAAATGAAATGTATTTTAATAAACACTGCCTTTATAATTATTTAAAGTGTGTATACATTTTTTTGGGACGCCCTGTATATATAACGAAAGTTTTATAAATATTATATATTATTCAGCGGCCTATATTTACATACATATTTCTTGGGTAGATATACTGTATATTTTCATTATAACCAAACAAGTGGCTATATATTTGAATGTGTGTTGATTCTGGGCCAAATTGTGCATTTTTGAGTGAAATTAGCAATATTTAAATGTAAAAACACTACGTTTATATGCTAAAACAGTTTTTCTCACTTTCCAATAACTTTATATTCACTCTAGGTGATTTTTGTACTTGGAATGATTCAAGAGGCATCTGAAAGGCCATTTTCCAAAGAATAAATCATTATTCTATCTGAATTAGGGACTGAGATATGATAATTTGAAATTTAGTTATATGTGGAACCCCCCAAAATAGGGGTGCCATACTTTTTTAACCATTACTTCAATTGAACTATAATTTTATATTTTGAGTTTGTTCGTTTTGATAATACCATATACCAAACTGTAGAAAAATTGAAGATGGTGTGGCATTAAATTTTTTATTTTTGCATTTGTCCTGGAGTACCCCACAGGTTATACAATTAATACACTTTACCTCAAAATATAACAACATAAACCTAGTAAAATTCATGAACACTTTAAAATTAAACAAAAAACAACCCTACAAATGAAATTGTTGAAAACTTTCGCAAAATATTTAAAACTGAAGATTTTTACAACCAAAGAATAACAGAATCCTGAACCCTTTCATTCACTGGGTAGACAATTGTATAGCTGAAAAATAAACCATATTGATTCTTATATAACCACACAAAGGCAAAATTTCTTTTTTACCCTATGTCATAATTCGTGAGCGAAAGGGTTAATGATAAAAAATCTATACCAGATATCAATATCAAATTTAATGAAATGGCAAGTTTATTAAAAATATTTTTAGTAAAAAAAAAAAAAAAAAAAAAAAATTCTGTTGAGAAACAATATTTTAGAAACAAGGTTGGATTTTTATCTAACAATTTTAACTAATTATCAATTTACTTTTATACATAAAAGAAAATTATCTTAAGGTTTTGTCTGTAAATATTTATTTAACAGTTTGTGTTCTTTGAAAATACCTGAAATGTACAGACAAAACGTTAGGGATATCGTAGGTAATCATATTATTTTACTCAAGGATTGTTTCAAAAAAGATTCCTGAAGTATCTCAGATTTTTTTTTTTTTTTTTGGGGGTAAGTTTCTAAAACATTAAATTAGAAGCTGATCATGAATTTCAAAATATACGTTGTTCCATTCAAACTCAAACCTTAATTTTAAAATTCTAAACCATAATATTTTAATTCTCCCCTATCACTGTTGTCATATTTGGTAAATTTCTTATATTCTTGCACTAATTTCCGTAGACACGGTATTTTCCATACCCATAAATAGTGTTCCTACGCCATCCTTATTCTTATTCCTTCTACAGAGAATGACTACCACGGGAACATCAATTCAGTGAAATTACAAGCACTCCACGAACCTATTTAGCTGTTGATTGCATCGCTTGAGATGGTCTTTCAAAAACTGGATTTCTTTCTTACACTGACCGTTCTCCGTCTTTAACTTCTCGACAGTCGCCTCACATGAGCCACGTTATGAGATGTTGATGGCAGTTGCTGCTGACCTACAATAAACCAAGACAAACAGCGAAGTAACAGTTATGTAAATACTCATACAACTTTTATTCAAATATTCATTTCCTTCATATTGTCAAATTTTCACCTTAAAATGGGGTTACTACAAATATCTCTTACTTAAAATTGTGTACAAGGTCCACCCTCGAACTTTTTTATAAGCGTACTTAAAAGTACTTAAAATAATTTTACATAATAAATGTTCTACGTAATAGAACCTTCAAACTATAAATCTGAAGCAATTAAATTTAATTTTCGAAGAATCACTTACAATATTTTTTTACTTATAGGTTTGAACTGGTATTTTGAAACAAGAAACTATTACTAAAAAGTTTCATGTCAAAACTACAGAAACTACAGAATTATATCAAAACAATAGGTCACGTGACTGTGATGAAAAGGGAAATAATGTAAAACTAATTGTTGAAAGAATAATTCTTACTATTTTGTCTGGTGCCTTGAACGTCCAAAGCCATCAGCTGAGAACTTAACTCATTGTATTCCTTAGATAAATTTTCCATCCGCCTTATCAAATCATCTTTCTTCATTTTGAATTATATTTTTGAAATATACCTCTTAAATGGTATAGGATATAATTATTTGTAGTATTTACTGTATTCTTTTTTGTAAAAACAACCTGAATCTTAGTCTGGAAGAATATACATCTTTTTTTTTATCATAGCTATCAATTTGGTGAAACAAATAACATGTTTAATGTTTATTCACTACCGTGAGAGATTTGTTACACCTCTTGGCTCATCTGAAGCAGTAATTCTGTTCTGCCTTTTTTTGTTAATCCACTTATTGAAACAAAAAAATGTCACAATGAAAAACTTTGTTTCTATATTTTTCACAATTAATGAAAAGCAACAAAACATTGAAATCCCTTCCATCAAGGGTCGATGGACAAAACTCTGTCCAGTTAAAAAAAGAGAGGGGGGGGAGTGCTCTACAACAATAATGTTTGGGGTTGTTCAGAAAAGATCATGTGACAAAGTGGACGACAAAGTGGAATCAAAACCATTGGTCATTCCATCATTTGAATGAAGAGGGTCAGCCATCCAAAAAATTAACAAAACCAACGTCAGTTTAACCTCAGTGACCAAATAGGAAGCGGTATTGCGATCCAGCCACAAAATACCCATGCCCAACAACAAGAGACAAACATCGTTCCATAGGCACGAGAACAAATATAAAACAATAAAGAATAAAGTTAAAAATCTTCAAAAACTTGTGTCAATACGCTGAGAATGAATAGTTTTAACCAATTTTCATAGTATAGTGAATGTTAACCTATTACCTTTCGCGTTTTCTGACGAGTAGTCAATGGACCTTTATAATCAAGAAACCGAAATCAATTTATCCCGACTATTGTTTCACCAACCTCGCTGATTCAACTATACACTCATTTAAACTGTTAGTGGTCCTCGTCTGTCTGTGCAGATTCTTCTACAATGACATTAGGTTTATATCAAATATAGGGAAAGTCTTCTTTAGCAAGAAAGAAAATTATATAAAAAAAAATAATTTATTCAAATAAAAAAAAAATTATATATATACAGTATATATATATATTAAAAGGCTGTAATGAAAACTATCTTGTTTAATTAAATCATATTAAGTGCTAATGCAGAAAATAAAATTAACCCATTTTTTCCTCGACCCAATGAGAAAGCAAATTGGTTATCTAGCGCTAAATTTCCTGCAATATTTGTCATATGGGTATTCTGTCATACACAAAAAGAATCGTTTTACTCAGAAATAACATCATAGTAAACAATGGAAATGGGAATTTTCACTACTCATTGATATTCAGACATTTACAGAAATACTATCTTCATTTTTAAACTTATTTTCTATGCAGCTTTCAGCTTTAATTACTGAAAAGTATTCAAAATATGGCAGAATTGTCAGGATGATTCTTACTGCGTAAATTCAGTGCTAAGTAACCAGTATCCTCATAGCTTTACTCCTAAATAAAGACAACCATCTATTTAGAACTTCATTATAGTTTAATTTAAAATCTAATTGAATAATTTCATCGAGCCGTAACCTTACGATAATATACCCATTTAAAATAAGAATCCTAAGTACTTCAGAGAGAGAGAGATACAGTAACAATGTATCGGATAAAATCTAATGGAAAACTAATATTTTTTATGGTCTACCTTTCAGTAATTTTTGGACACTAGACAGTCTCAAGGCAAGTTCTGTTGTTGTTGAAGACCATGAAAGGACTCACCCTGTCAATGCTTGAGCTCAGGTAATCCTTGGAGCAGTTTCTCCCACACAGTGGGAAAATGTTTCCTCCCCCCCCTCCCCTCAAATTTTCCTCATTGTAAATAACTTGGTCCGGGACTAGTATTCAGTATTTACTGTAGGGGCTCACTGTAGAGCCAGTAAGCTAGCTGATTCGCAGGGTTAAATGTATAATTTAAAAAATATAAAACTACATGTAGCTTTGGCAACACTCAATATAAGATTTCAAATTTCCAATATCATATCTTTGCTGAACTGGGAATGCAAATATGGGAGCCTTGGACAGAAGATATGAAATGAAATTCCCTGTAGCATCTCTTGCTGACAGTGGATGTCCCTCTGTAGCTTCAAGAAATTCCTAAAAACAAGTAAAATTTTAAATTTATATTAAAGAAAGCCTATGAGTGACTGAACTTATAACCTACAACACAAACTATAAAGAACTTTAATTCAGAATTATTTAGTAATTTATGTATAATAAATATGACATTAAACGAAGTATTATGAACTACAGTTATAAGAGTTGAAATATAAGGCTTATTTATTTAAAGTGTATATAGCAAAAGGCTGAAGGCAGCCTTAACTTTGCACAGCAAACACCTAATTTCAACCTAAAATAATAAAAATACTTTTCAGTCAATGAAAAATCACAACAATAGGAAACTTTTTCTCAGCATATCAAGAACATTTACCCGAATGATGGGCAGACAACTTCTGGACATCATGTAGCAACATGGGCTCTGCAATCTGGATGCAGTTTCATGCGGCTGGGGTTTCTCTATGAAACTTGTCACACGGCCTTCTCCATCCACTTCAATTATGCCATGCTAATACAATAAAACATTTAATAATTACCCCATTATAAATACTCTATTTTTATGACAAAAATCTCAAATTCTTTAGTTTACCTTCGATACGTTCTCTTCTCTGACTGGGGCACTAATCAGTAGGCAGACCTTTTCATTGTCTAATTTTAATTTGTTAAATCTTGAAATCATTTCCTCTAGAGTAAACTGTTTGTCTAACAATGTATCTCTGAAAGTAAATAAATTAAAATAATTGATAAAACGAAGTTCACTGGAACATTTATGCCTTATGTCGCTAGGTCAAGAAAAAGAAAATTGACAAGTTTATGGTTAAAGTAGTGTGTCATAACATTACACTCTGTTCATGATTAGGCCACATCTGATAACATGTTAGTAATAATACAAAAAAAAAAAAATATCAATGTCCTCTCACAAAAAATTCTCTATACATTTCTAAGTACAGTATGATAATCAAAATCGAAGTATATTACTAAAAAATGAATTTCATGGTCCCTATTATACTGTACAATGAGGCAGTAACAACTAAATACAAACTCGAAAGAAAAAGTAAGAGATTAAAGACAAGTTAGTTTTAATTATGCCTCTCCCTCTCACTGGATCGTATATTCTTGTGCCAAGATAATTTCAAATAGATAAGCTCCAAAAATATGACAGTTATTATTATAGTGTAGTTTTACATCTTTAAAGTTTATAAAATATATACAAAGAATGTAATTATACTTAGAATGGCAATATATAAGGAGGAGATTGTCGACACGAATTGATCAGGGAAGTACTCCAGGGGGAATATTAGGCAGGAGACATGGGGTGCTGAAATTCCTGTTTCTCCTGTCACTGTCCTTTTTCGCCAATCTTTTTCCATGTCTCACCTACCCTGTGAGCAGTCCAGCATGCTCTCAAACACACGCTTCTCCTTCTATTCTTTGCTACACATATGTGCATTTAACACACTACACGATCTTTTTAAAATTTACAAAAAATAAAATGGCATTGTAAACCTCTCTGAGACCATAATTTTGGCTCTCTTTTTTATAAAGGGGGTCATTTTTGCAATCACACGCCCTTGGCCCCACCTTTCTACATAAAAAAAATAGAGGGTAGCTAACTAATATAACCAGAAAATGTGAGACAATAGACAATTTTCCTTAATAGTCTCCACAATACATCACTTATGAAATATTTTGAAGCTCATTGATTAGCCACACAATGACACCACCACTTTTAATACTAAAGAGTTCGCAACAGGTATGAAGTTTATGTCTAGGTTTCTAGTGTGTATAGTTAAATTGTCATTATAATGTACTTTCATCTTTAATGCATGATAAGTCTACACTTAGGGTATAGGTCTATGATAATAGGCCATGTATGCAGCATGCACTATGTGATATATGAAAAGCTTAAATATGTTTTGTAAAACACATTTAATTTAACTGATACTTTTAAGAATTATGCAGCACCATACTGGATTTAGAATTTCACTTCCAGGAAAAACTATCATATTTGGATAGGTAATTATGTGAATGTGTTATTTACAAAGAACAACACCCCTAAATCATTGTAATACCAAGTTCAATATGTACAGTAACACCACTTATGCCTACATTTAACAGTATTTCCAGTACCTACTATATATGCAATAGTGTTATGGTACAAATACATACAGAAATAGTACTACAATTCAACAGGAATGGTATGGTACTGTGTCAGTACTGCTACTAAGCATACACTTAAAGACATTAGTCCTCACTCGTATGTCTAGCTGTAGCTCAATTAATATATAGCTATATACATAGCTTATCTGGGATAAAATAAAGGTAACAACAGTTAGTCTATTAAGAGATGGATCTACCAATGGCTACAGTAATTAATATGGAGGGTCACAGTAAGTCCTTGAAAAATGTGGATCTACAAAGGTAGTTCAAGGTATAACCTAATATTACTAGCCTATATACTTGACCAACAAGATTCATAATCTACTTTAGCTTAGCTTGTACAGATTTGTCATATATCAGAAAGTTCATAATCCTAAAGTTAATGAAACCTAGTAACAATTTAATTTCTCACCCTGCAAGGAAAAGAACATCTCCAGTTAGATCCTGAACACCTAACTGCATGCATGATATAGCTCCAGAGCGAGTTTCATTGCTGTGGGATCCATCACTCGCAAGAAACACAGGTTTCCCAATCTCATTCAGCTGTTTAAGGAAGGATTCATAACTGGAAAACAGAATTGTAAAGAAATCTCATTTCTAGAACCACATTTTAGTAAGATTTGCATCACAGTACTGAACTGTATGCTAACACTGCAGCTAAATTAATTCTTCCATTTGGAATACTGTTAAAAAAATTGAATGGGCTTAGATTTAGATTAAATGAGGAAAGATTTAACCAAAGATTTGTCCTACATTGGATTTCCACTTTTAAACCAAACCAAGGCTTCATTATTTTCTAGTACCCTTCTGAAAAATTACAGGTACTACCTGTTTTCTTTCTATCTATACTGTACCTACTTCACTTTAATGAACCAGATAAATTACTGCCTATGCTTAAGAAAATCTCAAAATGCTAAATTTACTTAACAGCAGGGTTAAAAAGGCTATTAAAAAGTTAGTTAATATTATATACAGTAGGTCCTTGTTTTGTGCAAATTTGATTTTGTGCGAGCTCACAAAAAACACCCCAAATTCTTTTCCCACAAAAAAAATTTGGTATAGTGCGAATTTCCCTGGGTACAAGACTAGTATGCCATGTGGCTCGCACAAGCTGATGCTCAGCTGAGCAAGTGGGCATCATGGGTACTGTGCAGACCAATCAAGACGCATCATGCTACACACCTCAGTGCAAGCATACCCACCTCATGGCATAACATCAAGCAATCTTCCTCACTTATTACCACAATTATTATTAATTTTCTTTACAGGTGCATTTATTATTTAATTTTATTTAATGGTACTGTACATTAATATTTAATATAATGTAATGTTATAGTATAGAATTTCTGAACTTGGTACGCCTATCCCCCTTTTTTTCCATAGGCCCAAGGTTTTACTATTCATGGTAGTTTTCAGGAAACTATCCCCCGTGAATAATAAAGGCCTATTGTAGTGATAATTTTCAAACATTCTACTTCCATGTTCAATCTTATTCTGGGCCAATCCTATTATTTATTTATTTATTTATTTAATATATATATATATATATATATATACATATATATTATATGAAAATGAAAAGGTTTATTGGCAGACTACAGTCCATATGAGAAATATTATTAACCCTAGAATGCATAACCTGGGCCTCTGAGGGACGCCGGGTGTTATATTTATCTGGGTTATGCATTCTAGGGTTAATACAATGACAGTTCACATACTAAGGATAGAAATATATATAGTTGATTAGAAATAATACAGTAATGTCGAAGTTAAGTGGAGCTACAGACAGACTTTTTCATACCAAGAATTTCATAGCTTAGAGGATAAATGGCAGGACTCATGGATAGCTTGGATAACTGGGTTGGTTGATTTTTTTAATTCTTTGCATTAGACTGTATTCAGCACGTCTTGTTACCTCCGGGAAGCTCGGGACATTGCAGGTAGCAAACATTTGCGAAGCTGAGCATCTCGGGGGAGTAATTTATGTAAGAGTCTAAAAGACCTGTTGTACAGCAAATTTAGGGTTCTGCCAGAACCTTTTTCATAATTCACCCACAGTTGCTGTCCATATATATTACTGCAGAAAGTATGAGAGAGAGTGTCTTTAGCTTCACTTATACAGAACCAAAAGTTCCTTATAGTCATATTTGCTTTAGCACAAAGGCTTCAAGATTGTTTTCTTATATCTGAGTCATCACTCAAGGAGCTGGTAATAGTTTGACCCAAATACTTAAACTCTTGTACTTCCTCAATTACTTCACCTTTCATTTTAAACCTAATATCAGCTTTCAGGATGAAATTGCATAACCTTAGTTTTTGTAACATTAAAAAGAATATCATGTTTCTGCAAATACACCTCGCAGACTTTTAGTAACTGATCCAGACCTTTAACAGAGGGACTTATTAAGACCATATCAGCAGCATAAACTACGCTATTTATACATCCCACTATATACATACATACATACATACATACATATATATAATATATATACTAAAAAATTTGGGAGATCCTTATCACCATTCCAAGGTTGATACAGTATTTCCCTATAAGCCTGCCTTTTGCTATTTAAATTAACTTATTTCCTAATTGCTACTTACTGAGTTTTGTGAAGCTCATTAGAAACAATAAGCACCTCAGAAACAGACAGCACATTCTCAAATATTTCAATCCAATGCGCAATAAGAGGTTTATTGGCTATGGGCAGCAGAGGCTTAGGAACTCCTATGAGGTGTCTATGGATACTATTTCTATCCTCTTCCAAATCTTTTGACAATCTGCAAGATTATAATTTTTAGTTTGCAAATTCTGTAAATAATATACTATATTTTAGCTCATTGTGCAAGATATTTCCATATCTCTCTAAATAGTTTTATGTTAATGAGCAGACTTGAAACTGATATTTTGCAAAATATGATTATGAAATAGCTATAGCTTTAGATCATTTATGACTTGCATATCCATATCCTGGATAGACCTAAGTGGCTATAGGGTTTTCCAAATGTAACATTGTAATGGTGCAAAGACCAATGATGCAATAGGCCTACTGATTACAGTAATCTTCAAAATGGGCAATGATAGAACTATTACTGATTAGGCTACCTATTAATTAAAATAAATTAGTGATGTACCATACTGAATCCAAAATTTAGCTGATGTTGATGCTGATTCTTTGCCTAAATTTCAAAAAATCAATTTCCTTCATAAATTTTACTAATATATTGTGAAAATTTTCAATTTTCATTTTTTATATTTCAAATTTGTTTAAATATTTTTCCTTAGCTCACCCTAAAATATATACGGTAGTTCCAGAATTTGTTACTCCTATACCGTAGCTAAAGTGATGTTAAATAGTTTTATTACTCAGTAAAATGATAAAATAATTTTATTTTCATTTCATAAATTGAATACCAATATTTAAAATAATTTATTTTCCTTACGTTGAAGGTATTTTCTTTTTTCAACAATGTAAACAACAAAAAAATGAAGGTCCTGGTGGCCTATTTGAATAAAAAAAAAATGGCTATACAATTTAGGTTTATCAATTTATTAAAATACTTAAAATAAAGCCATCATAATAAGATGGTTTAATGTAAAATTTATAAAATATAACTTAATATAGAATTATTATTATTACAGAGTAAGAGATTACAATAGTTTTTTATTTAGAGATTAGCTAGTCAGAGAAATGTAAATTTATGAGTAACAATTTATTAAGTTTTGCCTTTTTTGTGAATGGAAAATGCATTTTATACAATTACACTTTGAAATAAGTATAACTTATCATAAATAGCGTTTCTTTGTATGTTCAATTTTCTATAAATATAAGATTTTGTTTTGTAATGAAAATTTTAAAATTACATTATAGCTACTACATTACATTTCATTTGGAAAACATGAAGCCACTGAGACCCATCAAGGTTATCCAAGTCATGAGCTATATTTTATAATAATAATAATACTCTTCCAAAATGTCAATCTCAAGTCAGCTAATTAACATACAACTATTTACCACTACCAAAGTAGCCTACATAACTTAAGCTAAGAATATTATATCTAAATTTTATTTTACACTACATTACATTTTATTTGGAAAACAAAGCCACTCAGGCCTATCGAGGTAATCCAAAATCATGAGCTACATTTTTTAATAATAATTTAAAATCTTGCAAGATGTCAAATTCAGGTCAGCTAATTAATATACAACTATTTACTACCATCATAGTAGCCTATATAACTGAAGCAAAGAATATACAAACTCTCTCTCTCACTCAAGAAAGTGTCTAAATTTTTCTTAAAATTAACTAATGAGCTACTGTTTACCACATCATATGGCAAATCATTACAAACATCTACTCCTCTGTGACTGAAAAAGTATTTTTGTAAATCAAGTTTACAAGTGTTTTCTAATTTTTTTAATTATGTCCACAAGTTATCCCATCAGTATCTAGGGAGGAAAAGTTATGTACAGACCCTGACTTATGTAAGGGTTCCATTCCAGAAGGCTTTACGTAAGTCAATTTTTCTGTAAGTCAGAATTAACCCTTCCATAAGTAATCATTGAACATAATATACAGTTGTCTCTTGACATTTGCGAACTTAACATTCGCAACTTTGACTATCCATGAGATCCTCCATTATCGTGTTCATTATCGTGTGTTTGGTGACATAATGGGGCCAAGGCTGACACTGGACAATTTAGCTGAAGGGTTTTGCATGTTCAAACGAACCCTAGCCTTCTTCTATGACATTGACCCTTCGATGCTTTGGTCAATGAAATTGAAAAATGGAGTGGAGGCAGCACTGACACCTTATAGAAGCATCTTTGATGAAACGAAAAAAGAAGCAAATGGAGATCACAATGTATTTCACGCCTGTCCAGCTTAAATTTTAGGCTTTAGGTACCCTACCCTTGTTATAATATTCAGCACACCCTGTTTTGTTAACCACCATACGCCAATGGAGGGGAGATATGATACAGATGTTCAAAATGTTTTCAGGTTTAGACAATTTAGATGTACACAACTTTTCCTCAATGGACACTGATGGGATAACTCATGGGCCTAAGAAAATTAGAAAACAGGCTTGTAGATTTGTTCTATGAAAATACTTTTTCAGTTATATAGTAGATTTTTGGAATGACTCGCCATATGTTATGGTGAATAGTAGCTTGTTAGTTAATTTTAAGAAAAATTTGGACACTTTCATGAATGAAAAAGATAGTTTGTAGATTGTAAATACTGTATATTCTTAGCTTAAGTTATATAGGGTACTTTGGTAGTAGTAAATAGTTTCATGTTAATTAGGCAACTTGAAATTGATGTTTTGCAAGATATTATGTTACTTTTCCATTATACCCCCACAAATGGTAAGTTCTTACTATATGAATACAATGCTTATTAATATCACCTTTAACAAGTGGTTAGACTAAGTCGTAATATTTTCATTAGTTTTAACAAACATATTGACTAAACCTAACCAATCATCAAGGCCAATATTAATAAGCATTGTATTCATACAGTAAAAACTTACCATTTGCAGGGTATAATGGAAAAGTACAAATATTATTATTATTATAAAATATAGCTCATGACTTGGATAACTTCAGTAAGCCCCAGTAGCTTCATGTTTCTCAAATAAAATATAATGTAATGCAATGAGGCCAAACATAAGAATTATACAATTTATAGGCAACTTCCTTACTCTTGTGAATAACATTCCTCTGAGTAATACCTATCATTTTATGCAGATCAGGGTTGGCAAAACCCCAGCAAAACCAAAAAAAAAACAGTTGGGTTTTTGCCAACCCTGATACAGATGAGGGCATTTCTTTTTTACTTTATTTACAAATTACTGGAAAGTATCAGTGTGCCTCAAAATAATTTAAGTATGTACTACAATATGTACTTAGGGTAGCCAGATACCCAATATTAGGGTTATGCCTAACTTTGAAATAATTCATACAGAATAGGGTTACATCTACTTTTTCATTCTGGCCAATGGACTAGTTACCTGACATACCTGGTTCCATACCCAGCACATAATAATACAACTCTGATTCTCATGACACCAGATGGTGGCATGGTGCTGGAACCCAATCCAAGAGTTTAAGCCATTAATTATTTTCATCCAACTGTCTTGAAGTAAAGTAAAGTCAACTGAAGTTGGTTTGTTCCTTTCATCAAAACAAGCTAGACAAGGTAAATTCAAGGTAAGATAGACTCAAGTTTTGCCAAGCCAGCTCCAGAAAGCTCATTGCTTTTTTGTAAATAAACAGTTTGTCATCTGCAGTTAACTTCAGCAACATATATTTATATAAGGATCCTGTGTGTTATAACCCAGCATTTTTGACAACAATTAAAACTAATGAAAATATCACAACTTAACCTAACCAATCATCAAAGTGTACAGTTGACTTAACCAGGCATTCAATTAACCTAACTAGTAGAAATAGGAGGTTAATTGAATGCCCAGTTAGGTCAACTGTACACCTTGACAATTGGTTAGGTTAAGTCATGATATTTTTGTTACTTTTAATTGTTGTCAAAAATGATGGGTTATAACCCACGAGATTCAAAAGAAGTTAGAATGAATGGTTTCATTCACCAAATACATATTACTCACAATTGTAAGTTTGCATTAATTACAGTATATGTTGGGACCTAGAAAGGTTATTGTAGTTAGAATATATGTCAGGAGTCAGGACCCAGAAAGGTAAGTAGTACCTAGGGTTGCCATACATCCAACATTTGATCAAAAAATCCCACATCCCACTTTGTATTTAAAATGTCCCACAAAAAATATTTTTTAAGCAAATTTTTTCAGGATGAATTGATTTACAATTTTCTAGAATTATGTAGGATCCTGTAGAATTCTGTAGAGTAATGTTGAATGTTTTAGAACATCCTAGAAATTATATAACGCTTATAAAATGTTGTGGTTGGCCACAAGTTGGCAGTTTTTTGGCTGTAGCTATATTGTAAGCTTTGAATTAGTGTGAATCCTGCAATTGCTTGACCATACAACTTGAGATTGTATAATTCAAATAAAATCTGTAAGTATGTCTACTTTTTATCAGAAATCATTCAGGTGTAAATTCCAATATTATTCACGATGTTTAATTGTTAAGCATTATTTTAATAAAATTTTTCTAATTTGTTCTAACCATTGAAGAAATTAATTTTCAATTTAAAAAAAAATGATAAATTTTTATAAGTATACATTACATGCTTTGTAGGTCAAAACTATGTTTTTCCAATGGCTTTTGATACAGTTTGAACGAAGGTTAATTTTGTTCAAACAACATCAAAAACAAAGTTTTAATATATAACCTAACCTAAAATTCCAAAATTCCTCAAAAGCCTGTAATGTACTCTTGTAAAAAAAATGCCTTTCTTTTATATGGGTTTAAGTAATGCAATGAATTCTTGAAATGCCTTTGAGGTATCACTCGGGTTGTCATATTTTTCAAATGACCATGTGGAACAAATTTTTTCTAAGGTTTTTTTCAAGACCAAATTTTTTTTTATATTTTTTTTACAAGAGTACATTACAGGCTTTTGAGGAATTTTAGAATTTTAGGTGGTACTTTTGCATTATCCTCCCAACACATTTTTTTTTATAATGGAAGGAAAATAAAGTACATTAGCAAACACTTTTAATTTTTAATCATGAAAGGGCATGAAAGCAGTAATAAATATTCTTAACCTAACTTGAGCCGGCTAACTATGGCTAATCCTGCAGCAGGCTGTTTTAACCTAACCTAACCTCAACACTAATTTTTTTATAATGGAAGGAAAATAAAGTACCAAAACCAAACCAACATTATATAAAAAAATTAGTGTTTGGAGGATAATGCAAAAGAAACCTTTAGGTTAGGTTATATATTGAAAATATGTTTTTCGGATTGTTTGATGTTGTTTGAATGAAATTAACCTTCATCCAAAATCGCATCAAAAACCATCAGAAAACATAGTTTTGATTTACAAAGCCTGTAATGTACACTTGTAAAAATTTACCAAAAGAAAATATATTTTACTGGTGTTAGAACTCTTAGAAGGCTATGCTTGATTAAATTTACATATTTATAAGCCTTAAATAAATTAAACTTTTGGGTCTAATTTGGGCTAGGTTAGCTCAAACCTAGGCCACAATCTAGGGATTACAGGCCTTTAGAATCTGTTGTGGGCTGGATTGAATAAATCTTATCACCCACACAGAGTGATGGGATGTAGGGAGGCAACATCTTGGGTTAGAGGATTCTTGATACCCCCATTTAAAGAGATTTCTCTGCCGAGCGGCGTATGAAAGAATATGGTCACTTGCCTCACAGACACCTTTAAATGGGAGACCTGAATGGGTTAACTCGCCTGGTTGGTTCCTCTGACAAGGGAGGATTAGCCAGAGGCCCAGAGTACAAAAAGCCCAGAAGGAAGCAGAGGAACCCAAACCTGCAGGCACGCCAGTCCCTGTTAATCCCATTAAACTAAGTATTTAAAACAAAGCTATGGACTGGAAAATGTACCTTAATTAATTAACGGACATTGATAAGATCATATTGCATGCATATGTAACAAGGTAGATTCAATCAAATGCATACGGTACAGCTTAAAACCTAAACATCATGCAGGTCTTTCTTGAAGCTCTCGAAACTACAACTCTGCACCACCCATTCAGGAAAACTATTCCATTCAGACTTCAGAGACGCATCTGACATTGAAATATCACCACCTACACTCCAAAACACTATACTCATGGGCCACCTAGGTTTGTATGAATTTGTATTATTTATAATAATAATAAGAAGAAGAAGAAGAATCGGATAAATACTCATGGCGATTAATTTGTTGAGATTAGTTTCACAGAAGTTCTAGAGCCCAGATGTTTAAGCACTAAAAACCCTTGAAAAAGGCAGGCAAATAGGCAAAATAACCATTCAAAATAGGCAGTAAAACCCCCAAAAAAGTAATTTATAAATTTGTTTTCAAGAAATGTTTAATATGGAATCATACCTTTATATACTGTATGTATTACAACGCCCTTAGTAAACAAAACGGTAGGTAATGCAAATATTAGTTATGTATAATAACAATGATTTCATTTCCAAAAATGAAGTTTAATATGGAATAATACCATTATACACGTATAACTAATACATATTACAGCGCCATTATAGTATTGACCTTTCCTCCTGAAACACCCTGTATATATAACAGAAACTGAGAGGCCTATTTTGGGACTCTAATGGAATAAGACTGGAAAATAATTTTAAAAAAAGGCAAATTAGGCACTTTATGACGAAAAAGGCACTTTTTCCTGTAAACGCAAAAATAGGCATTTGTGGCATTTTGCCTGAACATCCGGGCTCTAAAATTTATCACGTATATTTAGCAATGAGAGTTCCTTTCTACTTAATTTTGAATGCATTTACATATAATTCTAATTTTTGTAAGATAATCTACAATAAAACAAAAAAAAATTGCCGAGTTACTTCTGTCTCCAGCTGAATAAGAGTGATTATCATGATGAGTTATAAGCTGAAATCCAAAGTAAATTAAAATAATTATTTATATACTGTACACTAGAAGCACTTTACTTGTTCTAATGATATCCGCAACAGAGAGGAGACTTTCAGAAAGTACCTTCGCCATCCATCTCCTGACTCTCACTCAGCTTATATTTCTGCCTGGAATCGTGCAAAATCTGTTTTTTGACTCGCCAAAAATTCCTTCATCCGACAAAAATGTGAAAACCTATCCAATTCTAATTATTCTCGTTCTTTCTGGCACCTCTCCAATAACTTTACTTCCCCTTCGTTCCCTCCTCTTTTCCATTCCGACGGCTCAGTTGCCGTCTCTTCTCCTAACAAAGCTGAACTCTTCGCTCAAACTTTCGCCTCCAACTCAACCCTGGACGATTCCGGTGTTGTTCCTCCATCTCCTCCCTCTGACTTTATTATGTCTGTAATTACAATCTCTTCTAAAGATGTTCTTTCTGACCTATCTGGGCTCAACTCAAGGAAAGCGTACGGTCCTGATGGTATTCCGCCTGTTGTTTTCAAGAACTGTGCTTCTGTACTGACACCCTGCCAAGGCAAACTCTTTCGTCTTTGTCTTTCATCTGGTATTTTTCCTTCCTGCCGGAAGTTCGCTTTCATTCAGCCTGTCCCGAAGAGGGGCGACCGCTCTCAACCCTCCAACTATCGTCCATTTGCTTTGATTTCTTGCCTTTCTAAAGCTTTTGAATCAATCTTTAACAGGAAGATTCTTAAACACCTCTCTTTTCACAATCTTCTTTCAGATAGTCAGTATGGGTCCCGCAAGAGACGCTCTACTGGCGATCTTCTTGCTCCATCTCTGCCATTTAATCTCATTGTCTTAGTTTTTCCTTTATTAATTTCCAATCCTAACTTTCTCCCCTCTCTTCCAAGATCCTTCAGCTTCGCTACCATATCCTCACGCCTCTGTGACAAAAGGCACAAATCGTCGGCATAGTCCAAGTCCTCCAAAACATCCAGCAATCCTCAACCAATACCCCTCCTACGTCCCTCAACCATTCTCCTCATTACAGTATCCAGCATTAACGAAAATATCATTGGTGACAACAGACAACTCTGTCTCACTCCTGTTGTCACCTCAAAAGGCTATGTAAACTTCCCGTTATGTTCCACTCTGCAAGAAAATCCTCTGTATGATTCCTTAACGATATTAATAATCTTCTCCGGTATTCCATAGTTTTCCATCACTTCACTGTCCACATACAGCCTCTATCCACACTATCAAAAGCTTTCTCAAAGTCTACAAACACCAAATACAGGCTGGACTGCCATTCCAAATTCTGCTCCAAAATAATACTCAGTGTATTGATCTGATCGACACAGGATCGGGTCTCTCTAAATCCTGCCTGTTCCCTTCTTGGCCTAGCATCCACCTCCCTCCTTATTCTTTCCAAAATAATATGGGTCAGCACCTTACTAAGTATAGACAACAGTGTGATTCCCCTCCAGTTGTCACATCGCGAGAGATCTCCATTCTTTGGTATTTTCACCAGCAAACCCTCTCTCCATTCTTTGGGAAACTTTTCGGTTTCTCATATTATACCGAAGAGTCCATGTAATTCTTCTGTCATCATCCCTGGGTCCACCTTCAACAGTTCTGCCTCTACACCATCCATCCCTGGCGCATTTGCTCTTTTAACTTTTTGATAGCCCTCCGGATTTCAGCCTTACTTAGTGGTCTAACACCACGCTTCTCAAACTAGGGGTCGCGTAAATATTATTGGGGGTCGCAGAAACATTTGAAAATATTATTTTTTTCATAAATATACAGTGTTAGTACCTATTGCTTTTATGACATTGAGTGAAGGGTCGCGAAAAAATTTGTCTGATCCAAAGGGGTCGCAAGTGAAAAAAGTTTGAGAAGCCCTGGGCCGCCGCCGCCTCTAACATATACAGTATGTTCAGCTCCTGGTTCCCTCTCACCTCTTCTTGAATTAACTCCTCGGGTCTATTTCTATTCAAAACTTCTCTAAAATGTTCTTTCCACCTTTCCAATTGTTGCATCTCCACAGTCAATATAGTTCCATCCTTTGATTTTATTTGTCTTGTCTCTCTATAATTTCTCCCTGTCAGTGTTTTCGTTATCTTATATAATTCCCTCATATCTCCTCTCCGTGCTGCTGTCTCTGCCTGTTGCGCCATCTCGTTCACAAATTGTCTCTTATCATTTCTGGCCCTTCTTTTGAACTCTCGATTCAGTTGTTGCCAATTCTCTCCCAACTCCATCCTGTTTATCACGTTTTCACATCTATTCATTCTTTCTTTTGCTTTCCTTCTTTCTTCTACCGCATTCCATGTGTCCTCAGTCATCCACTCTCTTTTCTCCTTTCTGAAACCGATTGTCTCCTCTGCAGATTTCTGTAAGGTGTCTCTAAATCTCACCCACTTTCTTTCCACTCTTTTTACTCTATAGTCTAGCCTCTTCATTTTCTCCATGTGTCAAGACTTCCTCATCTTCATCCTGGGGACTAGCAAATCTATTTCTCACAGCCAATTTGTATTCCTCTTTGACCTCCCTTCTTGCGAGCCTATTTACGTCAAACCGTCTCCTTCCTCTCTCGATTCTTTCCTTGGCTTTTGCCAGTCTCAATTTCGCCTCAGCTATCACCAGATGATGATCGCTTGTTACATCTGCTCCTCTTCTATTTCGTACATCCATCAGGGATCCTCTCCATTGCTTCCTAATGGCTATATGATCAATCTAGTTTTCTGTCCTGCCATCAGACGACATCCAGGTAATTTTATGACACTCTTTATGCGGGAACAGGGTACCACCTCCTGCTTTCCACAGAAATCTGCGAAAAATTCATAATTTCTATTCATTACTCCTATACCATGCTTGCCCATTACATACTCCCTGTCTTTATTGTCTCTCCCCACCTTTGCGTTGAGGTTTCCTATCAGGATAGCAATGTCTTTTCTCTTAACTCCCCCAAAAATTGTAGTGAGCTGTTCATAGAACTTTTCCTTCTGCTCATCCTCCGCTTGTTCTGTAGGCGCATAACATTGAATAATTGTTATGGGTCTAGCCTTCGTCTTAAATCTTACTCTTATTATTCTTCCATTCCAATAAACTTTTCTCCACCTCTCCTGTGAGCAATATGCCAACACCTTCTCTATATTCTTCTCCACTTGGTCTTCCGGAGTACAATAGTTTCTGGCATGGTCCCACTCATACTTCTCCGTCTCCTGTCTACCTCGTTTCACTCAATCCCAGAATCGCCATCCTATATCTCTCAGCCTCTCTTGCAATTTGCTTAAGCCTCGATGCTTCATACATAGTTCATATATTCCAGCATCCAATTCGTGTACGATATTTCATACCAAAGTTCGTCAACGTTAGATCCGTCCGGTTTTGCACAGTTTCATTTTCTGTAATCGTAGCGTTTAGGTTATGCAGGGGATTAATCCACAGCAGCCGAGCCCGGTGGTGGGGCTGCCACCTTACGGTCTCCGAACATACCCTAGCAGTTTTTGGTTTACGGGCGTAACGCCACTCCCCAGCGGGGAGCTCCCCTATCTGCCACCTGGGGACGCGCCGCCCGATGGGGGAACTGACAAAGACCCCTCATGGGCCCCCTAATGTAGCTACTGTATTCTTTTTAAGTTATGTCTAATGCATACATATTTGTGTTATATACTTAAATGCAATAATGTATATTGCATGTATTAGGTGTATGTCATCGAATAATTTTGAATAAAAATTTTGCTAGTGTTAGTTTCGAGATACACTAATGTCATTCCCTACATATATAATTTTCTTACATGAGGTGGTTAAACTGCTGCTTTTTGATGTTGAAAATGAGAGCTATATTTAGTAAAAAAGTGTGAACTATCAGATTTAATTTTTCCTATCCTCACCTATTAATTTTGATGGCCTCCCCCCCCCGCCCCCAATAAAAAATAAAAAATCCTAGCTATGCCCCTGCAGTGTAGAAGGTGTCATGAAAATCCAAAATGACTTAGATAGGGTCGTGGGTTGGTCGACCACTTGGCAAATGCCTTTTAAGACAAATGCAAAGTAATGTACATTGGATCCCAAAACCGATGTGCAAACTATTCACTGCCGGGCAGAAACTTGCAACGACCAACTTGGAAAAGGACTTCGGGTTTTTTATTAGCAATGATCTCAAGTTTTCCAAACACTGCGTCGAAGTTGTAAAGAAATATAATAAAATACTAGGTTATATTAAAAGGTAGTCCTTGTACCGAAGCAAATATGCTATTCTTCCTCTCTACAGCCCGTTGATTAGGCCCACTTCGAGTATGCTGCACAGTTCTGGTTCTCATCCTCTAGAAAAGCTATACAAAGGCTTGAAATGTTCAAGCCTAAGCGACGAAACTAATCCGGTCGTTCATCACAAGTCTACGATCGTAGGCTCGCTGATCTTAATTATATTCCTTAGAGAAGCATCGGCTCAGAGGCGAACTCAAACAGGTTATAAAACTTCTGAATAGATCGAGAGCATTGACTATTCTAAACTTTTTATGCTAAACACGAACCCGACTCGAATCATCGGTTGTAAACTAGAACCGAAACGGTACAATATGGATATTTGTGTAACGTCTTCACGTACAAGTTTGTCAATTATTGGAACAGACTTCCTCCTGAGGTCGTTTCCAGCTCCTCCAGTCTTGACCTATGTTAAACGATTTCCTCAAGTAAAGCGATGTTTAAATGTGTAAATGATGATCGTGGGTATATTTCCAGTTCCTAACTGTCCTGTGAAATTTCTCGGCATTTTTTTTCTGCTGCAAATTACTGAATGTTTACTTCTTTCTTATTTCCTCCACCGTGAGAGAGGGTAAGGAGGAAGTGAGATCCTTCTTGCTTTTCTTTGTTAATCCTTCTCTCTGCGAGTAGTCTGCGTCTGAACGAAATCTACGGCTGCTACCTCGATTCAGTTGCAAAGCTGTTGTTGTCCCCTCATTTCCTTCTAAGTGTTTGTAACTCTCTCTCTCTCTCTCTGATATATATACAGTATATATATATATATATATATATATATATCGTAAAGAACGATGCTTTGTATAGGAGAATTATCCGCGCAAGATGAGAGCGAAAGAACGAAACAAACGAAAAAAATGAGGTAACCACCCGGGAATCGAACCCGGATCTTCCGATTGCCGGTCAGATATGATAACCATTACACCACGGGCCTCACCCAATCAAACGTCGTAATTCCTCTACATGCGCGCAGAAACCAATGCCCCAAAGGGGCACCTCCCGCATGCGTAACATTATACATTATAACTGCAAACACGCAGTATAATTAACGTAAAGAACGACGCTTTGTATAGGAGAATTATCCGCGCAAGATGAGAGCGAAAGAACGAAACAAATGAAAAAATGAGATAACCACCCGGGAATCGAACCCGGGATCTTCCGATTGCCGGTCAGATATGATAACTATTACACCACGGGCCTCACCCAATCAAACGTCGTAATTCCTCTACATGCGCGCAGAAACCAATGCCCCAAAGGGGCACCTCCCGCATGCCGTAACATTATATACATTATAACTGCAAACACGCAGTATAATTAACGTAAAGAACGACGCTTTGTATAGGAGAATTATCCGCGCAAGATGAGAGCGAAAGAACGAAACAAATGAAAAATGAGGTAACCACCCGGGAATCGAACCCGGGATCTTCCGATTGCCGGTCAGATATGATAACCATTACACCACGGGCCTCACCCAATCAAACGTCGTAATTCCTCTACATGCGCGCAGAAACCAATGCCCCAAAGGGGCACCTCCCGCATGCCGTAACATTAATACATTATAACTGCAAACACGCAGTATAATTAACGTAAAGAACGACGCTTTGTATAGGAGAATTATCCCGCGCAAGATGAGAGCGAAAGAACGAAACAAATGAAAAAATGAGGTAACCACCCGGGAATCGAACCCGGGATCTTCCGATTGCCGGTCAGATATGATAACTATTACACCACGGGCCTCACCCAATCAAACGTCGTAATTCCTCTACATGCGCGCAGAAACCAATGCCCCAAAGGGGCACCTCCCGCATGCCGTAACATTATATACATTATAACTGCAAACACGCAGTATAATTAACGTAAAGAACGACGCTTTGTATAGGAGAATTATCCGCGCAAGATGAGAGCGAAAGAACGAAACAAATGAAAAAATGAGGTAACCACCCGGGAATCGAACCCGGGATCTTCCGATTGCCGGTCAGATATGATAACCATTACACCTCTTGCGCGGATAATTCTCCTATACAAATCGTCGTTCTTTACGTTAATTATACTGCGTGTTTGCAGTTATAATATATATATATATATATATATATATATATATATGATGAATAAAACCACGAAGGAAAGGAAACACAAAATGGTGCTCAAGCGCTTTCGTCTAATGACATCCTCAGGAACACTGAAGTACATAAAAAGGGTTAAGCCTATATATAGGTTACAGAAAGAAAAAAGAAAAAATAAATAACATACATACACACACACACACACACACATTATATTATATATATATAATACATACATATCTATATATACAAATACATACATACATACATACATACATACATATACATATATACAATAAACAGAGAAGTAAAAATAATTAAAAAAAAAAAAAAATTAAAAATTAAAACCTTAAAGGATTACCAGTGAGGCGTACAAATTTGTAAGGAAAAATATCGATTTTTAGCACAAGATCAAATGGATTATAAAGATACAAATTTATACTGGAACTCTGCCGGGTTTTAACACAATGCTGCCTATGGTCAGGTTTCGATATATATAAAAAAATAAAATGCAAATTAAAAGTTAATCGATTTTTAGCACAAGATCAAATGGATTATAAAAATACAAATTTATACTGGAACTCTGTCCGGGTTTTAACACAATGCTGCCTATGGTCAGTTTCGATATATATAAAAAAATAAAATGCAAATTAAAAGTTAATAAAGTAGAAGACAAGTTTACCAAAGATTTAATATTTTACCCTTCTTATCTAAATCTTTTTTAAAGGAATTCAACATAACAGGATCGAGTTGAAAAAGACCTTTGCTTATGTTGAAGTTATTTGAAAGTTGGATAATGGCAGACTCAAGAATATTTCTATTAACAATGTTGCTTGAATGGAATAAAACTGAAGCATTATTCCAATCAATACAGTGGGCTAACTCTGACAAATGGACAAAAAGGGCACTGGACAAACTGTCCTGTTCTAACGGAATATTGATGCTGTTTTATACGTGTGTGCAAATCCTTTCCCGTCTGACCTATGTAAAAGGAATCACATTGTTTACAACCAATTTTATAACAATATTGTGAAAAATATCATAGTAAAAAATAGCCCTACCAATAATTCAAGCATTATCTATAAAATTGGTTGTAAACAATGTGATTCCTTTTACATAGGTCAGACGGGAAAGGATTTGCACACACGTATAAAACAGCATCAATTTCCGTTAGAACAGGACAGTTGTCCAGTGCCCTTTTTGTCCATTTGTCAGAGTTAGCCCACTGTATTGATTGGAATAATGCTTCAGTTTTATTCCATTCAAGCAACATTGTTAATAGAAATATTCTTGAGTCTGCCATTATCCAACTTTCAAATAACTTCAACATAAGCAAAGGTCTTTTTCAACTCGATCCTGTTATGTTGAATTCCTTTAAAAAAGATTTAGATAAGAAGGGTAAAATATTAAATCTTTGGTAAACTTGTCTTCTACTTTATTAACTTTTAATTTGCATTTTATTTTTTTATATATATCGAAACCTGACCATAGGCAGCATTGTGTTAAAACCCGGACAGAGTTCCAGTATAAATTTGTATTTTTATAATCCATTTGATCTTGTGCTAAAAATCGATTAACTTTTAATTTGCATTTTATTTTTTATATATATCGAAACCTGACCATAGGCAGCATTGTGTTAAAACCCGGCAGAGTTCCAGTATAAATTTGTATCTTTATAATCCATTTGATCTTGTGCTAAAAATCGATATTTTTCCTTACAAAATTTGTACGCCTCACTGGTAATCCTTTAAGGTTTTAATTTTTAATTTTTTTTTTTTTATTATTTTTACTTCTCTGTTTATTGTATATATGTATATGTATGTATGTATGTATGTATGTATGTATTTGTATATATATATATGTATGTATATATATATATATATATATATATATATGTGTGTGTGTGTGTGTATGTTGTATTTATTTATTTTTCTTTTTTTCTTTCTGTAACCTATATATAGGCTTAACCCTTTTTATGTACTTCAGTGTTCCTGAGGATGTCATTAGACGAAAGCGCTTGAGCACCATTTTGTGTTTCCTTTCCTTCGTGGTTTTATTCATCATAAATATTTTTCACGTGTTACCTTCGTGAAATAATTTTCATATATATATATATATGTTCAATGCTTTAGACAAATGTCAGTGGCTTAAGTACAAGTGTTAGAAAAAGCTTCAATGTTTTACACCAAACACCACTTCATTCATACACCCATGCAGGGTATTAGCAACTCGTATAGCGACATTGCTAAGATTCAATGTACTGACGAGGCTTCCGTACGTGGCTCATCACTACTAAAAGTAAACAACAATGCTCTGTGTTATAATAATCCCGTGAACAGTTTGATATTAATTTTTATGCTTATAATTATATATATATATATATATATATATTAATGTCAAGTACGACGCTTGTGTAGAAGAGCGTTCCGCACAAGATGAGGAGGGAGAACGAACAAATGAAAAATGAGGTACCTCCCAGGAGTCGAACCCGGGATCATCCAATTGCCGGTCGGATATGCTATCCACTACACCAAGGTCCTCGATCAACCAGAAGTCGTAATTCTCCTACATACGAGCGGAATCAAATACCCTGAGGGGGCACCTTCGTATGCCGTGCATATATACATTTTAACTGCAAACAACACAGTATAATTAATGTAAAGAACGACGCCTGTGTAGAAGAGCGTTCCGCACAAGATGAGGAGGGAGAACGAACAAATGAAAAATGAGGTACCTCCCAGGAGTCGAACCCGGGATCATCCTTGGTGTAGTGGATAGCATATCCGACCGGCAATTGGATGATCCCGGGTTCGATTCCTGGGAGGTACCTCATTTTTCATTTGTTCGTTCTCCCTCCTCATCTTGTGCGGAACGCTCTTCTACACAAGCGTCGTTCTTTACATTAATTATGCTGTGTATTGTTTGTAGTTAAAATGTATATATGTACGGCATGCGAAGGTGCCCCCTCAGGGCATTTGATTCCGCTCGTATGTAGGAGAATTACGATTTCTGATTGGTCGAGGACCTTGGTGTAATGGATAGCATATCCGACGGAAATTGGATGATCCCGGGTTCGATTCCTGGGAGGTACCTCATTTTTCATTTGTTCGTTCTCCGTCCTCATCTTGTGCGGAACGCTCTTCTACACAAGCGTCGTTCTTTACATTAATTATACTGTGTGTTGTTTTCAGTTAATATATATATATATATATATATATATATATGCACAACTCAAGACTATATAATCAATATTTCGTACATCACGCAACCTTCCCTCACGTCAGTAATTACATTACACTACATTAAATTTGAAAAACATGAATCCACCTATCGAGGTTACGTTAGCCAAGTCATAAATGATCTAAAGCTATAGTTTATAATGCAATTTTGTTGAATATCAGTTTCAAGTTTATTAATTAACATAAAACTATTTGCGGAACTATCAAAGTAGCCTAATATTGCAGAACAACTGTCTGACATCAAAGACACACATTTTTGTAAATAATCTTTCTGAATTTCCCTCTAAATCCTTTGTACAACATTCTGTTATAATTGCCGGTGTCCTGTTTTTCCCAAACTAACAAAAACAAGCATTTTTTTTAATTATAATTTCTCGTTTCTACGTACGACGGACTCTGCAAATAAGGAATAATCTCCCCCTCCATTTTAGTCGCAGTTTCCTTCCTTATTCCTAAATCTTTATCGGAAGTGACATTAAAGGAATAAAATTTTACCTATAAAGAAAACAATAAGTGAAGTCTTAAATTATACTCGAAAGAAACCATAAATTATTCACCCTTGACAAAATTAAGCCAATAAACAAATCGAGAGAAGATGAGTCACACGAGACATGAATGATCCATCATTTCGTGTTTCTATGGCAACAACACCATAGAATTCCAAGAATCTTACGCAAGCTCCGCCTACTGTAAATTCAATTCATTTAATTCAAAAGGAATGTGCGATTTTATGAATTGTAAAATGTGAAGTACAAATAGTTTTATTCACGCGCTTTTATGGATATACTTAAGTAAAAATCGTACAAATATGCTAAAAATTCATCTTATAATTAATTAATTATATTTAACTTTGAGAATGCGCTAATTAATTAATCAACTATAAGAATTTTTTTATTATTGGATATTATACAATATTATAATTTGCAAAGTTACGATTTTTATTTAGAAGCTATTTCAAAATACATTCTGGAAGATGTCGGATTTATTTTTAACTTTTTATTATTTTTTGCTTATCATTTGCTTTTTTATGTTTCCTTTTCTATATATTTATTTTGTTACCCCGAAAAATATGTCTCAATTTACTCTTAAAATAAAATGTGTAAATTAAGAAGCATTTTTTTTATAACTTTTTTGTGCAATCTTTATTTTCTTTAAAAAGCTGTTTTTTGCAGCTTTGTTTGGAATTTGAAAGAGAGAGAGAGAGAGAGAGAGAGAGAGAGAGAGAGAGAGAGAGAGAGAGAGAGAGGAGAGAGAGAGGTATTATACCGTGCTGAATCCGGATATGTGTAATTCATGCACTGGCACGGGGCTCTCAATACCGATAAACGATATAAATTTATCTAAAAAGACACTCAAATTTCAAGCAAATCCGGCAAGGCTGTCTCACTGAACGAGGAGAGACCGCCGTGCACCGCGTGCATTGGGGACCTCACAGGAGTCCCCAACACACGCTTTTATGGTTCTGTGTTAGGCGGGGTCCTATTCTGCACGGGGCCCAGTTTCTCTGGATTCGGCACTGGTGTTGTTTGATGTCCTTTGTATTCCTTTGTACAGGGTGATTCAAAAGTCAGGTTACATAGGGAAATACTGTATTATGTAATGATACAGGGGAATAGTCACATCACATGTTCGATATGGCCACCGTTAACGGCAATGCACTTGCGCAGCCAGCTAGGAATATCACATCAATGCGCTCCTCCTTCGATAACACCTCATAACTCATTTACCTGCAAAGAAACAGAAAAGCCCTATGTAACCTCACTTTTGAATCACCCTGTATATAAGTAATTATTAACATTTTTCTTACGAAAGTTATAATAAAATAAAACATGAAAAAAACGACAAAACATTTAATGATACAATAAATATGGCAATAATTTTATCATGAAGCATATAAAGTTTGGAAAATTTACGTTCATTTCACTCCACTTTGACCCATAAGCTTTTGGCTTACGTGCTTTACTGTAAGGATTCTCATATTACAGGCAGTGTTGGGAGTAACGCCGTTACTTATTTTGTAAAGGTAACGCCGTTATTTTATTTATATTGTAACGAAATTGGTAACCCCGTTACTTTTCATTCCATTTTCAGTCATTATTCGTTACTCGTTACTTTCTTATATGCTCAACTTGGAAACGTATATGAATGAAATAGAACGCACTTTCTCTGTGGGGAAGGATATCCTTCGACCCGAGCAAGCGAGGGAGACCTTTCTGAAACCATTTTTGAAAATTAATTTTTCTGAACCGTAACAATGTCTCCTGAAAGACATTCAGCAAATAGTTTTAAGATTTTTTATTTTTCTTATATGAGTAATCCATTAATCCTTTAAGCATTTTGTAATTTTTTATTCACGATTAACGTAGTCTGTTCAATAATTTTCGTTTTTGTAATACTAAGTGCAAAGAGCAATTTTATATTACATTTTTAGTGTTTTACTTAAGATCTACAGTATTGGTCGCTGTTAATATTATTTCAAATAGTAAAATTGTTAAATTGTATTGCTTATTATTTAAGTATAAGTCTAAAATCAGGTATTGTTTCATTGTATTATAAGGGTGATCCAGAGAAATGGGACCCAAAAGAAACCCTGTAACTCTTAAAGTATAAGTCCTTTTATAAAATCATACGCATCATTCGAAAGAGGATAGTTACAAGTTTGTACAGGATTGTATAGGTTTTGACAATACAAGACAAGATAAGATACAAAACAAAATAAAAGTGTTAGTTAAAACTAACCCTTCAAGATGACTGCATGGACTGGGGAACAGCTGCGTTTCATAACTGAGCAATATTATGAGCATGGAAGAAGTGTAGTTTCAGCTCAAAGATCTTTCAAGACAAATTTTCAGATGTCAAAATCACCTTCTAAGAGCTCAAACTACACTTCTTCCATGCTCATAATATTGCTCAGTTATGAAACGCAGCTGTTCCACAGTCCATGCAGTCATCTTGAAGGGTTAGTTTTAACTAACACTTTTATTTTGTTTTGTATCTTATCTTGTCTTGTATTGTCAAAACCTATACAATCCTGTACAAACTTGTAACTATCCTCTTTCGAATGATGCGTATGATTTTATAAAAGGACTTATACTTTAAGAGTTACAGGGGTTTCTTTTGGGTCCCATTTCTCTGGATCACCCAAAATATATCTGACCTTAATTAAATATTTGCTCGATATTCAGAAATTCTTTTATAATTGCGATGTAAATATATCATATTCTTATATTGAGAAATACTATATTTTCTAGTTTATTATAAAAGTAACGGTAACTGTAACGCATTACTTTTCCATAGAAGTAACTGCAGCGGTAATGACGTTACTTTCTATTGCGAGTAACGGTAACGGTAACGTCGTTACTTTAAAAAAGTAATGCGCCCAACACTGATTACGGGTATATCCCGCTATACACAGTAGTGGTGCACCGATTAATCGGTATCGGCACCTGGCATGCCGATTAATCGGCATGAAAGGTGCCGATACCGATTAATCGGTGCACCACTAATACACAGTAGTTGTGTTCCTGAAAACTACTACCGCGTATAGTGAGGTATGTTTTCACCATAGACACAATGTTAATTAGGGGGGTTATGTTTCACAAAAAATTTTCAAACTATAATAAATCCATAAAATTAACAGATAAAACTATCCTACCAACTGTTTATGCAATCAAATAACATAACGACAATATAAAATAATTATAAACCTGAAAGAGAATAATATATATTAATAATTAATTAATAATATATAAATACGTATCTATGTATTACATAAACTAAGGAGGAAGGTGGCAAAGGCGCTGAGGCCAAATGAAGGGAAACTTGATGATGGAATTAGGCTTGAAGGGCTGTTGGAGGTTATCTGTATCTGAATCTGAATCTTCGAATGTTGGAGCCTTCCACGTGGGTGGAATTAGCGTCTTCGAATGCTCGCGAATGTTCTCGAATGTTCGCGCAGTTGAACTTGAAAATTCTCAAACCGCGTAACCTCAAAAGTGTTTCCGCTTTATTATGGGGGTAGGTCCCTAATTAACGCTTTATTATGGGGGTAGGTCCCTAATTAATCAACCGCGTAATCTCGAATTCGCGCATAGCGAGCTCGCGTATTGCGGGATATACCTATAATTAGAAGGTAAGTTACGTCGTGGCCACGTTACAACCCCACTTCCTGTTGGGTCAGTGAGGTTGAGCTTAATGAGGTTGAGCTCAATGATCTCTGTAAATTACTGGATAGTGGATCAGCTGATATTCGTATATAATGAATTGAAGCTATCGAGCCGCCATATTGGTACTTCTACAATGAAGAATTCAAACATTTGTCCGCTCTATACCTTTTGAACAAAAGAGAGGATTGAAATGATACTTTTCACAGTTGTTACCCACCCCTAGATGATTTGTCATCGCCCACTCCTGGGGTCATACTTTCAAGGTCAAGGTTACAGCATGGGTCAGAATGTTTTTCGCGTTTGCTCCATAACTCTTGAATAAGTGAAGGGATTGAAATAATACTTTACACAAATGTTACCCACCATCAGTTGATTTGTAATTGCCCACCCCTGGGTCATGCCCTCAAAGTCAAGGTCAGAGTGTTTTTCGTGTCTACTCCATAACTTTTGAATAAATGAAGGGATTAGGATGACATTTTACAGAAATGTTACCCACCACCAGATGATTTGTAATCGCCCACCCGCTGGGTTATACCTTCAAGGTCAAGGTCACAGCAGGTCATAATATTTTTCGTAGGTCAATGTCACAGAAGGAATCATGGTATTCTCTTGTCTGCTCCATAACTTTTGAATAAATGAAGGGATTATAATACTTTACGCATATATTACAAACCACCAGATGATTTGTAATCGCTCACTCCCTAGGTCATAATTCAAGGTCAAGATCACAGCAAGGGGTCAGAGTGTTTTTCGTTTCTGCTCAATAACTTTTCAATAAATGAAGGGATTAGAATGATACTTTATACAAATGTTACCCACCACTAGATGATTTGAAATCGTCCACCCTATGGGCAAGGCCGTAACTACCTATGAGGTCACCGAGGTCCGGACCTCGGTAATTATTTCCTAAAAAAAAAAAAGGAGACTGAACCGTTCTCCGTGTATGAAACGCATATTACCGCTTTTCTTTTGAAAAGAGGGAGCGTCGAGCGTTTTGTGTTTAGTGTATAGCTTGGGTTGTGTTTGTAGATGTCATTTTGGTCTGAATTTTGCTCGTCCCGCCGCGCTCGAAAAAATCTGGACCTCACTAATTTCTAAACCCTAGTTACGGCCCTGCCTATGGGTCATATCTTCAAGGTCAAAGTCGCAGCAGGGTCAGAGTGTTATATATAATTAATATAATTATAGATACTTAAATAGAAGTAAATTTAATTGTTAAGTTCAATTATAGTTTTCATTTTAACTTTATTTTAATATTTTTTGGAATAGACACCAATGCAGAGAGAGGCTGAAACATCCTTAATTTTAAATTTATTTCAAGAATATATATATACCAGTTCATGGTGGTTTCAATCACACACACACACACACACACACACACACACACACGTGTGTGTATATATATATATATAACCTTTGGGTTGCTTCTGCCCGAATTGTTCATTCTGACGAAGGTCACGCATTTCACTCCACCTTAAACCTACAGTTTAACATGGAATCCGAACCACGCCCCACCAGCAGCCCAGCGTCTTAACCACTAGGTCACCCAGGGTGTATATATATATATGTATATATACAGGGTGTCCCGTAAGTCCGGCATCATAGGAGAAATTCATATTTTTCTATTTCTACAAACCGTAATTCATATTTTTCTCTTTCTACAGGCCATAATGTCTGCGAGCAAGGAAGAACGAATCCAGATAATTCTACTCATAGGAAATCGGAGTCAAAGAGAGGCCGCTGCTGAATTTAACAGACTGCATCCAGACCGCGAGCCAATAACACAGAGTTGTGTTAGCAGACTTGTTGCAAAGTTTAAGGAAACAGGATCCATAGAAGATAAACCACGCAGTGGACCTTCAAGGATGTCCACTGACGTTGATACAGCGACTGCTATCCTGGCTCATTTTAACAGAAGTCCCAATAAGTCTCTTCGGCGATTGTCCACCGAGACAGGAGTGTCGAAAAGTAGCATCCATCGCATTCTTCAGGCTCACAAATGGCATCCATATAAACTTCAGATCCTACAGAAATTAAGCGAAGATGATCCCGACCGGCGCGCCGGTCGGGATGGAATTTTGTGAATGGGCTACGGAACAATACATATTGAGCACGTTCTGTAAATAAAAACTTTTGTTTTGCCTTTTATTATTATTTTTCCTATGATGCCGGACTTATGGGACACCCTGTGTATGTATATATATATATATAAATTATTTCACGAAAGTAACACGCAAATAATATTTATGATGAAGATAACCACGAAGGAAATTAAAACACGAAATTGAAACACAAAATTAAAACTCAAAATCCTTTTGGTTTGAAAGTACCAATATCGTATAGCAGACTTGTGACTTCAACATTTTAAGCTAATGCGCTATCCACTAATTTATAGAGATCAGTGGTTGAGCTACGTTTGGTCTATTCATTATTTGGATAGGTGATCGGCCTCCCTGTTCAGATGATGTAGCGACTAGGTCACTAGGGTTTCTCAAGTGGGATCCGGGGTGGAAAATGATAACATTAAATTCCGGGACAAGCGCAGCAAATCCCAGGATTTCCCGAGTTTTACAAAGTATTCTAAAAACGCCATTTCATAGCTTTACGTTAATTTACTACTGTGTCTAGAAAATACAAACATAAAGACTATGATGACAAATTTATAATAGAACGAATCACGTTGCGTTGTACAACTCGAATAATGCCTATAATATGCCCTGTATGATGATGTGCATGCATAATATGACTGGTATTTTTCAGTGGCGTAGCTAGAATTTTTTGGTGGGGGGAGACCAAAGGACCAAATTTTCAGACAAACGGGCTTGACAAAAATACCGATTATCAATCATCTATCTCATCAAGCATAACAATTTACAGGCAATACAAAACCTATTAAGTGCGAGGAACACATATATGATAACACACGCGCATCAGTATTCAGTAATGCAATATAAAAGCAGAATACAATACCATTAAACGAAAGAAAATGATTCACAATGCATTCTGTGTAGCAATGGACCAGAAAATTTGCAACATTATATATTATACTGCCCAGCATAGCAGAAAGAAAAAAATAATGTGGCCACAAAAACCATATATTGAAAACACGTACAAATTAATTGGAGCTCTTCTTTTAAGTACAAAATTTATGGTCACACAAACAAAAGACAAACGCACTCACACATCAAATTTTCCGACAAAGGAAGAAATTTTTTGACAAAATCCTTTCTGAGGCTTGGTGGGAGAGCGATCGCCCCCCCCCCCCCCCTCTAGCTACGCCACTGGTATTTTTGATGATTAACTCGGACTGAAAGGGTCATTTGATTTCCCTGAATCGAACATTTTGTGTTTTTGTAAATTTTAATTTCGGTTATTATTTTTAATTCAGTGGCACACCTTTAACTGTTAATATTTTTTTACTACAAGCAGAGCCTTCGACTCACTGCCCTACGGGCAGTGCTTCTGCTTCGCAAACTCGTCTACGGCGAGGGCGGTGCCTGGGTTACCCCTTTGCGGGGAGGTCATTCTCCCTCTCCCCCCAAATCCCCTCACCCCCCCTTTATGCAACTTGGGGGTTAACCCCCCTCCCCCATTACCCCCGCCCCTCTCCCCCATTACCTCCACCCCCACCCTTTCCCCATTAACCCCCCAGGGGGGAAGGGGCTCGCACCTTGCAACAATTGATCAACATTGCAATTGCATATGTGCACTTTATTTTATTTTTTTTTTTCCACTTTTTCATATATTTTCAGGATGATGTGCAACATTTATTTTTTCCCCACTTTTTCATGAATTTTTTTTTATTGGTATAGTAAAAATTAGTTGGAAGTATATAAAAGGTGTTGTGTTCGTATAAATTACACTCTAATATAATTTATTTTTGTTGAAGTTCAAAGCCACACATTAGCATTGTAGGCATAGCCGCCTTGGTTATACAGGGCCTACTGTATTTATGTTTCTGCAGTGTTTGAAGCTCGGCCTAGGCTCTATCCTTTATTATATTTATCATTATTTTATTAAAATATTTATATATTTATGTTTAATATTAATTAACGGCACTTATTCTTTTCCCCCCCGCAATTTCTTTTTTCCAGGTTTGGTCAACTGTACGCCCTTGACAATTGGTTGGGTTAAGTCATGATAGTTTCGTTAATTAAAATATTCCACTTATTCCTTTTGTTTTTTAACGAAACTATCGACTTAACCTAACCAATTGTCAAGGGCGTACAGTTGACCTAACCGGGGAAAAAAGAAATTGCGGGGGTAAAAGGAATAAGTGCCTGACTAACTAATCTAGATTTATCTAATGCTTAAACGTTTTAAGACTTTATTATCATTATTTTTTATAAACCGGAAAATCCTGGGATCCCGGGACGATGGCCGATTTTGTCCCGGAAAACCGTGATAGTGAAAACCCCCGAATATGAGAAACTCTAGTCGCGACCTATGGTTCGAATCCCAGGTAAAATTGTAAATTCCCTTCATAACATGACCTTTCCCGTTACGAAAGAGATGAAACAACCTTAAACATTATTATTATTACTAATTACTAGTCATATTTTAAAGGAAGCTGACACGTACATAGGATCATTATATAAAATGTAAGTATAAAATTATTAGTTAGTTTGGAAGACAAAAAACGAATCACCTGAAGATCCGTCACACCAGCCTTTTTTAGTTAGCTTTATAAGGCTAACTAACGAAAATATCACGACTTAACCTAACCAATCGTTAGGTCAACTGTACGCCCTTGACGATTGGTTAGGTTAGTCGTGATATTTTTTAGTTAGCCTTATAAGGTTAACTAAAGAAGGCTGGGGGCCCTGATCTTCAGGTGATCCCAAAATACATTGAGCAACTATATTAATATGTTTAAACATTATTGCAGTGTTCTTAGAAATTAAAATAAATGGCTCTAGAGCAAATTTAACAGTTACTCTTTCCTAGCCTTATCCTAATGAGGTAATTAGGGCCTGAGTTAGATGAGTAGGCCTAACGTTCGACTAAGCTCATTGGGAAGGAAAGGCCTACAGTAAGTTAGAGTAAGGCCTAACATTTATAAGTAATTAGTCCTGTCACTCCTGTGTGTACTTCATTATCGTATGCTGTGCAATGATTAATGCATCCCCAAGCCCATCGCGTCGTCAGTGGTTGTAATTAAATAACTGAGTCTACAATTGATAATATACTTATAAATAGCAATGCCTTAACTATATATAGTTATTAGTGTATAATCACTGAGGAAGGTCAGAAAGTGGCACAGCCCTCAGGCTAGCCTAATGCGGTCCATTGCGCTAACTCCTGCCTAACTGAAAGGGAAAAGAGAATAAAGTGTGAAACTCGGAGCTAGTGAGACTCGATCCCGCGTAGGATGATTTCGGAGTCAATGCGCTGCTGATCACACAATGCAGAATCCCAAAGAAGGTTCGTGCAGTGCAGTTATTGCACTTAAGTGGATTATCTTGCCTTATTATTAATAGTACCACTGGGTATCGGGAGTCGAACCCCCCCTTAATGTCTTCATTTCGTTTACAGGGAAACGGTGTTCCCCACTGAGCTACGGGCACTGGCTATTTCAAGAGTTATTAGTGATCGTTACCCTTCTTATATTATATATGATATATTAATAAAGTTGTGGGTGGAATTCTTCAACTGGCATGTTAGGTCCTCTGATAATGATTCCGCTAGATGGGCGAATAACCATCCTTGGAATACCTGGGCATCGTAGCAGACTATGTTCCATTTCTAGGACGACAGCCAATATCAGGAACTCATTTCCCCATCCTGTGGTGGTGAGTGTGCCACCAGACCGCAGGCACGTGCAGAGGGGGCGGTGGCTACAAGGGCTTCAGCCCTCCCTTTGCCCCTTCATGCCTCAGAAGTACCTTTTTTTTAAAAAAAAATTAGCATCCGTATAAATGCTGTGAAGAGACTTATTTTTTTTTAGGGGGGAGGAGATGGTGCCCTTTTTGTTAATTTTCAGCCCCCCCATCTGAAGTGTCCTGTGCACAGGCCTGCACCAGGGTCACCTGATCCCGAGTATTGACAGAGTAAGGGGCCGACTCAACCGAACCCGGTACCAGCAGTTAGGAGAGAACTCAGAGCTTCACCGCCCAAAGTCCAACACCGTAACCACTGAACTACAGGGAACTCAGGGAGGATACGTTGAGCATATCGTGTGTGCCTGTAAAATGCATCATCTTTCCTCAATAACTGTGCCAAGTTTCATAAATGTAAGTCGATCCATTGATTTCTAATTATTTTTTTGTGTGGCATAAAGAGTCTCTCTCTCTCTCTCTCTCTCTCTCTCTCTCTCTCTCTCTCTCTCTCTCTCTCTCTCTCTCTCTCTCTCTCTCTCTCTCTCTCTCTCTCATTATATACATATAATGGGTGTCCAATAAAAAATTGTACCCTAGAAATGTTTAATAGTTCTTAAAATTATTTTTTAAACAACTTCATATTTTCACCATATATTGGCAACAACATAGCACAACTTCACTTAGAATTTCAGGTGTCTACGCAAGAAATTAACGGTCTTGCCGCAGTTGCACTATATGCTCAAGATGTGAGCCTTTACGTTGGAGGCAGAGCTGAATCCGCCGCACAAAGTTATTGATGATTCGTGCATACTCTTCAGCCGGGATGCTCCGGATTTTTCTTGTGATGGCAGTTTTCAATTCTATAATTGTCTGTGGCCTTCCCCCATATTGACCTGGCCTGAAAGCAGAAAATGAGCTTCATCCGAAAACCAGAGATTGTCTAGGAAATGTGGTTCCGCCTCAATTTTTTTGATAAAACAATGACACATCTTAACACGCCTTGCCATATCATTGGCCGTTAATTGTTGAAAAACACCAATGTGATAAGGCTGGAGTTTGTGTAGGATGTTTGATAGGCTTCCTCTCGGTATCTGCAGCTCTTGTGAGCGTCATCTCAGTGACGTTTTCGGGCTGCGACTCACTGACTCCCTGAGCGCTTCAATGTTCTCCGGTGTCCGCTGCGATAGAGGTCGTCCGGAACTCTGTGAATTTATATTATTTACAGTACCCTTTCCGCGAATCTTCTTTACCCAATACACAATATGTGATTTCAATGGAAGTGATTGATGTTTGCCATAGTTAAAATGCTTTTGAAAACTCTTGGCTGTCTGCTTGTATGATTTGGATTTTAGATAGCTTTCAACGCAGAATGTCTTTTCTTCAGTCGTCCACCGCTCCACCCCATTGTCAAAGATGCATGGATCCTCTTCAAATCTTCAGAGATGTCTTGCCAAAACGTCTACAATATACATCTGAAAAATAAAAACATTCATTTAAAAAACAGAAAAGTTATTCAAATTTGTTCGGGTACAATTTTTTTATTAGACACCCGGTACATACTTCATATCTACAAAATTATTTAATTTATTTTGAATGTGACCAGATTTTTCGTAACGGCGGCTATATCGGCTATGATAGCCGATTTACACCGAGCAGGGACACCTTGGACACTTGACCTAGAAAACTTTTTCATAGACCATTTGTCACTCCAAACCTAGAACCACATTTTATCCCGCGTCTGTGGAGCGTTCACATTGCGTTTCGCGCAACTGGAAATACTGAGTGTTAAGTTTGCTTTGACAGATTTTTAGTTTCCCAAGGGGTAATTTTTATTTTTATGGCTTCGCCAAATAAATTTGAAAGGGTCATACTAGATTGCATTTGTCCCCGTCCGTCCGTCCGTTCATGTCCGCGCCATAACTTTTGAACCGTTTAACATAAATTGATGGAACTTCATACACATGAATCACCACAAGACAATGTCTCATGAGCAAGAATCAGGCCCGTGCATCAAAGGTCAAGGTCAGGAATAGTAGTCATGTCATTAATGTCATTGCTGAAACTTATCATATTTCAATAATAATTAATAGGCCCTAATTCTGTTTTGCTTGTGGTGTATATTTTAACAAATTTGTCGCACCCAAACGCATCATTTTTGTATCAAACTTTTCATCCAGGTTCTGATTTGAACGTATGATTTTATTTATTTACTTTTTGTGCTGTGCCCACCCAGCTAACAATTTTACGTCGATACGACGTTGTCACAAGGTTGCATTTTAGCACTGTGACGTAGATACAACGTAAATTTGTGTGGTGTCGGTTACGTTGTGATATTACGTAAACTTTATGTAGATACAATGTTGTCTCAATGTCTCAAAGATAGAATTTGGTCCAACAAAGACGCCCTATTTGAAATAGTAGTATGCCGTATGTAACTCCGTTACAATTTTGTAACAAGGAATAATGCAATACGAAACTATGGATGTAAAACCTTACGTGCAGGCACGTCTATGCTACGTTCAAAAAATTATGTCAGAAGTTTACTTGTCCTTCACGTGTATACAACGTCATTATGCAACGTTGTATCAACGTTGCAAATAACGTTTAAGTTTTATGTTGTGACTACGTCAGTGCAACGTCAATATCTGACATGACCAAGCTCCAACCAGGATACAACATTGTATTTACGTAGTGTATTTCCTGGGGAGATTTTAAATAATTTTTCTTTTTATAGATAGGGGCCTACAGCAAAACAGGCGTAAGATTAAACACCTAGATTTTAAAATTTTTGAGCTGCTGAGCAAAGTATAAAATTATTACACTTCTCATACCGGCACCTAAATAACACGGCAGGCGTATAGCCTATAAATCAGGTTTTATTGCAGCTGTAGAAAACTAAAATATATAAATATATAAATATGATTTAATATACTTTCGTTTTGTGGTTGGAGCAAACTCATTTCATGTACTATATATAGCCTAGGGTTTACGCAACCTAATTCTTATGTTAGGTCTCACATACTCGTAGAATACTGCATTCAACCAAGGTAACACAAAAGTGGGTACTTTTCCGTTATACCCCCGCAATTTTAATAAACGAATCGCCCTTGACGATTGGTTAGGTTTAGTTGTGATATTTTCGTTGTTTTATATATATATATATATATATATATATATATATATATATATATATATAGGGTGGTCCAAATCCATAGGGGGAAATTTCAAAATTGTCTTAGATAGTCTCCACAAGTGTGGTTTTTGTCCATTTAGTGTCCACATGGTCTGTGCAAAATTGCAGCGTGATTGGTGAATATTTAGAGGTCGCCCCACTCTGAATATATATATTATATAATGTACTTTTTCTTCCGTAGGTCCGATGGCTCAAACTCGATCAATTCCAAAAGTTTGGCTTCTAGGGATGGCAACTGGAACTTTATCCACGTCAAGGCTCCCTACATGCCTTGACGCCCTCCTCTTGGGGCAATACCACCACATCAATCAAAAGCAAACCACCTCCGACAGTCTGAACCAGGCATGCCAGAGGGTGATTGAAGTCTGGATCCGAGCGCGGATCCCAACTCAACGGATCGACTCCTGTGTCCGTAAGCTTTCAAAGCTTTTAGACCGCTACAAAACACTCAAGAAGCACAGGACCAGGCAACGTGCCAGCGATAGAATGAATGAAGACATCTTCAAAGCGGACATCCAGGAACTGTTTGACATCGCAACCAGTGATGCCATGAGCACAATCGTCAACGTTGAGGACCGAAATTTCCTGTCCATGCAGCGCAAGGACGTCAATTCTTGCAGCATGGCTGGCATTGATAAGGAAACGACTACACAAGAGGACAGAAAGCGATCCAGAATGGAGAAGGAAGCCAAGAGGAAGGCAAGGCATGAAGCAACACAGAAAGATTTGGAAGAAGCAGGAGTGTCATCAATTGATCTTTCCTCTTCTTCTTCTTCCCTTTTTTCGCAAGACGACGACGACTATAGACCATCGGTTCCGATTCCTTCTTCGTCTGAAGCTCCGGCACCAAAGCGTCCCAAGAACAAGGTTACGAACATTTTCCAATCTCCAGAAGTCATTGGAGCAATGGATCGCACCAATCTTTCTGACCGGAATGCTGTTTTCGTAACTGGAGCTGTATTACAGGCCGCGGGGCATGATCTGTCTGGGATGACGTGCTCTCGGAGCTCTATTCATCGCTACAGAGAAAGTGGGCGAGAACAGGCAGCTCGAGAAGACCTAGAATCATTCTCTCTAGAAGACCCTGTCCTTCTCCATTGGGACGGAAAGCTTCTCCCCGGCATTGAAGGGAAGAAGACGAATGTGCATCGGATAGCAATCCTTATAACATTCAATGGACAGGAGAAGCTGCTTGGTGTCCCAAAGATGAAACAAGGAACTGGAGAAGCACAGGCCCAGGCATGCCTTCAAACTATGAAATTATGGAACGTGGAACAGCATGTGAGAGGTCTCGTCTTCGATACCACTGCGTCAAACACGGGTTTACATCGCGGAGCCTGTGTCAGGATTGAAGAAGCATTGGGTCACGAGCTAGTTTGGATCGGTTGTCGACATCATATACTTGAAGTCGTACTTGCTGATGTCTTTGCCTCAATATTTGGCTCAACAGGAAGTCCTGAAACAGGCCTTTTTAAGCGATTTCAAAAGGAATGGCCATCTCTCTCCCACGAAGCATTTGTCTCAGCATCGGACAGCTTGTTCGAGAACCCTCAACTCCAAGAGATGAGAAAAGAGATGCTCACTTACTTACCTAACGCTCTTCAGGCAAGCCAACCTCGTGACGACTACAAGGAGTTCCTTGAACTATCTTTGCTCTTCCTGGGGGGAAAGACTGGTGGTCAACTCTTTATCCGAGCTCCGGGTCCCATGCACCACGCGAAATGGATGGCGAAGGCGATTTATGCGCTCAAAATCTACCTCTTTCACTATCAATTCAAGCTCACAGCACTCGAAGAACGAAACGTGACTCAGCTGGCTTTATTTGTCAGTCTGATTTACGTCAAGTACTGGCATGAAGCGCCAATAGGGACACAAGCTCCTCTCAATGATCTCAAAATGCTGCATCTTCTGGAAAAATATCCACACGGAGGAGCTAGCTGCACAAGCGGCGAAGACAGCTCTAAGACGCCACCTGTGGTACTTGTCGGAGCATCTGATTGGACTGGCCTTCTTCGATAATAGGATCGATCCTGATACCAAAAGGAGAATGGTTCAACACCTCCAACATCCCCAAAAGAATGGCTGCCCCCGACGAATCGACATGGCGGAAGCTGGTGTTGAAAATGATGTGGCATCCTTCGTCACGAAAAGGACATTGACCCTCTTTGATGCTTTGAAAGTTGGAGGTAAGGAGGAAGCGCGCCAGTTACTTCAAAAAGATCCACGGGAATGGCCAAATGACAAGAACTACAGGGAACTTAGAGATCGCGCCTTAAAGATGAAAGTCGTCAATGATGCTGCCGAGCGAGATATTGCTCTCGCACAACGCTACAATGACACTTTGACACGAAACGAGGACCAGAAGCAGTACCTCCTACAACTCGTAGCCGCCCACCGAAAACAGATACCAATACCATCCAAGGCGACTCTGATGCAGAAGAAATAATGAAGATACACCCATTATCATGTCCTATTGTCTTACTGTTTTCTTTCATATTCTTTGAGAACCAAAAAAAAATTTAGTTATTCAGTTGTCTATATATTTTCCCAAATTTTCAAAAAGGGGGCAAGTGGGGCGACCCCTAAATATTAACCGAATAACGTGAAACTTTGCACAAATACTGTCCACACCAAGAGGCATAAAACCAACCTTGTGGAGAGAACTTAGTCGATGCTTTAACCTTTTGGACCACCCTAATATATATATACAGGGTGGTCGGAAAGTAGCTCCCTATTTTGGATTGGTAAAAAAATACGTATATTATCCATTTATTTCAGAAGAAATAATATGAAATGGTAGGCATACATGGTAGGTTTTCTCTAAAATTCAATGTGGGCTCCAACTCTTTCCACCAGCTTCTGGAGCCGCCCAGGAATGGCGTCCACTGACTTTAGCAGGAACTCCGGCGGGATGGAGGACATGACTTCCCGAATTCGGTCCTCCAGTTCTTCCAATGTCCTCGGTTTGGTGCGGTAGACTTCTTCCTTTACCCACCCCCAAAGAAAGAAGTCGCACGGTGTCAAGTCGGGGCTCCTGGCTAGCCATTGATGTGGACCACGACGACCCATCCAACGCCCAGGGAAGTGGGCATCCAGCCACTCACGGACAACAAGAGCGAAGTGCGGAGGGGCGCCATCTTGCATAAATATCAGATCGTCGATGTTCTCCCATGTGCTGACAACCGGCCAGACCTCGTTTCGCAACATAGCAAGGTACCGCTCAGCATTCATGGTGTTGCGCAGAAGGAACGGGCCCACAACCTGATCTGAGGTCATACCACACCACACCGTTACACTGAACCGATTCTGCCGTTTTTCAGCAGTAACCGTGCGACTTCTTTCTTTGGGGGTGGGTAAAGGAAGAAGTCTACCGCACCAAACCGAGGACATTGGAAGAACTGGAGGACCGAATTCGGGAAGTCATGTCCTCCATCCCGCCGGAGTTCCTGCTAAAGTCAGTGGACGCCATTCCTGGGCGGCTCCAGAAGCTGGTGGAAAGAGTTGGAGCCCACATTGAATTTTAGAGAAAACCTACCATGTATGCCTACCTTTTCATATTATTTCTTCTGAAATAAATGGATAATATACGTATTTTTTTACCAATCCAAAATAGGGAGCTACTTTCCGCCCACCCTGTGTATATATATATATATATATATATATATATATATATATATAGGTTAAGTCGTAATATTTTCGTTAAAACTAACGAAAATATTATGACTTAAACTAACCAATCGTCAATATACATATTTACAAAACAACGAAAATATCACGAGTAAACCGAACCAATCATTGTATTCATATAAGTACCCAAAAGTACCCAAAAATGTGATGATGATGTTATCAAAATGTTGTCAAACATTTCAAGCATTTTAACAACGTTACTGGAAGGTAACAAAACATTACTGAAAGGTAGCACATAACATTTTAAAACATTATTGAAAGGTTGCACACGTGTTACCAAATGACATTAAAAAAAATTTCCATGTTTAGAATAGTTTTAATGCTTAAAATGTTTATATATTTAAATAATCTTTATAAAGTTTTAACATCGTGAAAATGTATGGTCTGGGAAACGTTGTGATAACATTTTTATATGTTTCAATAACGTCGTTAAAATAATTTCTGTAACGTTATAATGTTAGCATCATATTCTAAAAACATTTTAAACATTTTTTAAATGCAACCTTTCAATAATGTTAATATGTTAATAATATGTTACTTGGGGGCCGTTCAAAAATTACGTAGCGCTAATTTTGCTAAAACTTGACACTCCCCCACCTCCCCTGTAACATTTCGTAACGCTAGACGAGACACCCCGTAAGATGTTATGTAATACTTCCCCCACCCCACACCCCGTTGTGTACCCACACTCTCTTGTACTATCAATAAATCTTTTAAATTAAAATAAGTGTATTATTAATGCTAGTGTTACCCTTTCGGTTGTCAGCATTTTAAACAGAATAAAAAAAACGTTTATCTATTGGTCACAGGCACAGAGGGTTCGTAAAATAGTCATTAGTTAATAGCGTTACGTAACACCACTGGAAACACCCCACGGCCACCCGTAACATTCCGTAACGTTTGGACATACCCTCCCAACCCCCTGAGCGTTACTTAAGTTTTGAATGGCCTTGGAAGCTTGGTTCCCTCACCATAGGTACGATATACAGTAGATATGTTTGAATGTGTGCAATGTAAGGAACCCAAGCTTATCCCTAGCTTAAGAACATCGAATACAGTAACAGATTAAAGAAATTGGGCATGTTTAGTTTTGAGAGACGATATTTGAGGGGAAGTATGATACAAATTTCAAAATATTTTCAGGTTTGGACAATTTAGATGTAATTTTTTGTAAAGTATGATGGAAGAACTCGAGGGCATAATAAGAAAATTAGAAAACAGAGTGGATCTACGAAAATAATTTTTTAGTCATACATTAGTAAATTTTTTATGACTTGCCATATGATGTGGTAAATAGTAGTTCCTTAGATTAAGAAAAAATGAACGCTTTCATAAATGAAATAGAAAGTTTGTATATTTAAACTCAATTTATGTAGGCTACTTCCGTAGCTCTGTAAATAGTTTTATGTTAATTAGCAGACGGCTTGAAATTGATATTTTGAAAAATTTGATTATAAGATATGGTTTTAGATTATTTTTAACTTGCATAACCTCGACAGGGCAGAGTGGCTTCATGTTTTCTAAATGTAATGTAACCTATGGGTCAGAGGTTGGTGGAAAGGCACCTTAAGCCCAACTGTAGGTTGTACGAAGATACTCATTTAATATGAAAATAAGGAAAATAACTAAGTTTAAAAATAAACTAAACTTTTTGGGAGCATAAAAGATGAATTTAAACTTTTCAGTAAACTTTTGTTCACAAGAAGAACCTTCAGTTCATAACCCACCCTGCCTAAAGCTTGATATTTTGTTTCGCAACACTCCCTCTAAAAATTGGTGAGAGGATTTATGCCTGGACACTGTTCTGGGATAAGATTTGGAACACACTGAACCAGGGCTCTGAATACGTGTACATTGTTTCGAAAACGTTCACATCACTCGGGATACTTTCAAAACCAGTGTCCAAGGGTTTTGTAAAAGGAAGAAAATTCACCAAAAAAAAAAACTTCAGAAAAGTCTTGTAATTTTAGTGTCGTGTTTTTACTTTTTGGCGAATTTATTTCCACAGCTACAGTTCATTTTTTATTCATTATTTATCTAAAGTAATTATATCTGTAGTTTATTATGAGTATTAGTATTCATTTTTGTTTCAGTGGAGCCTGAATCTGACTCTTAAAGGTTTTAAATTGTCTACTTTGGGCTACTAGCAAAGCTTTGCTACTAGTAGCCGTACGTGATACAGGGTAGAAGCATACCCACTGTAGTAGGCCTCGGAGCCCTTCTCGCAGGAAATGTGATGGACTTGCCGAAAGAATGGCAAAGGTGTAGGATTTTTATCTGACTGAACTTAAATGTGTAGCCTAATTATATTTCTGTTATTTGGCGGGAGGCCTGAGTCTGTCTCATAAGTAGAATCTTTTTGATTATCACAACATGAAACTCAAGATGCACGTACGACTACTGAAGTAGGCTAGGTCCCGCTGTAGCCTAACTTAGGTCTTCCGCTCCCAACGAGCTTAACCTAAGCCAGTTCAGCTACGTTAGGTCTTAGATGGGTCAAAGCTAAGGAGGACTTAAGTGTTGTCTGTTTTAGGGCATCTTGTTTTAATCTGATAATTTTTGTGTAGACTCGTAGGCCGAAACGTTGATGGTAAGGTAAGCAACTGCAAGGCTGAATGCACAATTTAGTCTGGCTTTAACGTAGGCTAGGGCCGCCTAACTAACCACTGTCATCAGGCTTAATTTGTTATTTGACACGGAAAGAAAACGGGATAAACCTAGATATCTCAGTGGTAAATCTCGAGGAAATGTCATCACCTGCAATAACTTGCTGGTAACGTATTTGCACAAAAAAATGGTAAGTACTCTTCAAAAAAGTGTGAAGCTATGTTGTTAGTAGATTATGGCCATATAGTTACTTTTTTAAATTCAGGTGATGACATTTTAAGATTATTCAAATTATTAGCTACTACAATCTTTTAATAATAAAAATTAAAAAAATTAGCCTAACCTAGTAACATAATGTATTTGCATAAAAAATATCTACTCTTGAAGAAAGTGTTGTACTATTAGGGTAAATCATCAGTTACTGAATGTATGCAGTTAGTGAATGAAATCAGTATTTACCTTTATTTATTATTCAGTTCCAGCAATACCCTCCCTTCGTGTAAATGTAAGTTAACCTCAGTGCCTATTTATTTGGATTTTTTGCTGTAAAGATCGTAAGTACCTACCATAATTATATTTTTCTTATAAAATAGTGCGTGGTGCATCATTTGTGAGTTTGAATTAATTCATTTTAAGGATGTGATTTGTGTTTGGCGAAACTGTTTACTAAAACAAAGCGAAACAAAACTACCAGATAACAAGTCTTATGCCAGGATCTCATTCAAAGCAGAAGCTGAAGCCATATAGCCAAGTGGAACTTCTACAAGCTGTTGCAGCTGTGAAAAATGGACTCTCCTATAAGAAGGCATCTGAAAAGTATGGTGTCCCAACAACCACAATTCATGATAAAATCTCAAATAAGTACACAGAAGCGAAGTCAAAACCAGGCAAGTATTATATATAACAGTCCTACCTACTCTTTTTATCTTAATTGTAGAGCTTTTATTATATTATTCAGGTTATAGCTATATACATATGTGAACTGTAGACAACCTGATCCTTCAGGTCTGCAAAACTATTGTAGGGTATGGTACTGTATATATAAGTAGTAGATCCATGTAAAACTTCTTGTGATGAGATAACCATATGATGATTAAAATTAGTATAGCAGTGGTACTGATGAATGATCCACAAGATCCAAAGTTTTGAAGTTATGTACAGCTAGTAGATGTGTGACAATCTGCAATTTGCAGAGATCAATTTTATCTTAATTTTGCATGTAACTGTGTTTATGGTTTGTTTATATTAACAGTGGAGCCACCCAGATGGGCCGAAGGGCCCCTAGTATGCCCACTATAAAATTTTTACTATGTTTACCATGTTACCAACGGGCAAACTTGATGTGTGGAGATTGTGAGGCATGGAAGAGAGTCATCCGAGGGCTCTCAACTGACAGACCACTTTAGGTCTACCAGGCACCTGGTAAGAAAGAATATATATATAAATATATATAATGAGGATTGAATGTGTGATAGCTGTAACTAGGTATGATGTTAATCTCTTATGTTTACAGGTCCATCATCCAAGCTCTCAGTTGACCAAGAAAGAAGACTTGCTGACTGGTTAGTAGGCATGGCAAAAATTGGAGCTGGAGTTAAGAAAAAGCAAATCCCTCACATTGTAAAGTCTCTACTAGATGCTGCAAAGGCTGAGAGATTCAACATCATTGGATAAGGAAACCAGGGTTTTTAAAAATAACTTACCGAGTCAATGTTGGGTATATAAATTCTTAAACTGTTTTCTAGTAGTGTTAAGGGTGCCCAAAATTTAGGATACCAACACACGTATGGGTCATTCTCTGTCAGATCAACCAGTGCCTAACACCCTCATCTCTCAGATTTTGCTGAAATTTGGTTTATAGGGAGTTTGTGGGCCCTGAATCCATTTCTGAAATTATAAGGTCAATCCGACCAAGGGTTCAAGAGATATGACCTCGGGAAATTTGAGGTCACTTGCGAGGTCACTAACATTTGGCGACCCATAACTTGGGTAATAATGGTCACAATTATATAAAATATATATTTAGAATCAGAAAACGACAAGGAATCCAAATATGCAAGTTTTAGAACTCTAGGTTGAAAAATAAAAAAGTTACACTGTAACCAAAATTTGAGGTCACGATTTGACCTCTGGGGTATCAAATGAGAATTTTTTTTTTAAATGTAAAAAATGAAGGCATAGGCATTGGCTATTAGAATCAGCAAAAAAAAAGTTTGTTTGTTAGTATTTTTCATGTAACTAACATATAAGTGAACACCATATTCATAAGTTGTGCGTCAATTCTACCTATTTTTTCACACTTAAGCTCATAATTTGACCTATAGAAATTAAAATTACATTTTTTTATAGATATAAAAACAAAGGCAAAAAATGTAAAATTGTATTTCACTGCTAATCTACACTGGCAATAATAGTTATAATAGTGAAAGGGGAAGACCTACTTAGAGGATTCATGTGCTAGCCTAATACAATTTTTGCATGCTCGATGCTCTCATCAATTTCTTTTTGTGGAAAAATGTATTGAATTCTGCTGCCTCCTCTTAGGGTAGGACAACTCATTACAGTTAATATATGATGTCCTGGCACTGCACATGAATCCTTGTTTGATGGATAATAATATGCACTTGATCCTGATGACCCAGAGGGATGTAGAAAGTTCACAGTGAAATCATCAAACTTCACAATATTCCTCCACAATTCCATACCAAACTTGCATGTCATAAATGCAGCCAACATACTCTCCTGGTTTGACACATTTTAGGTTACCAAGCATTGCAGGTTCATTAGTAAAATGACTTTTCCTTATTCTTTTCTTTTCTCCAATGCCACTTGAAATGGGATACACCATCAGTTCTTCCTTGTTTAGGGGAACAAATCTATGATATTTCTGAGTTCCAGGAATAGCCCTACTATCCTTGAATCGATGTTCCAACCGTTCTTCTGCATCTTTCAAATCAGCTGTAGTTACAAAGAAAAAATTTATCTTCTTGCTCAAGTTTTCTTCACAAAACTGAAACATGTGTTCTGGTGTAAGAATTTGCCTCTCTGTAGTTCTCTGCAAACTGGCACGAGCAGTAGCTCTTTTCACTGTTCCTCCAATCCCATCACATGCATTTTTGCCATGGGATGTAGCAAAGAAGTGCCATTCACAAGACAGACCAAAATCCTCTTCATGGTAACAGAGATTTGTGAAGTTGTATCTGTTCTTATATTGGCCAGCACATCCATCTGAGAAATAGTGCACCTTCTTCAATTGTGGGCATCTGAATTTAACATATGTCATAAGCTTCAATATGAATGAGTAAACCATTATAGTGTTGTGTTTTAGTGATGCAGATAAGAAACAGACACTAAAATGGCTAAGTTCCTGGTCTGCAGATGATCTATAATAGATGACAAAAGGGTGAACTGTACACTGTGAATTGTCCCAGTGAAACCCTTGGGCAGCATCCTGGACAATGAAAGAATAATTCTCAGAGAAATCACCTACTATAACTACCTCGCTCTGAGGTGGTAGTGTTTCTTTCAACTGCTTGAAGTACTGTGATTGTTGCTGAGCAACAAAGTGATGACGAACCATGCGGGATATTTTCATGCTTAGGGATGATAAGTATTCATGAAGTGGCTCTACCTTATCAACCATTGTACAACGGTCAACAGTCACCCATTGCTTGTAAGATATTTCATTTGGAGCTGATTTCACACTGTCAAGTAACTCAAGAAAATCCAGGACACCCTCTTCTCTTGGGCAATCATTGCAAAGTTGCATCATGCAAGTCTCTCTTTCTGTACTGCAGACACTGTAATCCATAAGATCCTTGTATGAAAGACCTCTTTCTCCCAATGCAGCCAGCTGCAATTTTGGATTTTGATGGTATGTGCAGACACAGACAGAATGAGTCCCACCACTACCGCAAGCACACAATATGATGGCCGTAATTTTGCAAATGTGGAAAATCCTATTTTGGGATTCTTTTCATCATTTTTATATAGTTCAAACATCTCTCTTAAATTCCCGAGGACCAATCGTTTTTGCACCTTCATTGCACCTTCAGCACTGATAACTTTCACGCAATCCTTTTGGCCAGGACACATACGACTAACCTCTTCTGACTCATAGAATCTTCTAACTATATCTTTGTGTTCTTCAGATATCACTTTTCCTTTGCTCATTAGTGGAATCTTCAGAAGGATTCCATGTTCTGATTTAAGTGAATGGCTTCTTTTCACCATGTATGTTGTAGTTTGAAAGAAACTAGCTGTTTTTTCAATTGTGTATGGTGAGAGTGTCAATATTTGTAGTTTGTGATGGTGACATTTGCTCTCCAGGAATGACTGTTTCAATTCATTCATTAATTTGTCTAGATGTTTTTCAGATTTAGTTTCAGGTTTTGAAGTATCACTTACCTCCTCGTAATTTGAACACCATAACTGAGTTCTAGCCTCTCCTTCAGGTGTTTCTGAGCAGATGATAGCTTACCACGAGCCTTGCGCTTTTTCTGGCTTAATGACAGCCCTTCTGAAAAGAACAGAAAAAAAGGTTTCACACACCTGAATATTAGTAATTAAATATTAATTATAGTACCTTAAATGCTATATAATTGGCTATATAGTAGATCAAACAGACCTTGTAGTAAAGTATAAGTTATTATATTAATTTATTACTTACTTTTTTTAACTGGTGTTTGGTCCAGAAATGCTAGAACTGGTTCAACTGAAGTTGAAGGATTTTCCTTTATCAAGCAATCACTGTCATTGTCCAGATCTTGAATTGAAGAGATGTTACTCAAGCCACTGATAGTAGATGATTCATTTGAATCCTGCTCAGACTCGTTGTTTTCAGTGGTACTAAGTATAGTGGGGTTTTTCATTATCAGTGTCCAGCAGTTCACACACAACAATGAGTCTTTTTTCACTCTTCCAGCACATTTTTCAACAAGTACATCAGTCACTTTTCTAAGATTGATTGTTATGCGTTTCTTGTGTTTTTGAATAGGGTCCTGGCAGTATTTCAAGTGCTGAACCATTGTATTTTGATCTGTAAAGATATAGGATTTACAATTAGGTAATATATATTTTTTAGAAAATATATAGCTATACACACTTAATATTTTAGGCCTTGATAGTCTCTGAGGCTCATTAAAACACCATACCCACCAGCCACCCACAGTGCTGGCTGGAACTGTACTAACCTGTAGACAAGGAATTTTGCAACTATCTGTGTTGATTCTGCACTTAGACAAGTAGCAACATGTTTCAACAGGTTTGTTTAGGCTACATGTGAGCTTAGTCTTCCCCTTTCACTATTATAACTATTATTGCCAGTGTAGATTAGCAGTGAAATACAATTTTTATTAAATTCTTGGAGCTTGAGGTCAAATTGATAGCTAAGATATAAAAATTCCTTGAAATGACAAGCAATTTATAAATATGGTGTTCACTTATAAGTTAGTTACATGAAAAGTACCAACATAAACAAACTTTTTATGATTGTTTCTATTAGTCAAGAACTCTGACTTTGTTTTTTATATCTATAAAAAATGTAATTTTAATTTCTATAGGTCAAATTATGAGCTTAAGTGTGAAAAAATAGGTAGAATTGACGCACAACTTATGAATATGGTGTTCACTTATATGTTAGTTACATGAAAAATACTAACATAAACAAACTTTTTTTTGCTGATTCTAATAGCCAATGCCTATGCTTCATTTTTTACATTTAAAAAAAAAATTCTCATTTGATACCCCAGAGGTCAAATCGTGACCTCAAATTTTGGTTACAGTGTAACTTTTTTATTTTTCAACCTAGAGTTCTAAAACTTGCATATTTGGATTCCTTGTCGTTTTCTGATTCTAAATATATATACTTTTATATAATTATGACAATTATTACCCAAGTTATGGCTCGCCAAATGTTAGTAACCTCGTGAGTGACCTCAAATTGCCCGAGGTCATATCTCTTGAACCGTTGGTCGGATTGACCTTATAATTTCAGAAATGGATTCAGGGCTCACAAACTCCCTATAAACCAAATTTCAGCAAAATATGAGAGATGAGGGTGTTAATTTCAATTTTTTTGGTTGATCTGACAGAGAATGACCCGTATGTTTCTGAGACCCAAATCAGAAATTGGTTCCTAAACTTGGAAGAGTTCCTAACAGAGGAACATAATATTGTTGCCAAGGACTTTATTACGGAAGCCAATGCTTCCCGTATATTTAATTTGGATGAAAGCGGGTTTCCTTTGGCATATCTACATATCTGCTGATGGCACATTTTCAAAACTGTCCATGTTTCGACTTTCGCGGAGTTGATCCAGATTATTTTCATGTCAGAAACTCACCTAATGGTTGGTTATCAGCAGATTGTGTTTTCGGCTGGTTAGCCAACTTATTCTATCCCATCATTAGAGATAAAGGTTCCCCATAATTGTATTTATGGATGCTCACACCTCGCATATAAACATAGCTATATCCAAATTCTGCAGGCAGAATATCATCATCCTATTTTGTTTTCCACCTCATGCTAGCCATATGATGTAACCACAACCACTCAAATGTGGCTGCATATGGACCTCTGAAAAAAAAAAATGGAACAAGAGTCTTAAAAACTTTAAATCTCAAAACAAGATCCCCAGTCAAAGGGGCACTTCTTTCCAGTGTTTTATTCAGCATTGATGGAAGCAGTTTCTCATCCAGAGAATGTAAAGTCTGGTTTTAGGGAAGCTGGATTGGTACCTTTCACTCCTGATGGCGTAAATTATGATCAATTATTGCTTAAAAGTGATTCTAAAAAGCTTCAATTCAGTACAAGGAGGGAAATGTGCAGTGCAAATGAAAAGCTAGGAATGATGATAATGTTTTAGGTATTTGAAGAACAGCTAACAAATGAGTTGAAAGAAAGGTTCAAAAGAAGATTTGAGGAAGGGTATGATATTGAAAATGAAACTCATTTGGAAATTTTGTGGAAATTCTACAAGAATGCTAAGATGATGTTTGAGAGTAACGACAGGAATCCAACTAGTTCTCAAAATTTTCAAACTGCAAGAGAGGCTAGTCAGGAATCAGTGTCTTTAGGCAGCGTGGAATCTGCTGACAACTCCCTACAAACTCCATATAATGAAAGTGAAATTGAGGCAGAAACAGGATAAAGTGTAAGTTCTTCGCATCCTACCATGCAAGCTCCCAATAATCTTCCAACTATGTCCAAAGAACCTGGCATCTCGGTGAACAAGGGACACCTAATCTTGCAGTTTCACTTGCATCCCAAGAAGCTGGTCTCTCAAGTGAACATCGGACATCTGCCAAAAGAAAGTTGCCCTTTTCTGAGTGGGAGGTTTCTCCATTCAAGAAGTCTTTAAAGATTGCTGACCATGTGATAATTATGAGCAAGTAAGACGCCTCCAGCTGTTTCAGGCAAAGATTATTATGAAAATTTATGCAAAAATTCAAGAAGAAAAAATCTTGTGAAGAAGAAGAGAAGCAAGAACTCAAGGCTCAAAAGAAAGATTCTTTGGGTAAAACTAACCAGAAAAAGGTGAAGAGCAGGAAAAGAGATGACACAGATGATGAAAGTGAAGTATCTCTGGGTGAGAGTGATAGTAATGATGAAGTTGAAGATTTTGATGACCCAAAAGATGTCTGCCAAGCATGTCTTGGAAAGGATGAATGGGAGGATGAGTGCATGGGTTGGGTGCTGAAGCTCAAAATGTGGTAAGTGGTTCCATAAGTCATGCCTGAAAGTAGATTTTCTTAATATGTTTCAAGTAGAGATTCATTGGTACAATTTATTTGTAAGCAGTGTGAGCTAAGAGAGAAACGGCGAACTAAAATAAAGTACCATATTTTTTGGTGTATAAGACGCACCCCTATTTTCAAGGCCTTTTTTCAGGAAAAAAATTATGACCAACTGCCTAGTTGTCAGAAAATGTCCGTAATTTTCTACCAGTGAGGCTGACTTTTGTTAAAGCCTTCCATCAAAAGTATGGTGATACGTTTTCTTTCACCCATACTTATTATAAGAAAATAGTATTAAGTATACAGGAGACTATACTATGTTATGAAATTTATATAAAAGTAAATCATTATGCAATATGTACTGTTTTTTGTTATCAGTGGGTTGGGAAGAGTGGAAACTTAGTGTAAAATTGGCCAAACCAATACACAGTCAGGAGCAATGTTCCCTCTAAGGTGTGCGTGTGTGCGCGTGCACATGAGTTGTGAAACCCGCGCACACAGCAAAATAAAATGCGCACAGGCTCAAGCGTATCATGCCCATTTGGAAGACAGGTTTCCTGAAAATGAAGTAAAAGAATGGTCTGCCTTTGATTGCTCGGTTATTTTACAGAAAGACTTTGACTTTGCATTGAGCATGTTAAAGTTTTATGTGCAAAATATGCAGATTTTCTTGGTGAAAGTTCTACTATAATCGAACAGTACAATGATTTTAAATTTGTTGTATGCGAGAAAATAAAAAGTAAGCTGGTTAAAAACTTTGATGGTATGGTGACATTCACCCTCCAAAATGAACAATTTTGTGACCTTGCTAAAAAAGTTGATGGATATTGGGGGAACTTTCCTAGCATCTAGTGTGGACTGTGAGCGTGGCTTCAGTTTAATGAATTCTATAAAGGACAAATTAAGAAACCACTTGAAAGAAAATCATTTGGACATGCTCATGCGAATTAAATGTTACCTGAAGGATGATGGATGTATTAATCTTCATAGAGTTTATTTGGAATGGGCAAATGCTAAAGATCGTAGGGAGAAATCTCAATCATACTTAAATGAAAGGCACTTTCATTTAATGTTATTTTGATTATATTTTATTTTATTGAATTTTATTATTTTTTATTTTATTCCTATTTTGTGAATGGATAAAATCATGTATTAATCTTGATAGTCTATTTTAAATTGCTAAATGCTAAAAAAAATTTTGAGAAATGATAACTAAAATAGTCATTTTCAATTAGTTATTTTTATTTTATTTCTTTTGTTGAATTTTTTTTACTATTTTT